>JAQMYF010000001.1:29550851-29562364 GCA_030014195.1 Neosilurus mollespiculum
GCAAGAAGGTCCTGGGTTCGAGTCCCTGGCTCAGTGAGGGCTTTCCCTGTGGAGTTTGCATGTTCTCCCAGTGTTTGTGTGGATTACCTCCGGGTGCTCTGCTTTCTTTTCATAGTCCAAAGACGTGCATATTAGGTTGACTGGCTGTTCCAAATTCCCCTTAGGTGTGAGTGTAAGTGACAGTGGCTCTGTGTGTGTTGCCTTGAGATGGACTGACGAGCTGTTCAAGGTGTACCCTGCCTTTGCCCAGTGACCGCTAAGATAGGCTCCAGCCTTCCTGTGACCATAGTAGGACTAAGCGGTTCAGCAAATGAATGAATGATGTTTGTACATGTGGGTGAAGAGCCACTTACCATAATAATAATAATTTATTTCAAGTGACCTCATGACTGGCTGACTTCTGTATAAGCATACTGCCCTAAAACATCTATTTAACAAGGTGTTTACCTGATAGAACTCTTCCACTTGCCGGATATAACCAGCTATCTCCGTGTCACTAGGCTGCACCTTCCAGTAGAAGCGCTCAGCTTGTTTATACTCATCTGCCCCAGTCCAGTTCACTGTGGGTAGGAAGCGTTCAGTCAATGGAGCTGCAACAATTACATCCAGCTGCCCACTGTATATCAGCACCTACACACACACACAAACACACACACACGATACACTGCAGAGCATTACAACATACTGGAGCCTAAATGATTAGGATTGCTACAACCTTAGCACAACACAGAAGCAAGGAGCACCACTTGGTTGCCCACTGTGTACCAGGAACTCTAAAGCACTATAGTTCTATTCTACATCTTCTCACCCTGTAATTGTCCATGAGAACACCAAGCCAGGGTTTGATGGACTTCATGACATCTTGGAGAAGATGTTTCTCAACCTCAGAGCCATCATGGAACGTCAAGTTTCCTACATGGATGGAGTTTCTCACATTGGACAGCGTCACAAACTTGCTAAAGTACTCCTGATCTTCAGGCTCCTATTCAACACCACCAGAAAGAATAAAGAAGAAGAATTGCATCAACATTTACAGCATTTGGCAGATGCTCTTATCCAGAGTAACTTACAATTATCATTTTAATACAACTGAGCAACTGATGGTTAAGGGCCCTGCTCAAGGGCCCAACAGTGGTGATAGTGGGGATTGAACCGCTGACCTTCAGATCAGTAACCCATCGCCTTAACCACTAAGCCTCCACTGCCCTTACAGTGTCAACAGTCTATACATAAAGTAAACCAACAGTCTATACATACATTAAATCAGTATAATACCATGAAAATACAATACAGTACAATGGAAATTAATGGACTTTATGGCTTGGCCCGAAAAGGAGACATGGGTCCGCCCTCCCATGGACCCACCACCTGAGGGAGGGGCTATAGGGGTTGGTGTATTGTGAGTTGGGTGGCAGCCAAAGGCATGGGTTCTGTCGGACCGATCCTCAGTTACTGACTCTGGCTCTGGGGACATGGAATATCACCTCTCTGGCAGGGAAGGAGCCTGAGCTGGTGCGTGAGGTTGAGAGATACTGACTAGATTTAGTCGGACTCACCTCGACACACAGCTTGGGCTCTGGAAGCACCCATCTCTAGAGGGGCTGGACCTTATTCCATTCTGGAGTTGCTCATGGGGTGAGGTGGCAAGCCGGTGTGGGCATGCTTGTTGCCCCCTGTCTCAGTGCCCACATGTTGGGGTTCTTGTCCACTTGGTGGAATATCGCGGTGACCCCGAGGGAAACTTGGTGGAATATCGCGGTGACCCCGAGGGAAACTTGGTGGTACCGTGATGATCTCGAGGGAATTTGTGGATTCATGATGATTGCGCTGACTGTGGCAAACTTTTTTTGGCTGTCGAAAATTTTGCCACGATAATTATGATGTATTACGATTTGATACCAATCATGATGGAACATGGGAATCATAGTAGAGTGCAGTAGAGCTTAACAGACCCTACCAGAGCATAAGAGACTTTGATGCACCATCGAAGGGGATCTTGATGAACTTGGAAACACAATTCCTTCGGGTTTCATCTTTTGGATGAACCCTGCCCAATTGTGCTTGAAGCGTGCTCATACATCGTGGCACGCTATGCTTTTTTGAATTACGGGGATTGTGGACATCGTGCAGTGTAAACCAAGAGTAAAGATCTACAGTGATTAAAAACAGAGCCAACTTAGAAATATGATCGCTTGAGATCACAATCCTTCACAGGAACCATTGATCCTTTGGGATACACAACAAGGCTAGTTGCTCAAGTGTAATACATGAAGCAGTCATCATGGAGCATTCAGTTTCAGTGGTTTCAAAATATGACTTAATGCAAAACTAACATGCTTCAGAGGCACTGCCACTAAGTACGACTCATCCAGACAAAGTAGTTGCGGTTGCCAACCTGCACATCAAGAGTCAACTTTTGTCCTTGGTGGTGATCCGAGCTCTTCAAGTGCCTTTCTAGTTATACTCAAGATAATTCCCACAGTAAACACGATATAAAGAGAGACCCATAACATTCATTCATTCATTCATTCATTCATATTCTGAACCGCTTATTCCTAATTAGGGTCACGGGAAGGCTGGCGCCCATCTCAGCTGACTCTCAGCAAGGGCAGGGTACACCCTGGACAGCTCGCCAGGCCATCGCAGGGCAGACCCATAACATGTTTCACTTAAACAAATCAGGTCACATGTGAAGAAATGTGGGTGATGCTTCAGAAAAAATGAAGGAATAAAGTCAGGAACTGAGTTTCTCTGTACCTGACACTGCATGTAGTTAAAGTAGTTTGTACAACCAGTAGCATTTTGGAAAAACGATGGATAAGGAACAAGGTCTCCATTCATTAAGGTGTCAAAAACCTTTCAAAAACAGAAAGAGAAGGCACTTTATTATGTAAAAAAGGCAACAATATTCAATCAATCAAATGCACAATTACTTAATTATAATAACATGTAGCTGTAATTTTCAGCACAAGACAAGCTGACTAGTAAGCATACCTCAAAGGCTTCTATCCATTTCTCCTGCTGGATGAGTTTAACACAAGAGTCTGTCTGCTGCTTAACATACTGCCTCTGTGGCTCATCCACCATGCCTGTTTGATACAGGAAATCTGCATAGCCTCCCAACATCTAAGAGAAGCCACAAATAAGAATCCAGTGATGTGTTTGAAATCCCTCTCTCATACTTTTACTGTTCACTACATAGATCAATGTATAAAGCAGTAAAATACAAGGTGACTCAATAATATCAATATTTTGGCACTGCCTAAAAGCAGAGCTCTGGAAATGTTTGCATGTGGTAGTTTACAGAAACATTCATACGTAAAGTAAGAGAGTAAGTAAGGTAAATAAAGTAAGAGAATAAGCTGCAAAGTGCAAGCAGACTCAGCGCTGATGTTGATTTCTTCATTTACTGGAAGGCCTGTGTTAGCATAGACGTGAGAAAAAAATAGAGCTCATGGCTTTACGAAATTAAGTATGGAGCTTTGCTAAAACCTCCCACATTTTAGAGGTGATTTCATTCATTCATTTTCTGAACCGCTTAATACTAATTAGGGTCGCAGGGAGACTGGCGCCCATCTCAGCCGACTCTGGGCGAGGGTGGAGTACACCCTGGACAGCTTGCAGGGCCATCACAGGGCCAGGGTAAAATTAAAGAAAAAAAACCCAACTTTATTCAATACAGTTTTTATGCATTCATATTTTAAAAGATGACATTCTTCAATGGTGGCCGTGGCTCGACGGGTCATGGCGGGTGGAACAGCAAATATTTCCTGCAGATTAGCAACCTTAAGAGCTTTATGAATTTGGGGTCAATCAGTATACACTTGTGATTTAAAAAAAATAAAAATAAAAAAAATATTTAAGAAAATCACAAGGAGTGAGGTCAGGGGAATTGGACCGGCCACCCAACATCACAACACAACAAGATCACCTGATCCAGAATCATTTCCCTCAGCACTTCCAATGATCTTTGCGCTGTGTGTGCCTTAGCTCTATCTTACTGAAACCACACATCTGGATTTTAAAGCTCAAAGTTGGGGTTGGGGTACAATCTGACCTTAGCATTATATTATAGCACTGATTTTTTAAATTTGATTTACTTTTAAACTGTGGGCGTTTTTTTTGGGTCACCCTGTATAATACAATACATAAGAGACACCAGACCAAAATCAGACTGCAATCTGCAATTTGTCATTTTCTGTATTAAATACACCACCAGCATGTACTTGCCAGTTCAAGACATACATTATCAATTAAGACATGCATTAATTAACTTTAATTTTAAGTCGTGCATTACAGGACTCTACAATTTTCATGATATGTAAATAGGTGTGCAACTTGAGTCTTGAAATGGATGTGACATTTTCCTCAACCTGAACTTGAGAACTACTCCTCAAGTCTCTTGGAATTAGTAACTTGAAGAGTAAGTGATTTGACTACAAATGTCTGTCTCTGGCGTCCCCCCCACCCCCACACAAACGCGTGTGCTCCATCTCTCTCTCTCTCATCTTCTCACTCTCCCGCGCCCACACATGCGCATCTTTAATCCATCATTGGCATTAAAGATCAATGCTCTGTCAACTCACCATCTCAGGATCACACAGACCATCTCCAATAGCCACTCCCTTGAAGTTGATCTTCACTTTGGCAGAAGGATTATTCTTGTGGATGTAGTAGCCAATCGCTGGAACATATTTTCCAGCATAGGACTATACCAAAAAGGAAATAGTGAGAGATTATGAAATGTTACCTTGAGATGGAAAAAAAACCCACACATACACACACAAAAATGAGTGCATTATATTTTTCCTAATATTAAACACAAGCAGAGCATCTACCCATGTGATTGCCCAAAGCACTGAGCGTGCTCTGTTGCTTTTGTGATTGAGTGGATAATAGGGAAACAGTACTGTCTTCCCACTCACCTCTCCTGTGGCATAGAACTCATTGGGCTGAAACTCACTAAAAAGCTGGAAGAACTGAACCAGTGCACTGCAATGCAGCAAAAACAGCAGACATGTTAGAAAAAAATAATAATAACAACAGGAAGTGTAAAAGGTTTACTTAATAACACAGAAAAATTTCTTGCCAGCTTACTTGTAGAGATCTCTGCCAACGTCATCCTGGTTTCTGGCAAAGCCTTGATCATCATCAGTGAAACTCCATCCAGTACCCACCTAATGGAATATGCATAATTACTTAAAGGTCAGGGAGAGAGAGGACACCTGAGTAAGTTATTTCAATACACTGGTGTAATTTGACAGCACTTAACATCATATAATTAACAACAACCTATAGGAAACAGATGTGCAACTGAGCTTCAAATCCACAGACATAATAACTTACAGGGTTGTCAATATACAGAACTGAGTATCTTGAAGTCCAGGGGAAGTCCCTGTAGCCCACTTGGAACAGACAGAGAGGATATCCATTACACATGAATCAAAACAGTACAATATTTTCTCCTTGGAGTTAGTGCTCCATGGAGTGACACACTACACGACAAATTTATCAGCCTCAACTAATAATGATCAACAGACGACATGTACTCACATGTGAGATTCCGATAGACAAAGTAAGGCCCGTGCTCCACAAAAAGGCCAAACATTGACGTGCCTCCGGGGCCTCCCTGCAGCCACAGCAGCACAGGAGCACTCTCTGGTTTTATCTGAATGTAAAAATTTACATCAGCACACTACAATAACCCACACATTGTATTATTGTTTAAGAGTGTATGCAGCACATGCATGTATGTTGAAATATAATGGTGTGTCGTAAGAACAAACACAAATAAAAGCAATGACTGCAAAAAGGATTAGCAAAAATACAAAAAATAAACAGAGGGTTTGAGGAGAAAATGGCTTAATAACCGTGAAATTATCTTGCTGCATAGACAGATTATTCATTTCATTGAACAAAAACTCTTGGAATACACAGGCGGGCTGAAATGTTCATAGGCTGGTTAAAACCAAGAAATGCCAGAGCAATGAAACTTGAAAGCTTCTACACCAGGGGGATTTAAGTGCTGCAATACCGATGGAAGAAGTGTGTAGACTGAAGGGGAGATTATGTTGAAAATAAATACATTTGGTCAGATCCGACCATTGCATCATGGCTAGCCTATGAACTTTTTTAGCCCACCCTAGTAAACTAGTTCCAATCCAGAACTAGTTTTAATAATCTTCACACTGATTCTTTGCAATCTGCTAATAGGAAATGCTACAGATCTGTTTTTTTTTTTTTGAGTCATATGTCTATGATTGAACTGCCTTTTTTCCCTCTTTGCAACTCTTAAAAGCAACCTATTAGATTTATTTTTAATATGGAATCAAAGAAAATCTCAGGCAGTAAAGCTCATGACTGATCTACCAAGGTGGTTATGTTTTTAATTGGGTTTGTGTGCTTGTTACTATACAACATATATAATACAACTAAAATACATCAGGATTGTAAACCAGCCGAAGCTTCGCCTACAGCTACTGTCAAGACGAATAAGGTTTTTTGGACACCTGGTGAGAAAACAGGGTCTAAGCTATAAGCTGTTGGTGGAAAATGTGCATGGAAAAGAACAAGAGCGTGGCTCTGCACCATTTGGCTAAAAGACCTAAGCCAACACTGCAGCATGACCCTATCTCATATGATTCAAACAGCCAGCGATAGAGAGAACAAATCGGCAACCCTGGATGACCGGACGCCAATACAATAACAACAAAAAAGAAGCTGGGTGAACGTTCTCATCCTAATTACATGTGGGGTTGTATAACTCTAGGAATCTAAAGTTACAAGCACAATATGCCTTAATGATGTGGATTGAAATTACAGTCTTACCTGTGCTGGAAAGAACCAGAAGAAGAGGTTACTGTTGTAGCTTTTGTTGACTGTGAGATAGCCAGAGAAACTCTTTACATTAGCACCAGGGAGATGGCCCACCAAGCTCAGCTTTCTAGCTGGAAACCAAGATGAATGAATGTGTTTATGCTTTTAAAATAGAAGGCAAACCATTTTTTATTTCTCAGCCAGTGAGTTTCCACAAGTGGCTTTCCACATTCACATACTTCAAAAAAGCATTTTCAAACTGTGAACATTACTTCACTTTATGAACCCCACCTAGTTTCATGATATTCTGGGTAGACACTTGGAAATCCATGCATTTGTGCAAGCTCACTTGATGCATGTTATCCTAGTAAATATATTGCCACGTTAACAGAACCCCTTATGTAAATGAATAACTAACTTGATTTAAAATTTCATGACAATTCATGCACAAAGCTCTTTTCGGAATCTCGCAAGTTGTGATTTGAATTACAACAAAGGCCTGCAAAATAATACCAAAGTCATCAATATTTATTCAGTTTTAACAAACGAGGAGTCACTGATCTTTATTTTTGAAGCTCTTTCTTATTATCATGAAACAAATGAAATTTTATGTACATGTCCAAGTGCCTTATTCAGGAACGTTCAGTGAGCATCGTTTGGAGGAGTATTGGTCCCAGCTTTCCAAACATTCTCTTACTTGGCACCTTTTCAGGAACAAACTCAAGAAACCTTTAGGTTGCCATACATAACATTTTTAAGGTTGTAAAATGACACTGGATGTATTTATATTGAATTTTTCAGCGATTGCACTTGCAAGACAGAACCATGAACCTCACAAACATTATATGAATGTCCATAATCTCCAACGATTCTAATTTTCCTTGTGAATGTTTTAAGTCACATGGGCAATTAAACTGCATGTTCTGGGTCAGGGGCATCAAACTCATTTTCCCTGAGGGCCACATCACTAAATTAAAGGTGATCGAGGGCCAAATAATCACTGAACATCTATTTTAAAAGAACAGAGGCTGTTCCAAATTGCCCATAGGTGTGAGTGTGAATGGTTGTGTGAGTGTTGGCCCTGCAATGGCCTGGCGAGCTGTCCAGGGTGTACCCTGCCCTCGCCCAAAGCCGGCTGAGATGGGCGCCAGCCTCCCTGTGACCTGAATTAGGATTCAGCGGCTTCGAAAATGAATGAATGAATGACTGTTTACAGCACAGGACCAACAACCCTTTATACCCCGACTTATCAGAGAAGACAACTGGCCGTCATTTCTCTCTCAGCATAAACTTTAAGGAAGCGGAACTAGCTTTGAGTAACAATGACAATCAAATTAAAAACTTTCCCCAGGTTTAACTGCCTACAGGCTATCATGTGATCTCATGAGATCGGTACCCATAAACAGTAGAGCAAATCAAGCAGTATCTTGTTCCTTTAACCATGACTTTCACATTCCCCTGGTTTCTTTTTAGCTGAAGTAAGGGGAAAAAGATCTACGTGGGACGCTCATATTGAAAGACATCCTCACAGCTGTGCTCGGTCATTGTGCACTGTGTTAGACTCGTACCTTCCTCTATCTTGCCTTGTTCCAGGTACGGCGTGAGAAAAAGTGGTGTTCCAGGGTCTGGTCCATCAGATCCTTCACTCACACGGAGGGATTTTCGACAGAAGAAGGAAGAGCAGCCTCTGGACCACACCAGCTCCAAAACCACAGCCATGAGCAGAGCAAGCAGCCATCCTTTGGTCATCCTGAAGCTTCAAGCATAAAAACTGACACTTTAATTTCTACCACGTGGACTAAAGGAGTCGTGTTTCCTGTTATCAGCCATCAGTGTGAACATGACCGAGCCTGTACCAGATCTGGGCCAGGAGGATTTCAGAGCAACACAGTAGAGCGGCTGGATCAGATACTACCTGCAATATAATCTGCTAGATGAAACATAAACATGAATCTTTAACAAAAACCGACTGAAACTAAGCTATCACGTTTCACCCCATTCAGTATTATATCATTTAATCATATACTTTTCATACACAGCATGTAAAAACACCTACCCGAAAGCAGACCCCCTCCGGTTTACACGAACGCTGTTGCTAAGACCGGCTAGTTCTGTAACTACTAACGAGTCACGTTGTTTGTCACATGATCGAGGGCTGGCTGGTGTCACGTGATCGCTGTCGTCATCGCTAAAAGAAAATAGTCTCTCAACCATTTTTTTTTTTGTTATTATCACTCACTCACTCATTTGTTTAATCCTACTAGGGTTGCAGGGAGGCTGAAACCTATCTCAGCCATCACTGAGCAAAGACAGAGTACACCCTGAACAGCTCAGCAGACCACTGCAGGGCCAACACACACACACAAGCATGTACACTCACACCTAGGGGCAATTTGGAACAGCCGGTTAGCCTAATGTGCGTGTCTTAGGCCTGTGGGAGGAAACCCAAGTGCCTGAACGAAACCCACGCAAGCATAGGAAGAACATGCAAACTCCAAAAAACAAACAAACAAACAAAAAACAATCCGGGACCTTCTTGCTGTGAGGAGGACATGCTAACCACTACACCACCGTGCATCTCAGCCGACTCTGGGCGATGGTGGGGTACACCCTGGACAGCTCGCCAGGCCATCGCAGGGCCAACACACACACAACCATTCACACTCACACTCACACCTACACCTGGGGCCATTTGGAACAGCCAGTTAGCCTACTGTGCATGTTTTTGGACTGTGGGAGGAAACCACAGTCCAAAACATTCACAGACATTCACTCTAGTGTGAGAGTGAGTGTGAATGATTGTATGTGTGTTGGCACTGCAATGGTCTGAAGAGCTGTTAAGGGCGTACCCTGCCCTTGCCCAGAGCCGAAGTGACTTTAGGAAATGAATGAATGAATGAATGAATGAGTGAGTAGAAGTGTCCAGACTTTTTTTTCCTGCTCCTTCTGTTATGCAGCAAGCCACTGTAACCATAACTCTGAAAAACTTTCTGCAGTTAATGATATGTTGAGAGAGCAATGGGGCAGTCGTTCAACATGGAATTTGGGAAATCAGGAACTTGGGCAATATCCAACTTGTCTGATGTTATTCCACTGATTTTAACCCAGTTAATATAAATGAAATACTACATGCATGTAAAGATATAAAATGATTTATGTGTATAAATAACTTTTTAAGTATGTGTGTTCATACAACAAAAAATAACAAATAATTTGCAATTTTTGGTGTGCATTGATTTCAGTATACGATTTCTGGTACAGTGATGACCCTTGTTCTTATGAACATGAATACCAGTCAAAGTAATTGTGTCCAATTTTTTTGACTGGTACTGTACTTGCTTTGACTCTAGCTGTATTAGTGGTCCAAGCCCAGCAGGGCTGAGAACCCTATTGATTTTACTGTTTTAATCTTCTTTATCCATAAATAAAGCTTGGTCTCAGCTAGCACTGGGCATCAGACCATCACAGGGCAACACACATTCTATTCACACTTACACTCAAACCTGTTAGCGTGAGTCTTTGGACTGTGGGAGAAAACCAGAGTACCCAGAGGAAACCAACGCAAGCAAGGGAGATCATACAAACTCCCAACCCGTTAGTCACACATTCAAAAACCCGATATCAATGCATTTACAGGACTGAGCTGAATTAAGTGTTGTTGTTGTTAATTGTTTTTTTAATGGTGACTGTGGACTGTACTAGCGCATTATCGCTACTTTTTGCTCCAGAGTTCTTACAGACTAAATAATAATAAAAAATTAAAAAATGTAAAAAGGAAAGAGACACTCAGATTCTTTTTTTTCAGTCCTGTCACTTTCCTGAATCAAGTGATGTTGACAAATTGCTAAATATGCAAAACCTTTTTTTTGCCCGATCTGCATGAAAGCCGCCTTGTAACATCACCATTTCTTCATTGTGGCAATGTCTCTCTGTGACATCATCATTTCCTCTTCAGAGATTCATATCGTTCTCTGAGACACCATGCCCTCTTCGGTACCAACACACTTCTTCATTACTCCATCACTCCTGTTCATCATCACTCCTCGTCATCACCACCAGTGCTCTTCATTAGTCTCTTCGACCACTGGGAATCGTTCCACAGCCCGCAGCCCAGGGCTTTTGGAAGAGTCATTTAGCACATTGGTACAGATCTCCGCAGGGACTGCAGACTAAAAGTTATAGCAAAAAGAAATAAACCCTTAACTCCCCAACCGTATGTCACACATTCAAAAACTTTATATCCATGAATTCAGTGGACTGAGCTAAACCATGTAATGTAGGCCACACCATTTTTGCCTTGATTTTTTTTCCCTGAAAAATTGCAAAATATGAAAACAACTTTTTTTTTCCTTTTCCTTTTTTTTTTAAGCACAATCTGCATGAAACGGATATGGGATCTTGAGAATTACCTGAAAAAGGTTATCAAAAATGTTTCTACATTCACAAATGCACTAATTCTTAACAAATAAATTTAATAGCTAGCATGTTGAATGGAAACTTGCATATCTTCACCACAGTAAATGCTATCAGCATATACTTTAATAATTGTTTAAGATGACACTGATGTACTGGATCAAATTTGGCAGCCATTGTTGGCCAATACTTGAACTCCTCCACTTAGGGCAAGACCTCATTCCAGACCCGGAGGGGGCATTCCACCCTTTTCCGACTGAGAACCATGGCCTCGGACTTGGAGG
>JAQMYF010000001.1:29580302-29594951 GCA_030014195.1 Neosilurus mollespiculum
TGATAGTGGGGCTTGAACCCCCGACCTTGGGATCAGTAATCCAGCACCTTACCACCAGGCCACCACTGCCCCCTGAGACGTTATTTATTATATTTATTTTTTGGCTATCCCTTTTGAGGCTATCCCATTTCCCATGTACAAAAAAAAAAACATTGTTCAGGATACAATCTCTCACAGTTCAACCAGAGTTAGCATGCTAGCTAGCATTAGCAAGCACTGTCATATCATCACATTCAAGCAATAGGCTACATGTTCTTTATAAAAAGCACTGCCTTACTTCATTATTAGGATATACAATCCCATCCAAAAGCAACTTCAGGCCCCCTCAAACAAATAGACTGAGACAGACGAAAGAGGAATTGGGGGTGTGTCTATAAAATGACGCCTCTATAAAACATTACACTTTTAAATGATTCACCTTCCATACTTCCACAGTTCACCTACATATTGGTATACGTCTTTATTAATCTGCTTTTATATATTATGTAGTGAGGTGTCACGGTGGTGTATCGCACATGAACCTGGTCTACTGTAGATAGTGCATGGATGGATATCATTATACCATAGAGATGTTTAATTCTCAATCTGATTGGTCAAAGCTGTTGATTATTTTTTAACTAATTATTAATTACTTTTTTTTTTTTTTGTAATTTACTTTCATGTGTTGTTGCATATTGAGTTGTGATGTATACTAGTATTTGTACATGAAAATACAATGCAAAAATTATATTGCACAAATGCACAATGTCTTAAAGACCACAGGCTTTTTCCGTGATTGCCAGTAATTGCTGACCTAGGTTTAAATCCTGTTCATTAACAAGTCAATAAATGCACTTGTATCTTCCCTGTCTTCCCTGGTTGCCTAACTGCCCAGATAAAAGCATTGCTGAGCAGAATATTCAAGCTAAAACCCTAGTTATGTGACAAGCCATATTATGTGACTCCTAATTAAGTGGTACCTGAGTGTCTGTACGTTTGGCATGACAAAGCTATGTGGTTAGAATGCTGCTGTAAGCATTTATTTGAAAACAACCAGGATGGTTTCTTTAGTCTCGCTCTGCTAGACTAGAGGTGACGTGTTTAGGGAGATACTTCATGCATTAGGAATGCACTATGACCCAACTGTTGGGATAGTTAATCATTAACATGATAGAAAGCTCTAGCTGGCTGAAAGAATCTAGCAAACGTCTGCTGACTTGATATATGCAAACTGTTTGATGCCTGAAGGTGCTGGCATATGGTGTAGTGTGTGTGTGTGTGTGTGTGTGTGTGTGTGTGTGTGTGTGTGTGTGTGTGGTTGGTTTATTTTGGATAAGGTTCTGGTTAAACTGAGTGTGTATGAGTTGGGGGTGATTGTATATGTGCTTTGTGTTTGATCATGTAGGCAATACAGTGGAAAAGTGCTGACTGGCTGTAACTTGAAAGTGCTGACTGAGAGTAAGACACCCTGCCTGAAATAAGACATGAGTCCATAGAGACCAGAGCACAGAACATCAGGATGCTGTTTCACAAAGCAGATTTTACCTAGTCTTAGATTCTAATGAAGTTCTTTCTTTATTTGCAACCTCAGACCATGCACCCACTGGAAACACTTTGCCGTGCACAACCTTTAACGGTCACCAACCTCGAAGGCTAATCGGTCGCTGTAAATGCACGTGCAAGCTTTTTCAAGCAAGATTGAGTCTTGTGTGACTGTTAAGTAAACAGGATAATCATACATGTTTGCCAGCATCCTACAGGAAAACGTTTGTGGCTGGTTAGTGGTGGCAGCAGTGGCTCCGTGGTTAAGGGTTTGGCTTACTGATCTGAAAGTTCAAGCCTCAACACCACCAAGCTGTCACTGCTGGGCCCTTGAGCAAGGTCCTTAAACCTTTGTATAAAAATGATGAGTCACTCAGGATAAGGGCATCTGCCAAATGCCATAAAAGTAAATGTAAATGTGGTTATCTGCCATGTCAGATAAATTGACACTTTCTGTGAAAGTGTCAATTTCTCAACCACATTCATAGGCAAAACACACACAACTTTCTAGAGGTCCAGCTTGAGAGACAGAACAAAACCTAATAAATGCAACTGTACTTAATTCATCTAATAACATTGATTAGTATATACCACAAACGAAATTGTTATGATAACTTCCCGGAGACAAGAAGGATAAACTTTACACGAGTTTATTGTGACCCAACAACAAATGGCTCGGAGAGCCATACACACAAAAACTAACAAACGACGACGGAAGTGAAACCTGCCACGAGGGTCAAACACAAACCAACAAACACAAACTGACTGACACAACGGCGAGGGGGTACAGGATCCGGGAGGAAGAGGACGGGAACAGGATGAGGAGAAAGCGTGGAAGTTGAGGTGAGTCCAAAGCGCTAGAAGGAGTGGCGGTGAAAACACGTATACTACCAACGAGGCTAGACACTGAAGTGTGTCTAGCGTGGGCTTTTATGGAGGAGGTGATGAGTTCTGGAGATGAGGTGCAGGTGATGATAATTAGAATTCGGGGGAGTGTGCTCGTGGTATGTGCGAGTCGGGGAGATAGTCGGCTACAGACGTGACAGTACCCCCCCTCCAGGAGCTGTTCTGGGTTCCGGGGTCGTCAACGCCATGGGCGGACCCTGGGACGAGGTGCTGGTCGACTGGGGTGTTGACGGTGGAACTCTTCCATGAGGCTGGGGTCCAGGATGTCCGTTCAGGGGACCCAAGATCATTCCTCTGGGCCGTATCCTTCCCAGTCGACCATATATTCGATCTTCCCACGGCGCCGGCGGGAGTTCAGGAGACCCCGGACAGCGTGAATAGTGTCCTTTTCCGCTGCCAGCGGAGGAGGGGGTTCTGTAGCCTCGCCCGGCTCTGTGGACGGAGAAATCAAGGGTGAATGATATGGTTTTAAAAGGGAGACATGGAATACTGGGTGAATCTTATAGGTGGGAGGGAGTTTCAATTTATATGTGACAGGATTGATTTGCGATATTATTTCAAAGGGACCGAGAAAACGGGGACTTAGCTTTTTGTTCATGCTCTGGAGTTGGATGTTCTGTGTTGAGAGCCACACTTTGTCCCCAATCTGGTAGCGGGGCGGTTCCGAGCGTCTTGCGTCAGCTGCTGAAGCCCCCCTTCGGACGGCGTGCTGGAGGTGACGATGGGCCTTGCTCCAGACCCTTTCGCTCCTTTGGAACCATTGGTCTACTGCTGGGGTGTCTGTAGGCTCACAGTTCCACAGAAAGAGTGGTAGTTGTTGGCTGAGTACTCACTGAAACTGGGTTAGCCCGGTGGATGGTTGCTGCAGGGAGTTTTGTGCATACTCGGCCCATGGGAGGAACTGGTTCCAGCTGCTGTGGAGACGGCTGCAGAAGGTCCTTAGGAATCGTCCTATGTCCTGGATTTTCCGCTCTGTCTGTCCGTTAGTTTGAGGGTGATATCCGGACGATAGGTTGACAGTCACCCCCAGCAGTTTAAAGAATGCATTTCAGAACCTTGATGTGAATTGGGGCCCTCTGTCCGTTACCACGTCTTCTGGTAGCCCAAACTTTCGGAAGACATGTTCGAACAGGGCCCTGGATGTCTCTGCTGCTGTTGGAAGGGCTTTGAGGGGTATTAACTAGCAGGCTTTGGAAAACCGGTCCACCACCACTATTATGCAGGTGTTGCCCTCTGAGGAGGGGAGGTCGATCATGAAGTCCACCCCTATGTGTGACCACGGACGTCGAGGTAAGGGCAATGGGAGGAGTTTCCCTGTGGGGAGGTGGCGGGGTGTCTTAGACCTATTGCACGCCTCACATCCAGCCACAAACCTCTTAGTTAGGGTGGACATTCTGGGCCACCAGTACTGCTCCTGGAGGAGTGAGAGTGTAGCCGCGATCCCGGGGTGACCCATGCCTGGGTTGGCATGTACCGCCTCTAGTAGGGAAAGCCGGAGGTTCCTGAGTACATATTGACGCCCCTGGGGTGTTTTTGGTGGGGCAGGATCTGATTCCAGGGCGGCTTGGATCTGTTCCTTTAGATCCCACTGTACAGCATTGATAAACACTTTGGGAGGTAGGATAGTGGGTGGTGAGTCCGATACTTCATCAGGGTCATGAATACGTGATAGGGCATTGGCTCTGGTGTTCCGTGATTCCTGGCGGTACTTGATGGAGAAGTTAAATCTTGTGAGAAACAGTACCCATCGGGCCTGGCGGGGGTTTAGCCATTTAGCTTCCTTCAGGTAGCAGAGATTCTTGTGGTCCGTAAACACTTGGAAGGGGTGTTGCGCCCCCTCTAGCCAGTGACGCCATTCCTCTAACGCAAGCTCGATTGCAAGAAGTTCATGGTTCCCCACATCATAGTTTTGCTCCACGGGGCTCAACTTGTGTGAGAAGAACCCCACATGGTTGTGGTCGACCTATCCCTTCCTGGTGTTGGGAGAGAATTGCTCCTACACTGTTGGTTGATGCGTCTACTTGCACTATGAACGGCTTTGAGGGATCTGGATGAGTGAGGACCGGGGCTGTGAGAAATGCACCTTTGAGGCGTTGGAAGGCCTGCTTGGCTGTGCTGCTCCAAACGAGGGTCTTGGGCTTTCCATGAAGGAGTGTAGTTAGTGGAATGGTCAAGCTACTAAAGTCCTTAATGAATCGGCGATAGAAGTGCGCAAATCCCAGGAACCGCTGTAGGGCTTTTATCGATTCGGGTTCGGGCCACAGTTTGGATGACCTTCACCTTGTCTCCCTCCATTCGGACCCCATGGGACGTAATCACGTAGCCCAAAAAGGAGACTGTCGTTTGGTGGAAGGAGCACTTTTTGGCTTTCAGGAAAAGTTGATGTTGGCGTAGTCGTTGAAGCACTTTGGTCACTTGCTGGATATGGGTGGTAAAGTCTGGGGAGTATATGAGAATATCGTTAATGTAGATGATCAAGTATTGATCCAGCATGTCCCGGAAGATTTCATTCATGAACCCCTGGAAGACCGACAGGGCGTTAGCTAACCCATACGGCATAACCAGGTATTCATAATGTCCACTAGGCGTAATAAACGCCGTCTTCCACTCATCTCCAGACCGGATTCGAACCATGCACTGGGGAAGTCCAACTTGGTGAACATATTCGCCCCATGGAGTTGTTCAAGGGCTGTGGAAACCAGTGGTAAAGGGTACCTGAATTTGACAGTGACTTGGTTCAGGGCTCGATAATCTATGCAAGGCCGTAAACCTCCGTCCTTCTTTGCGACAAAGAAAAAGCTGGAAGCCGCGGGCGAGGTGGACGGACGAATATAACCTTGTTGCAGGGCCTCTGTTATGTACTCCCTCATTGCTCGTCGTTCCGGCAGCGAAAGGGGGTATACTCGCCCCTTAGGGACCGACACGCCAGGTACCAGTTCGATGGCGCAGTCCCAGGGTCTGTGGGGCGGTAGTCCAGCGGCGAGCCCTGGACTGAACACGTCGTGAGAGTCGGAATATTCCTCTGGGATCGAGATAGTCGACGAGGCAATGTCGACACGTCTCTGAAGGGTTTTTTGAGGCAGCTGCGGGAAGCATTCTGGGAAACACCTCTTTCCCCATTTCAGGATCTCACCGTTGACCCAGGATATAGTTGGTGCGTGGAGCACAAGCCATGGTTGACCCAGGATAATGTCGGCGTGTGACCTCTCGAGGACGAGTAAAGAGCGGCTCTCTTGGTGAAGAAAACCGACATTCAGGAGCACTGGATCGGTCTGGAGTTCTCGTGACGTGAGGGGTTCCCTGGTTATGGAGTGGATGGAGAAGGGAGTCGGGCAGCGATGGAGAGGGAGCTGGAGTCGACAACACAGGTCCTCATGGATGAAGTTGCCTCCGGAATCGGTATTTATGTGCGCCTTGACTGTGATCGAACACAAAGGCGTGAAGATTGTCACTGGTGTGGACAGTGGATGGGACCGGAGCACCTCTATGTTGCCTTGACTCACTGACTGATGAGGAGGTCGAATGGGGCAAGTCGACAAGACATGTCGCCGCTTGGCCACAGTACATACAAGTCCCTCCTGAATCTGTCTGTATCGGTCGGCAGGAGTAAGCCGGAGCGAATCTACCTGCATGGGCTCTGTGGGTGGTACGACCTGCGTGAAAGGCGCGGAGTGTTGTAATTCATCGATGCATCATTTCCGTCGATGAGCGACGCAGCCAGTTGGATGAATCTTTCTAGTCCCATGGAGTCATCGTAGGCGGCGAGTTGCAGTTGCAGTGCAGGTTCTAAGCCTTGGCGGAGGTGCGTGATAAGAGCCGTTTCGTTCGCGGTTTCCTCCCACAATCCAAAGATATGCACATTAGCCTAATTGGCTGTTCCAAATTGCCCCTAGGTGTGAGTGTGAATGGTTGTGCGTGTGTTGGCCCTGCAATGGTCTGGCGAGCTGTTCAGTGTGTACCCCGCCTTCGCCCAGTGTTAACTGAGATAGATGTGACCCTAATAGGATTAAGTGGTTCGGCAAATTTTCTTGTACTGGAATGAATTTTTTATTCTAATATTTTTTCCATGTGAAATGTGTAAATGAATGCTCTCTGTTACTCTGCTCATTTAGTGAAGGAAGTTTTTAAATGAAGTGCAGACACAATATGAAGGATTCTAACAAATAGCTACACATGTTCTTGTAGACTAATGCATGGCAGTAATATCTCTCAGTGTTTTGAACAGATCAGTCAGATCAGTGGACAGGTGGTAATGCAGCCTCTGCAGTGTCTTTTGGAGACATTATTGATCTGTTGATGAATAAACCCAACAGTTTGTGCTCGCACACAAATTAGCACTTTAGTTGTCAAAAGCATTCTGAGCTTCGGTTACATAATGTAGTGCTTATATACATATAATATGCCATTTCATCATTTTAAGGTGTCTTGAGTTTGTTTGTGTCTTATTATGTGCTTGTTGTGTTCTTTTCATTATCATTTTCATAATCTTTCAATTTTTATGTGTATTGCACGAGTTCACATTTTAATGCTGGGGGACGTCACCCTGGATAGGATGCCTGTCCATCGTAGGGCACCATGCATGCACACTCACAGCCAATTTAGTGTAGTCAGTCCAGCTACATGATTGTTTCTGGACAGTAAGAGCAAATCTGTGAACCTGGATGAAACCTGCACAGGCACATGAAACTCAACACATAGCTCACGATACAAACAAGGATTTTGTTAACATGGACTCACTGAACACTGTAGTAGGAACACTCCATCAGTACTCTGTAAAGCAGGACTTTTTCAGTCTTTGCTTTGGTTCTGTTTAATTTTGCTGCTATATGGACAGTCCCCACACTTGTATGCATATGGTCTCACATGAAATTATAACTCCACCCAAATTATAACCCTCAGAAGATGGTTGCATATCCTAGAGCCATGGTAGGGCCTCACTTTGCTCTCCACCAGCCTCAATTCTTCTCATGGCAGGAATTCTTTTCGATGTTGCGAACATTCCTTTTAGAATCTGGTCCATGTTAACATGATTGGTATTAATGGGCTCACAGTGCTCCAAGAAAACATTCCCGACACCATTACACCACCTCCATCAACCTGGATTGGTGACACAAGGCAGGCTGGATTCATGCTGTTGGCACGAAAGTCTGACCTTAACATCTGTGTCCAGTTTTGGTGAGTCTGTGCCCACTACAGCCTCAGCTTTCTGTTCTTGGCTGACAGGAGTGGACCCTAACATTGTCTTCTGCTCTTGTAGCCCATCTGCCTCAAGGTTTGACATGTTGTGGATTCTGAGATACTTTTCTGCTCACCGCAATTGTACAGAGTGGTTATCTGAGTTATTGTGAACTTTCTGTTTTTACAAAACATTTCGGCCATTCTCTGTTGACAATTCATCAACAAGGCAGTGCTGTTTGCTGAACTACTGCACTTTGAGTAAACTCTAAAGGCTGTTGTGTGTAAAAATCCCAGGAGATTTAGCAGTTGAATGGCAATCATGCCATGGACAAAGTCAACGAGATCACGGTTCCCCGTTCTGATGGTTGATGTGAATATTGCATTGCTGCAGTATCATTGCTTGATTAAATAATTGCAGGAATATGGAGGTGTACATGTATTAATAAAGTGTACAGTGAGTGTAAATTTCAAAAAGATCCATCTAATGTGCTACATTTTTTACTTATTTTTAAGTGTTCTAATTTTAAAGTGGCAACATTTATGCCTTATTTCCTCATCACAGTTTGAAAAGGTTCTGCGACTTCAGCACAGTGAAACCAAAAACACATACTTCTATTTGTCAATCATATGTTCGATCGGACTCTTGTTTAAAGTATGAGAACGGAAGAGCGTATGATTTGTATTTGTGCATAGTTTTATGAGATTTGTTAGTTTAATATCTGTATACTGTTATTATTGCCATTAACTTGTCTTATATGAACTGGGGGATTCGTGTCCTATTATCGTGATTTAGACTTTTTTTAGAAATTTCTATATTTCTGTGTAAATATGATTTAAGACAGTGACCCTAAAGACATAATTTGTTCCATGAAAGAATGCTTAAAGAAGAATAAATGTAATGTTGTGAAATGGCCAAGTCAAAGTGCCAATGTTAATCCTATAGATATGTTGTGTAAGTAGTTCATGTTAGGAAACCCACCTACATTCCAGAGTTGAAATGGTTTTGTACAGAGGAATGGATTAAAGTCCCTCCAAGTCAATAAGCAGGGCTGATTACCAGTTACCACAAACATTAGGCTACAGTTATTACTTTAAAAGGGGATCTTACTTACTTTTGGGACTCAAAGATATGTAAGATATCATTTCCCTCACTAAATAAATGTCCATGTATAATAGCTATATCTTATTTTTTAATTGGGTTCTTGTGATCTACTTTTATTGGTAAAATCTGATGATGATGATTTAAATCATATTCAAGTAGAAATATACAAAATTCTAAAGGGTTCATAAAACTTTCAATTATTACTCTATGAAATCCATTTCTGTACACTAATAGGCAGATAGTTACCAAACTTTTACTTATTTGTGAATTGATTGGGTTGATTTTTTTGCATTGTCAGCTGTGCTGCTAATTTGTTTGCACCACTCTTTGTGCATACACATTAATGACCTCATTATGGATTATATATATTAGTATGAGAAGGTGATGGAGCATTTGGTGTGTTTAGCTGCATTGGTGAGTAGGTGACTGGGTAAGTGTATAATGATTCTTGTTGAGTAAGAGGACTGGATTCAGTATTAAACTGTAGTGCTCCCTCAGGGATAGGATATGGAGTTGTGTGACTGCTAACGGTTGCTAGACAGCAAATCGCTTTAATGAAATAACATAATAACCTTGAAGCTCACTCCCTATCTTTGTACTGACACTAAATATACCAGTGACATTATGAAGTGGGAATGAGATAATGATGGAACTGTATTTCAGCACCCACTTATATAGGCTTGTGTTTCGACATCCCACCCTACTGACTTGTTTTATTTTCTGTTTCATGTTTTACAGATCCCGAGGACTACCAGCCACCAATATGGAAATCCTATTGTAAGTGTGAAATGGCTGCCAATTTTGTAAGAATAATTCCTATCCCCACCCTAAAAATTTGAGAATTATTTTATTTTCTCTGTCAAGTATAAGCTGTTAAAATAACTCAAATCCACACACTGCCCAGATGCCAGAATGTAATGTTCCCTGGAAGGGCTCACAACAGTCTAGAAATTTTGACATCATACAATTATATCCCACAAAGAATGTCAAGAAAATGGCATTTCTTGTGGAGTTTGAATGTTCTGTGTTCTGTGGGTTTCCTATGGGCACACTGGTTTCCTCCCATAGTCCAAAGACATGCACAGTAGGTCAGCTGCTTAGTTTTAATTGCCCATAGTATAGAATCAACCATGTAAATATGAGTGTGAGTGGAATAGGTTCTACAGAGGGCCTGCAAGCCCCTTGGGTAAAAACATGCATTGCTGCAAAACAAAAAAAGTGGCCCAGTGCACCTAATGATGTAATGCACACATCCATGCATCTCCGCTGACATCACCCTTCTGTGTAGATTTCTAAAATGAGTCATCAAAGGAAACAACACATGCACATGCAGACTGTGAATAGCAGACTTTCTCCTGGATTCAGCCTTTCCTCTGTGATTCAGTCCTGGCTAAAACAATCGCAGTGATTCGGTGATGGAGAATGCAGGATTCAAATGCTCGTCTACAGCTACAGAGAGCTTCTTGAGGACAATTAGCACAATTTTTAACAGCAGAATGGGCTTCATACTTTAGACACGTCTCTTTGTTGATCACAGCAATTAAAGCTTAGTCTTTTGTTTCATTATATCCTGCTGATCATCTGACTGGATCATTAAATGTGTCATTATTAAGTTTGAATTAATATACTTTATGTATTATACTAATATTATATACACTACCAAGATGTTGGAAACATTCCTTTAAGAGTCTGGTCTATATTTAAAAGATGATTGTATATTTTTTAGGTGCACATTGATGCTGTGAATCTTCTTCTCCCTCATTCCCAAGATTGTTCATGAAACCAATTTGGGATGGCTTGTGCTTTTTGAAATGGTGCTTTTTCATAATGGATGTAGCCATTAGATGATGGCAAATTTTGGTGATTATGGAATGCACATGATTATCAACAATAATAAAATAGTTTGTGGCATGCAAGCGATGATTGATTGACATAAACAAGCCCAAAGTGTACCAGTAAAACTTTCCCCACATCATTACACAACCCCCACCAGTGTGAACTGTGACACAAGGAAGGTTGGTTTCCATGGATTCAAACATTTGGCAACAGACCGTAACAACTGTGTGCCAAATGTTCAGATCAGACTAGGCAGCACTTTTGCAGTCTTCAACTGTCCAGTTTTGGTGACCTGTGCCAACTGTAACATGAGCCTTTTGCTCTTGGCTAAAAGTGGAACATCACATGGCCTTCTGATGTTGTAGTCATGAAGGTTTGACATGTTTTGCATTTTGAGATGCTTTTCTGCTCATCACATGTATAAAGAGTGGTTAGCTGAATTAGTCTTGGTGTTGAATTTTTGTCAGCTCAAACCAATCCGGCCATTCTTCATGGAACTCTCTCATAATGCACTGTTGTTCTTATTCAGCCTTTTTCTTGTGCTTTCTTGTGATGCTTGTGTTCAATCCACTATAAAATTTTGGCTTTAGAGTGGCACAAGTGAAAAGCCTTATCATCTACCCTGTCATCTGGAGATTGTGAATTCGATTTCTGATGATGCCACAGCCATCCTTGGCCTTGAAGCCCAAGAGAGCATAAGGGGGTGACCAGACTAAGAGGTGCCATAGAAAAGCAACTGACGCGAATGTCCTGGAAGAGGTATCTGACAGTTGGTAACTGGCCAGGGCTAAAATCAGGACAAGTATCAGGAAACCTAAGAAAAAAAGGTTAACTATTTGAGGCTTTATATAACAGCCTGTGTCTCAGGAAATATTTACAGATTGTGCTGTATCAGAGGAATGTAATAAACTAACTGGAGGAACTAAGACTACTGCAGCTATATTGTAATAACACAGTAAATTATATAGGATCATTGCTTTACTGTCAAAAATAATAACTAGAGTGAGGTGAGGTTATTAAAGACCAACATTTTGTCTGAAATACACTACATGTAACACCACTGGTATCCATAGTTGTATATATATATATATATATATATATATATATTTTTTTCCCATTTATTTTTATTATTTATTTTTTTTTAGCTTCAGAGCACACAAGGAGCTGGCAGCTACCCATCAATGTGGATACAGTGCTTCAAATATTTGTTAGACCACCTGTTACAGCTGAGACAAATAAAATAAAATTTTTCTTGGACGTGGATTCATATATCAGGAAGACAACAATTCTAATAGTTCATCTAAATTGCACAGACACAATTTGTTTACAAGAAACAGCAATCTAGAACATTGGAAATAATGGACTGGCCAAAGTTTCTAGATTTGAATCTACTTAAATAAGTGACCGATTTAATTGATTCATGAATCAACTGCACCAAAACATCCTAAAAAACCGGGTCCTTGGATACAGTTCAAATAATTTGAAACACAGTGCTACAGAGACTGTGGGGGAAAATCTGTAAAAACAATTCCATGATGAATGCTCGAATTTTTAGCTAATAAACCCAAATAAAATGTGTATTGTATTAAACATTTCCAAAATATTTATTTCTTTCATTTGGGACAGATAGTTTAATAATTTTGCACATAAGATGCTGTACACTGGCTCTATATTATAGTAGCATTTAAAAGTTTGGAAATGTTTATCATTAAAGGGTTAGAGAATTGAGAAATAGTCTACATCTAATTAGAAAAGGCCAAAAAGTATCACTTTAAATAGCTGTTATTATCACTCTATGAGTTTTTTGTATCAATAAGATTTACTGATTTCATTACCCTCATGTAGAATGGCATTAGGATCAGAGAGTGTCATAGATTTAGGTTTCTTTATTAAGATGGTAGTCTCTTTCACATTGTTTGGTCAGTGGCAATAACTTTATTCAGTATGTTGTGTTTTAAATCAGCTGAGAGATAATATATCGTCATGTAAATACTTTTTAAAATAGGCAAGAGCTGTTTTTGTAATTCTTATCAAGGAACATGTTCATCCATCCGCTTCCTCATTTCTTCGCCTCATTGCAATGTGGGGGGTGCAATAAACATTTCCTTATATCTTCTTTCGAGCCCTTCATGGAAGAGGGTGTACAGCTACACAACACACTTTGTGTTTCTGGTCTGGCCATGTCTGTATCATGTTTACTGGATGTTCTCCAGGCTTCACTGCCTGTCCCCAGTGTCCCTGACAGAAAGACACAGTCGGATGCCTTCCTGCTCCCCACACAGCAAATCTGCCACAGGTCCTGAAGACCGTGCTGCTGTCCAGGAGAGTCTGTTTTCCTAATGAAGTCATCAAGGACACTTCTAGCTCATATCACCCGCAAGTGCCCCTGGACATCTGCTGCAGTTTTTACATCCTGATCAGTCCGTACAGTCATGCTGCTCTCATATGCCACTGTTATTTAATAGTAATATTAATATAATAAACTTTATAAGGGTCTTTACATAAATGGGCAAGCTCAATGTGCTACAGTGGGAATAAGAATTGTAATAATAATAATAATAATAATAATAATAATAATAATAATAGTAATAATAATAATGATTAGAATAAAAGTATTCTGAATTTATTCATATTATAAACATGAAAATAGAGGATGTTTTTTAAGCAACAACCTGTGAAATATATGAGCCGAACCTTGAACCCTGAAAACACCTAAAATGTATTAATGTGTGATCTATTGTTACGGAAGTTTTGTTAGCAACCGTGATCATTAACTAGTGTTAACTTTAGTAGGTAAACGGATGTAGATTTTAGAATTAGACCCTGAGGAGAAATAGTTATGTGAAGTAAGTCAGTACCTCTTTAACCTGAAACATTGATCTCTGATCTAAGATCGACTTATTGTTCATGCTGATCCATTAGTTCCCCTAGTGCGGGTCATTTTATTTTATTTTTTTGTGAATTTACAAACATGCCCAAGCGCACATGCATAATCCATATCCATTTGCTTGTGCCAAAAGCATATGCTGGTGTACCTCTGAGTTCTAGCAAAGAGGATTAATAAATAAATATGCTGCATGTGGCTGAGGGCATTCTGCTCAGAAATAATCACTTTCATACAATCCGTTATGATTTGCAGTCGTTTGTGTTAGAGGGAATGAATCTGCAAGAAGCTGACAGACTACTGACATTGTGAAGTCGTGCACTTTTCCCTGCCTCAAGGTAGCACTTAGTCGTGAATTAAAAATAAAAGGCAGAAAGACGAAAGTTATTTGACAGCAAGGCACAGTACATGAGTAAGTGTTGGACTGCAGGAAATAACAAAAATGTTTGTATGCCTTTTAGGTGTTAATAATGTTTCACTGCTTAAAATTTATTATTTTAAAAAATTGCAGTAAATTAATTTACTGTAGGTAGGATGCTGGCTCAGGGGTTTGCACTGGCTCCTTACAGTGAGAAGGTTTGGGTTTCGAATCTCAGCCAAGGGCCTATGTGTGTGGCATTTTCCTATTTCATATTTCTTGGTTGTTTGTGTATGTCTTAGTCCTGCAATAATCTGGGGATCCGTTCATGGAGTTCACTGCCTCTCACCTGAAGTCAGATGTGATTGGCTCCAGCATCTACCCTAACCCTGATGGATAAGTATTAGAGTTAAGAGCTGTATGGATGAGTGGATTTAATTGTATAGATAAAGAAATAACAGGAAAATGAGCAGGTTTTCAGGTTTACGGCGAGTAAGGAAGGTGTAATAACAGTACTATTTGTGCAGTCAGGAACTGCTTGGTGGAAGCAGCTACTTTTGAAACTCAGCTGGATGATTGATATTTAGGTGATTCTGCTGTAATACTTAGTACAATAAATAACCCTTTTGCAAAATGGTCTGATGTCAAAATAGCCAACATGAGCAGGGATGCTGATTAGAGACAGTGTATAAAAATGTGTATTCACTGATATTAACTTTATTGGAGCTGCTGTGAAAGCACTGCAATTGCAAGAGAGGGATGGGACTCACCAGGAATCATGGGATACGATATCACTTTACCTCGGTGCTGATTAGATTTGCATTGTGATTCTATGGGTATTGCAATTCTATAAATATCCCGATA
>JAQMYF010000001.1:29597633-29609680 GCA_030014195.1 Neosilurus mollespiculum
TATAGAGGAACTGCAACATCTCACCACCATTCTCTCCCATTCTTCTCTCCATTTGAAGAAAAAAAAATGGAGATGTGTGTCGTTGTGGCGATACATGAATTACCACACAAAAGAATTGCAGTGTGTACATAACTGAGTCTTTCGACTCTGAAGACACTTGATTTTGAGATCTGAAGGTGAATATGAGATTATAGATTTGTCAGAAATCAGTGTACAGCTGAAACAAACAAATAAATGTTGTCCTTGTTTCTCCAACATTTTCAGTGGGGGTGTATTTATTAAAGACTAGTAAAGTCAAATATACTGTGCACTGCTAGGAGTTATTTTATATAGATTAACTCAAAGCATTGTTCATGTTCATGTGTAGAAGCGAGAGGCATCATTATGAATGTAGTCAAGTACATGCATGATGGGGGACGGGGGTGGGACTTCCAGGTGGTGTTAGTTAGTATCGGAGAGTTCGAAACACCCACACATGGTATTCCAGATTAATTTGTTGAGGCAGGTGTTGCTGTCTGTCTGACGTGCAAGACCGAGATTCGTTATGGAAAGAATGGGAGGAAGGTTCTGGTGAGGCATTCAAACAGGAACATCCATCAGAAAGCTATAAGACAGCAGGACCAAAAGCAAACATTGCCAGGTGAGAGTTATCCAAGGCTGTAACCAGCTGTTAAGTTTTAATAATCCACCCCAACCCAATAAATCACCGAAATGCTGTCCACCAAAAAGCACTGATGTAGAGACTGCCTGGTAAAATTTACTCATCTCTCATTCAGTTTAACAGAAAAAAGGTATGTAAGCAATACTTATGTTTTTGTCTTAAGTCAAAAGAAATTTTCTGCTTATTACATATCATAGCAGCTAGATCCATCTGCTTTTATAAAAAGGTCTTGAATGTGATTAAACAGCTATTCAGTTGGCGGCCTGGTGGCCGGTTCTGGCCCGCGAGGTAATCTGTACTGTCACTTTGAGTTGTGAATTTTAAAAAGTAAAAAAAAAAATATATATATAGGCCTATATATTATTTAAAAAATACATTTTAAAAATTAGTAATAAATAAAAAATATCTGAAGTTAATATTTTTGGATGATTCTGTGTCACAACTGTCACCCAGTTTGGCCTGCCTGTGTTACAACCTTTTATCTCTAACTTTTGAAGTCTCTGCCCACCGCACATTCTTCGCGTCCTTAATTAATTTTTTTAGCACAGTAGCCTGGAATCATAAACAAAATGTCTTTGTCTACTTAAAAAAACAGAGAGGTTACTTTGGAGAACAGGTGGTTTAACAGTGAATAGACAGAGAATATTTTTCTGTCTGCTCGAAGCCGGTGTATCTGCTGTGCAACGAGGGCACATATCGGTATGTAAGGAATATCATTTAAGTCATTTTCAGATAAAATGCATTTGCGTGTTGCCCTGACAACATATACACCTAACTTCACTGCTCTTGCTAAATCAAAAAAATGTCTCATTAGATGTCAAAGTTTGGTGACTAAATCAGTTCAGTCATAGTTCTGTTTATCGAATTAGTAATTAGGATTGACAGTTAAAGTATTATATCCATGTGTTAATATTGACATTATCTTTTTCTTATTATACTATTTAAAACTTATTTAAAAAATTTCTGTCTTATTATTCACTTTTCCCTCTTTTACTTAGCATTATTATAATGAATAGCTTTTCTTTTCTGTCTTGATGTTTACTCTCTTCTTCTTCATTCATCTTCTACCGCTTGTTCCGGGGTCGGGTCGTGGGTCAGTAGCCTAAGTGGTGAGGTCCAGACATCCCTTTCCCCAGCCACTTCCTCCAGCTCTTCTGGGGGGGTTGCACTGAGGAGTTCCCCGACCAGCTGAGAGACGTAGCCCCTCCAGCGTGTTCCGGGTTGACTCCGGGGTCTCCTTCCGGTTGGACATGCCCGAAACACCACACCAAGGAGACGCTCGGGAGGCATTCTACTCAGATTCCCAAGCCACCTCAACTGGCTCCTCTCTATGTGGAGGAGCAGCGGTTCTACTCCGAGCTCCTCCCGGATGACAGAACGTCTCACCCTATTGCTAAGGGAGAGCCCCGCCACCCTGCGAAGGAAGCTCATTTCATCCAGTTTTCATTCCTGCCTCATTTCAAGTTCCGCTTTACAGCAGAGACTGCACCGATCCACCTGTCGATCTCCCGCTCCATCCTTCCCTCACTCGTGAACAAGACCTCGAGACACTTGAACTCCTTGTGGCAGGACCTCATTCCAGAACCATGGCCTCATGTGTCACTTGGAGGTGCTGATTCTCATCCCGGCCGCTTCACACTCAGCTGCGAAATGCTCCAGCGAGAGCTGAAGGTCCTGGCTTGATGAAGCCAAAAGGACAACATCAAAAAGCAGAGACGAGAACCTATGGCCACCAAACCAGAATCTCACTGGAAACAAATTCAATCTGTTATAACCATTGTGGACCAAGCTCTTGCTCTGGCAATATAGAGACTGAATGGCCCGTGAGCAACAAGAATGCCGACACCAGCTTGCCGCCTCTCCACATGAGCAACACCAGAATGAAACAAGGTCTATTTAAGGTATCTCTCACCCTCACACACCAGCTCAGGCTCCTTTCCCACCAGAGGTGACATTCCATGTCCCAAAAGCCATAGTCAGTAGCCGAGGATCGGTCCAGCAGAACCCACACCTTTGGTTGCCACCCGGTTCACACTGCACCCGACCCCCTTTAACTCCTCCCACAGGTGGTGGGTCCATGGGAGAGCGGACCCATGTTTCCTCTTCGGGCTTGGCCCGGCCGAGCTCCATGAAAAAAATTGTAAATTTCCTTGATAAAATGCTATTCATTCCTGTGTTGTTATAGTTGTTTTTAGTACCATACTACACTCATGTTGTTTTTGTTGGTACAGTTGTGTGAAGTGGATGTGGTCTGTTAGTTAAAAGTGTCTGTGATATTACTCACCTGGATTAATTATCCACCATGGTGTATTTTTTAATGTAGAAATGTAGAATTTTTTTCAGTCAATTTCTTTTCCACCTGCTAGCAACCTGGATGGAAGCCCACTGCTCCAAGTGTGTGTGCTCACTTTATGATATCAAAATCGAAATCAAAAATCAAAATTCTTAAATCTAAGAAAGAAAAGAAAAAAAAGAAGGCATACACGGATGTTAAACTGCGGCGCTAAAAGAGTGACATAATATGTGATAAGGTAAAATTGATTAACATTGTAGCACATACGCGTAATACGTTAAACTGTGTCTTCTACAAGAATGTGCGCATATTAGAATAACAGGACTTTTTACTGGAGTGTAATGGCTCTTACCTGATATTGTCTGAGTGAAGTAAATGCCAAATAAAATAATCATTCAGTTGCATTTAGAAAATGTGTGTGTGTGTGTGTGTGTGTGTGTGTGTGTGTGTGTGTGTGTGTGTGAAAGTGTACCAGCTACAGCAGGAGGCACCAAGACCAAAGAGAATAACATGTCCACAGGAGGTCAGTAAAGATTCATGCTTTATACCAGGCTGCATAGTAATATTCATAAATTACTTCTCTGTAAAATCCTACCAGTGTAACAGGTTATGAAGCTCATAAACTATGTTCATCACTAGACACTTTATTTCTATTTTAGTACTGTGCATATGAACTATATTTTCTCAATAGTGTTAAGAACATAGTGTATGTAATGAATACTAATGGTTATTGTATCCCCAGCCTTTCATTCGAAGTCATTACTGAACCTAAACTGGATTTGTAGAGACTTACCCATCCAAGATGAGATTTAGAAAAGTGTGTACCGGGAGATATCAATCTGTTTGTTTGCACCAGTTCACTTTTCCTCTTTCTGTGTCTGTTTTTGTTGTCATTTCCCCAGATCAAGAGCAGGCCCAAGTACTATGGCCGAGAGTAAGTGTGTATTTGTTTTTGTGTGTATGTGTAATTTTTTTCAGTCAAACATGCAAAGAACATTTTTCATGATATGTTTTAGATTTTACATGAAAAAGATTTTACAAGCTTTTCTGATCTTTTAAAAAACTGATTTTAGTTGGTTGTAATAAGTACTAAGACCTGGATAATATGATAAAAATATATTCAAATCTAACAGTCCATTTTCACCTTACAACAAGAACTCGAGAATTCAAGCTCAGTGAGGGTGTTGCTGTGTGGAGTTTGCCTATGCTTGCGTGGGTTTCCTCTAGGTACTCCGGTTTTGTCCCAAAGTCCAAAGACATACACATTAGGCTAATTGCCTGTTCCAAATTGCCCCTAGGTGTGAGTGTGTGTGTGTGTGTGTGTGTGTGTGTGTGTGTGTGTGTGTGTGTGTGCATTGGCTGTGTGTTACTCTTGTGAGCTGTTCAGGGTGTACGCTACCATCATCCCGAGTCGGCTGAGAAAGGCTCAGCCTCCCCGAGACACTAATAATATTAAGCAGCTTGGCAAATGAGTGAGTGAGTGAGTGAGTGAGTAAGGTAGAAATAGGAAAGGGGTCAAAGTTACTGATATCGTGCAAATAAAAATCTTTTGAGGAAGTAAACAAGAAAACGAGCAAAGGATGAATGATTGCCAACGATAGAATGACAAAAGGCAGAGTAAAGACCTGTTTGCACTAGAAAAGACTAATCTGACAGAATAGATTGCATTTTAACAAGAAATAGTTTCAGTACACACCAGTTTTGTGAGATGAATTGCTTTCATGCATAAAACCAGAACCTCAGTTGTCCTGCCACATGCCCGGTCTGTTTCACTTTCACATTCATATAAACTTTACAGAGATTTAATCAGATCACACACTTTTAGTTTCTACTGTGTTTACCCATTAGTCATAACATTAAAAACATTATGCCTATATATATGTGTGTGTGTGTGTGTGTGTGTGTGTGTGTGTGTGTGTGAAGGGAATAACATTGATTATTATTATTGTTATTATTATTATTATTATTATTATTATTATTGTCATTATAATTATAATTATCATTATTATTATCATTATAATTATCATCATCATTATTATTATTATTATTATTATTATTATTATTAATATCATGCATTAAAACCTTGTTTATTTATTTTTAAAAAACATAATGCTGGATAAAAAAATTTATCGGTTTCTCATCAGCGCCCGCACCCAGAAATTGGCGCACAAGAGACACCTTGCGCAACAACGGAAGAAAAGTCAGGCCCAAGAAATGCCCATTTAAATATGGCTGCCAGACTTTCCAGAGTGCTCCTATTGTTTCCACATTCATTCATTCATTTATATCTGAACCTCTTAATTCTGATTAGGGTTGTGGGGAGGCTGGCGCTCATCTCAGCTGACTCTGGACAAGGGCAGAGTACACCCTGGACAGCTCACCAGGCCATCGTTGGGCAGAAACATGCTGATGGCAATGCAGCCTACTCTTTTTCAAAAGTCATCAAAAGTTCTTTACACAGACAGTGAGAGACATTGCTGGCCTTCGATAACCCGGTGATAGTGGGACTTGACCCCCCCCCCGACCTTCGGATCAGTAATCCAGCACCCGACCACCGTGCCACCACCGCCCTGTTTTCACATACTACATACTAAAATCCTGAGTATAAAAATTGTCTTTAACTATACAGTGCTTATGCTGTGCTGTAAGTGTGCTGAGCTCAACTGACCTGACTTTGAAGTGGTTAGAATATGTAAAAATATATATGTACAATTTGGATTTAGTTTGCCTTTTATGCTTCTGTAGTAGTATATTCTGAAAAGCTTAATTGGTGAATATCTCCACAAGCTGTGTAGTTTGTTGGAATATGGCTAAGAAAGATGGTGCAGTTGGACTAGTGCTTGTACATTCTGACTGACTCCCATGTGTGAATCAATCAGTCAGTGAGTGAAAATGTCTTATCTAAACTGATCCACTCAGCATTCCAGAAAAAATAGTGCCTGCTCCACAAAAACTGTTCTCCACCCAAATGAAACCAGTGTATAGTGTGTACGATTGAGTGGGTGTATTTGTGTGTGTGTGTGTGTGTGTGTGTGAGTGTGTGTGTGTGTGTGTGTGTGTCTGTGTGTGTGTGTGTGTGTGTGTGTGTGTGTGTGTGTGTGTGTGTGTGTGTAAACGGTTCAGTTTATCAGAGCTTGGTGTGTAGATGAGTGACCTGTTGGGAGACAGACAGAGAGGAGCCTCGCTGAGCAATAAAGCACAGAGCGGATGCAGGGAAGGTGCGACCTCCACACGACAGGAAGAGACGCGCAGAGAGACAGAAAAAGAGTAAGAGAGAGACAGAGAGAGACAGGAAGCACTTCAGCAATGCAAGTGTTACTATTTTTTATGACAGTAAAATAATGTTTTAATTAAAACTGAGTTCAACAGAGAGAGAGAGAGACAAACAGACAGAGAAACAGAGGGAGACAGAGAGAGACAGAGAAAGAGATAGAAAGACAGGAGAGAGAGACAAACGGACAGAGAGACAGAGGGAGACATAGAGAGAGAGTCAGAAAGAGAAAGCGAGAGTGTGTGAGACAGAGAGAGAGAGAGCAAGAGAGAGTGAGAGAGAGCGACAGAGAGAGAGAGCGAGAGAGAGAGAGAGAGAGAGAGAGAGAGAGAGAGAGAGAGAGAGAGAAAGAGAGAGAGACAGGTGATGACAGTGTGTATTCTAAACTATTGCCAGGAATGTTCGCACACTCACACTGGTGCTGAGAGACAGGTTTATGTCTAACATAAACACTCTGACACACTCAATAAACTCTAAAGCACTTCACACACACACACACACACACACACACACACACACACACACAGTAGGTTTGTTGTGAGACCAGAAGTGTTTCTAAAGGAGATTTCAGTGTCGGGGTGCCAGTACTTTTGAGTGAACAGTGAATGTCGCAATCATCACTAAGTTCTAAACTAATAAAACAGGAACACGAGCTGAGACTGGCTCATCCCTGCGATGTGGCAGAGTGATAACGAGAACGCTGGCGTGCTGGAACTCCTCACTGATCATGTAATCTTATCTGCAGCTGTCAGAGAGAACACAGCAAAACAAAACTACACCACATCACAGACCGTTCACTGTCCACCCAGACCCTTCACTGTCCACGCAGACCCTTCACTGTCCACCCAGACACTTCACACTGTCCACCCAGACCCTTCACTGTCCACCCAGACCCTTCACTGTCCACCCAGACCCTTCACTGTCCACCCAGACACTTCACACTGTCCACCCAGACCCTTCACTGTCCACCCAGACCCTTCACACTGTCCACCCAGACCCTTCACACTGTCCACCCAGACCCTTCACTGTCCACCCAGACACTTCACACTGTCCACCCAGACCCTTCACACTGTCCACCCTGACCCTTCACTGTCCACCCAGACCCTTCACTGTCCATCCTGACCCCGACACACCTATTTATAACCACTCAACACCATGAAAATGACTGGATGATCCATAAGTTTACTCTATCACAGTTTAATATTCACACTCACTCATCAATATCAATTCACTCTTTCACTTCAAAAATAAAAACTTTCCTCAAATATACTTTACAGTAAAAAAATAAATATTCAATCAGAACATTTTCAAATGTATTTATTTATCAATAAACGCAAGGTTTCATATACATTATTATATATTATTATATATTATTATTATTATTATTATTGTTATTATAATTAATATTATTATGATGAATATTATTTTATTATTATTAATATATTATTATATGATGTTTTTGATTAATGTAGAAAAGCAGCTGGGGCTTGTTAAAAAATATACAAAGATTTACACAGTTAAACCATTAACCTCCACTCCCCGTGTGTGTGTAAGAGGGTTGGCTATGAAGTCAAATACACACACAATCTGCTTCAAAACCCCTCAGTGACCCATGTATTGTGTCGCTCTAAAAAGACACACACACACACACACACACATACACATACAATAAGAGTGCCAACACAAAGAAACACAAAAGAACCCAGCAATTAGCACAACACATGCAGCCACCTGCTGCTGTGTGTGTGTGTGGGTGTGTGTGTGTGTGTGTGTGTGTGTGTGTGTGTGTGCGCGCGCACGTGTGTGCGCGCCTTTTTGGAGTCAGATTACCCATAATCCAAAGCCACACCCTGTCAGAAAGGATCTTCTACAGACTCATAAACTTCACAGTCACATGAGAACCACACACACACACACACACACACACACACACACACACACACACACCCTGGATCCTATAGGATAATTGGACTCTTTAATTCCTCTGCATAGTTTGATGTAAATGAGGTGATGATGTAATAAAGATGCTGTTTTCTATTTTTTCCTAATTTCTTTTATTCATTTATTTTATATATTTCTTTATTTGTTTTTTTGTTTGTTCTTCCTTCTTTGCTTTGTTTCCTTTATTCAATTATATATTTGAGAACATATTTTTTGTTTTGAAATATAAAATTCCTTGTTCATCCACATTTCTTTGATTGATTGATTGATTGATTTATACTGATCATACACTGTGAGAAGTTTAAGGTCCTCACTTTTCTGATGTCCAGATGTTTATTGAAGTTTATTAGTTTACTCAGATTGTCAGAGCGATACACAACACACACACACACACACACACACACACACACACACACACACACACACACAGTACACAAACTTCATTACTGTTAAATAAAACAGCTCATTTTGCCCTCAGAATGTTCACATTCCACACTAAGCCACACCCACATATGCTAATTTAATCGACATCACATTTATCACATCCTTAGGGGCGACGACCCGAAAATGCCTAAATCCAAACCATGTGTGTGTGTGTGTGTGTGTGTGTGTGTGTGTGTTTGGTGGGGGGTGGGTGGTCAGTTCAGATGGACAATCACTTAATATACAGCTGCTTCTCTCTCTTCATTTCTCTCTCTCTCTCTCTCTCTCTCTCTCTCTCCCAGACACATACGCACATACACACACTCTCTCTCCCTCTCTCTCTCACACACACACTCTCTCTCTCTCTCTCTCTCTCTCTCTCTCTCTGTGTATAACTATAATTCAGAAGAGGCGTTCTAGCTCCAGCATGGACTGAATATACTGTATTTATCATCATGGCTTGCATGTACAAGTGTGTGTATGTATGTGTGTGTAGGAACAGCGAAGTTACCGTAGGCGAATTCCATCAGTGTATTAATATGGAAAAAAGACTAGTATGGCAATTCTTTTTTTTATCTTTCTTTTGCAGCACACACACTCACCTCGGCAACGGTCTGTGTCAACAGGTTCATATCCAGCTTTACATGCACAGGAAGTTGAAGCAGGCTCCACCCACTGCCCATCCTCTCCACACAGCATAGTGGGTGGGCGTGCATCAGGACCCGAGGGGGCGGAGTTTTCCACACACTTGCCCTCAGCCTGCTGCACCAGTGAATGAGGAAGAGTCTCTGGGAAGGCGGAGAAGTTGCGAATGTGGGAGGGGCATTTTTTGAAGTACACACGCACAGCAAGTAGGGCCATACACACGCCCTGAGCCTGGAACGCTAAATAAACTCCGCCTTTAGTGACTGGACCAACACGTAACGTCTTCATGTTTGACTTCCTCTCACCACCACGACGCAACAGGAAGTCAGCCGCTACCGTGTCCACCTGGAACAAAAAAATTATTACTAATAATAACTGTGTGTATGTGTTTGTGTGTGTGTATGTGTGTGTGAGAGAGAGGGAGAGAGAAAGTGAGTGTGTGTGTGTCTATACCTTGGTATATGGGTTCTCCATCCAGGCAGGGTGTGTGAGTGTGCCCGAGTCATCGTCGCTCTGGTAGTAGTAGACGTTGAAGGTCTCCTTGCATGTGTGTGTGTGTGAGTGTGTACGCAGTGAACCACACTCCATGATGGTGAAACGGATTTCCACATAGAGCTGAGAGGCTCCGCCCACTGGGATCAGGCGTGTCCTCAACCAGTGAGACGTTGAGCCCCCGTCTGATGGACAGATCTGAAACGTCCTCACACTGTTCCCTTCTTCATCCAGACCACTCATCTCCTCCCACTGAGAGACACACCAACAGAGAGGCAGACAGAAGGACATACAGACAGAAGGACAGACAGGCAGATGGACAGACAGACAAGAACAGAAAAACAGAAGGACAGATAGGCAGATGGACAGACAGGCAGATGGACAGAGAGACAGAAGAACAGAGAGACAGATGGACAGACAGGCAGATGTAAAGTTTTAAATATTATTTTTTTGGTTTCCTTTTTGATTAAATAATTATATAAATATACCTTTTTTAACTTTTGTTTCAGTTTAAAATAAATATACATTTACTGGGATTTATATTATATTTAAAATGTTTTTTTATTTTACAGAAATGCTAATAAATAATAAATGAATAGACTGATAGACTGATGGACTGAGAGACTGATAGACAGACAGACAGACAGACAGACAGACAGATAGATGGATAAAAAATGTGATGTAAAACAAAACCAGTAGAACTACACCACTCTCCACACATCACACACACCAAACCCTTCAATAGTTGTTATAATGCATGCGTGCGTGCGTGTGTGTGTGTGTGTGTGTGTGTGTGTGTATGGAAGTGTCTTTACCTCAGGCTCAGTATCAGGGTAAATCGTCCACCTGAGATCAGATGTTTCTGACTTCGTATTCATCACAACTTCTACAAAAGAGACACAAAAATATATTTTAAAAATACTGTATTTGTGTGTGTGTGTGTGTGTGTGTGTGTGTGTGTGTGTGTGTGTGACTATGAGAGTTCATCACGTCTGACTGAAAGAGTTCATCACATCTCAGTGTGAGAGCAGACGCCAAAACTCAGTCATGCACACTGAACAATTCACCAGCAACAGGAATTTGCTGAAGCAAAAGCCAACACACATCTTCTCCAATGGTGTGGACGGCGATAAGTAAGTAAGTATGTGTGTGTGTGTGTGTGTGTGTGTGTGTGTGCATGTATGAGTGTGTGGGCATGTTTGTGTGTGTGTGTGTGCGTGCGTGTATGAGTGTGTGGGCATGTTTGTGTGTGTGTATGAGTGTGTGTGAGTGCATGTGTGTGCGCATGTTAGTGTGTTAGTGTGTGTGTGTGTGTGTGTGTGTGTGCAGAAAGCAGTTGTCTCTAAGAGAGCTGCGGAAATTCCCAGAAAGACACAATTCTCAATTATTCGTATGATTATGGAACAGCTGGTCCTCACAACACTTTAACTGTACACACACACACACACACACACACACACACACACACACTCACACATACACACACACATACACACATGCACACACGTACACAGACCCACACATGCGCACGCACACACATGCGCACACACGCACATACATGCACATGCGCACACAAACACACTCACGTGCAGACAAAAACACGCACACAAACACACTCACGTGCAGACACACACACAGACATGCACTCACTCACAGACAAACACATGCATACGCAGACACACACACACTCAATCACGCACACAAAGTTTTTAGGTCTAAAGTTCAGTTCACTGTAAGACACCTTTACTATTGACTCTGTGTGTGTGTGTGTGTGTGTGTGTGTGTGCTCCTTAGAGGTCATGTGCCCAAAGTGTGTGAGCTCTGCTGGAATTCATGTCTCGTCACGCTCACCATTTCCTCTAGACCACCACACACAGACACATGCACACACACACACACACACAGTGTGTGTTTGCTGTTGTCTGTCCTCTGTAATTAACAAGACAGATGATTAGAGGGGAGTGTGTGTGTGTGTGTGTGTGTGTGTGTGTGTTGGACCCTGAACTGTAATTTCACTGTTCTGCTTCACAGCCACCCAGGAATGACCAGGAACACAGCCAGCTCTCTCTCAATCTGTGTGTGTGTGTGTGTGTGTGTGTGTGTGTGTGTGTGTGTATATGTGTGTGTGTGTGTTTGTGTGTGTGAGTGTGTATGTGTGCATGTGTATGTATACATGTGTGTGTGTGTGTGAGTGTGTGTGTGAGTGCGTGAGCAAGCATTTGTGTGAGTGTGTGTGTATGTATGTGTGTGTGTGTGTGTGTGTGTGTGTGTGTGTATATCTGTATGTGTGTGAGTGTGTGTGTGGGTGTGTATGTATATCT
>JAQMYF010000001.1:29624776-29634858 GCA_030014195.1 Neosilurus mollespiculum
TAATTCATGATGATGTGGAAAACTTGTAATGCTTCTTATTTCTGTAATGATTGAAAATCTTTAAATAAAGATCTTTACAAAAAAGAAAGAAAGAAAAGCACACCAGTCATTCTAGGCTCAGTGCTGTGCTAGAATTTAAGAACGACCTGATTACATTGTGAGGAGAAGTGTAATGCTATTACATCTGTTATCTGATCCAGTCATCCAGATTGGCTGGGCATATGTGTGGGTAGAGAATGATAACCAAGAGTAGACTGTCAGAGAGGGAAAGAAATAGAATTGCTTAGCACTGTGACTTTCAACACTGAGATAATCTTCATTGATTATTTCTAAAAAAAAAAAAAAGACATTTGGTCTCTATGCTGGATTAAAACGTGGCACTTTGTTTTCTGTGCTCTGAGAGACATGAGGAAAGGCCCATCTATGAGAGAACCCGAGTGGAAACGCGTGGTCAGAAGCACAGTGCTTGAACAGACAGCCGCTTCTACCAGCAAACACAGTCTGGATTCAATCGATCCTGCAATTTAGAGCCACTGAGCCATGCTACGCTCTTCTGCCTCTCCCTCTTCTCTATCCTTCCTATACTACTACTCACTCCCCTCCCTCTGCCTTGCCCTTCTTTGGCAGCACTGAATGACTTCTATTGTGTTAAGCACCCATCCAGCCCCCCAGGCAGACCTCCTACCTCTTTCTGTCCCAATCCTCACCATGGAGTTCAACCAGTTCAGTTTGCCTCCAGAGCCAAAGCCAAAAGCATATCTTTTATAGTCCTCACTACCATCTTGGTCACTTCCACATCTTCTCACTTAGAGGAGATGCAGGCTCATTGGGAGCCAACAGGGAGTGATCTAGCTCCTCTACGAGCTAGGAGACAGGAGCGGAAGCACCAGGAGTTGTTGGCTCTGGCTCTTGGACTAAGGCTAGGGGTTAAAGATACACTGCTCTGGAAGCCACTAAAACTCTTGACTTGTTCACAGATCTCCAACTCTCCACTGGGCAGACGCAGTGCTCTGAAGGATGGCTCGGAAAAGCAGTTCAACTACGAGAAGGTCCATAATTTTAAGGTAAATATCAAGCAAAACGTGGCTGTAATGCTGCATTATATTATACTGCGGATATTGCAAATGGCTTAAGCATACTTTATGACTTTGGTGAGTGAATTATCACGTCATGTACTACACCTAATTGATGAACCAATTACCAACAATAGATTTGCTATTCATGAATCTTCTGGAAAGGGAGAAAGACTGTATATTCTGAGTAAATGTTCAACATTCACTTTAATTTGCACGCAGGCACATTAATTTAGCCATGTACAGCTAGCATTTTGTAAACCTAATCGTGTCATGTTGCCTATAGGCAAGTGAGAATTTTAGGCATGTGCTATTCTTGACACTCCCTTTTATAGTATATACATTGTGTTTCATTCCACAGTTATGATGACCAGCATCATTATTAAAAATAGTAACATAATCATCATAAGACACTGGGTGTCATTGAATTTAGCTTCAATTAACAATGTATTATTGGGCTTGGCATTTTTGCTTGTATATCTTGTGTTTTTAATTAAAGGTAATTAGAGAACTTGTGACTCTGACTTTCTTGAAAATTGGTAACAGATTATTAGGCTCAAAAATAAAAAAGAATCAGGTTCAAAAAACAATACCCCATTCTTAATATTTGTAAGCAGAAGTACAGTTAATAAATGGTTATGAGCATTTGGGGTATTTCACCCCATAGGGAGTCTAATGAAGCAGAAATGCATTTTAGGATATAACAATTAGAAACAAGTGAATTTAAAAATGATAATTTTAAATGTTTAATTATTTACATTTTTCATTTACACATCAAAGTTTAATGGTGATTTTCTCCAAACCTTATCTCTTTCTGTCCAAATTGATTTAAGATGATAGAAATGTTTCTGGATTGGCTGTACTGGATTTATGACTCCTTATTTTTGAAGAAAATTAGCTGTAGATTTAGAGTAAAAAAACAACCTTTTTGGACCAAGTAAACTCATTTTGTGGTGACCTGCCCCAAGTAAGTAGTCACATCTTGTTTTTGCTAAAACACCCTAGTTCAAATGGTTCAGGTGCCAATTTGTTTTGTATTTTTTTTTTTTACTTTTTAAATTTTTGTAATGCAATGTTTTTGTATATCTGCATTTATATATCTAAAAAAAATCCACATAATGTAAATGTGTGTGACGCTATCTTCTCTGCCTTCTGCTGCATAGATACACACCTTCAGAGGCCCACACTGGTGTGAATACTGCGCCAACTTTATGTGGGGTCTCATTGCTCAGGGTGTACGCTGCTCAGGTAACACACAGCCATTCACAGAGAATATAATATCAATGTAAAGCTACACTTTTTTAAAAAAGTTCCATCCCTCCAGTACAGGCTTTAAAACAAATTGTTCATATTAAATTGAGGCCAAAGAAATAAAACACTAAGCTCTTGTTATGATAACTATGGCAACTAGCCTGTATACCTGTGGCCACTGACTCAGGCCTAAGCACAAACAGTATGTATGGTTCATGTAAATCAAAGCTGTAGCCATGCCACTGCAATGTGACAGTATCACATTCCTGAATGACACCTGGTTTAGACCAGTTCCACCTACAGTTTACTTGGAACTATTTATAGTGGCATGTACACTGTGTGTCGAAGACAGGCATGGGAAAAACACGCCCTGTGTGGTACAGAAACAGAAACAGAACTGTATTTGGTACAAAATAAAACCTAAGGATGTTCAGTTCTTACTTCTCTTCCAAGGATGTTCCATTCACTATTAATGCTATGCTACACCCAACTTTATACCTAATAATAATCTCTGTAACCAAAGGGATTCAATCCTTATGGGGACTGGCAAGGTCACTCCTCTCAGATATTCTTCATCTTGTATATAATACCAAGATCTAAAGGCAAGAATCCCCACACCAATAAATACTTTATTCCATTTTTTTTCAATCTTTACTAAGCTTGTCCATCTCAGTATACTTTAGCAGCACCAATATCAAATTATATTACATATAGCACCCATAATAATGACCATTATAAAAAATTCTATTTGATGTTTTAATTTGATCTCACAAGTTCATTGTAGAGTTTGAGTCTTACTTTGTGCCAAAAACATGCCAGTAGTCTAATTGGCTAGTTTTTTTTTTCTTTTTGGATTTTTTCCCCCATTTTCTCCCCTAATTTAGTCGTATCCAATTCCCACCCATCAACTTTTTGCCTTCCCTATCACACGTCCACCACCGACCAGGGAGGGGCGTAAGCAAGCACACGGCCCCTCCGTGACATGTGATGCTGCCGCCCGCCTCTTTTCGAACTGCTGCGCATGCATATTTGGGGGCGGCCTAACACACTCGGAGGGAAAGCGCTATCCCCCCCCTAGTACGAATGAGCTCACAGACACCCATGATTGGCTGATGATCGCAGTGAGTGACAGGGAAGTGAGCGTATGCCATCCCTCCCTCCCATGAGAGCTCGACCAATTAGCTCCCGTGGACTCCCGGTCACGGATGGCTGTGGCATCAATCCGGATTCGAACTTGCGATCTCCGGGTTGATAGTCACGCACCTTGTTGATGCGCCACTCGGGAGCCCTAATTGGCTGTTTCAATTCACCCCTAGGTGTGAGTGTGAGTGTGAATTGTTGTATGTGTGATGGCCCTGCGATGGCCTGGCGAGCTGTCCAGAGTGTACCCCGCCCTCTCCCAGAGTCAGCTGAGATGGGCACCAGCCTCCCTGCAACCATAATTAAGATTAAGCTGCTTAGAAAATGAATGAATGTAGGCACTCACATTACTATGCTAGCAATGAGTGTTGTCACTTGTCGGTCTGGATGAATGAGGGTGTCCAGGGGAAAACGCATTGTAGCCTCTGTGAGTCCGAAGGGCTGCTAGCTGTAGCATGCTATTCCCCACTAACGCTGTTTCCAAATAATTCCAAACAAATTTCATGAAAATATGGAACAAAATATAGAATACAATTTTTTGATGGTAAAGTCATTCATTCATTCATTTTCTGAACTGCTTAATCCTAATTAGGGTCGCGGGGAGGCTGGCGCCCATCTCAGCCGACTATGGGCGAGGGCTGATGGTAAAGTCATATTTTTTATTTTCAAGATTCAATTTTCAAGAGTCATTTTTTTAAACCAAACATGATTTTATCGGCTTGCTACAGCTCTAATCTTTTCTCACTAGTTTTTCCTGGGAGGAAGGGGAAGGAAGAACATAGATAGCAAATAAGATAGCTAGATAGATAACTTCACCCTATTGACAGTGCTGTTGAGTGGCAAAACTTAGCTACTCACTTTTACATATAACTTTCAAGTTTTGACAGCTCAGGGCCGCAGTGCTTTGCTATAAATTGTACTAACTATCCTAGATGGCAGACTGGTGGAGCCTTCTACTGAGAGACGTGGCCTGTCTGTCTGAAATGACACAGTAGTGTGCAGTGAAGATTATGTATCACCACTTTTTGTCTAAAAGGGCCCCTAATAAAAAGAAGTAAAAAATTAATTCTATATAATTGTTGGTGAAAATGTATTGAACAATTCTATTGTAGGCAATTTTATATTAAGTATATTGCGGTAAAAGTGTGGCAAATAAACAAAAACACTGAAAATAACATTTTCAGTACAATTCATTTTTACTTCTTTTTATTGGGAGCCTGTTTAGACAAAAGTGGTGGCGTATAATCTTCATTGCACACTACTGTATTTATGAGGAGGAATTAGCTTGATGGACGGTCATGGGCCATAATTGTTCAACTTATCCAGTCTTAAAGATGGATAAGTTGGCTCATAGAAAAATACCAAGAATTAGCAGGTGGCTTTCTACCCATCAGAAATAAGACAATATTTTGGATAAATAATTGAACTTTTTATTTGTCCACACCACAGTCTGGTCCCAAATATGTTTAATTCACAATGTTTGAGTTGTTTTCAGAGATTTTAACCATAACTGTTTCTTGTATCTTTAAACAAGTGCTGCTCTTGTTAGTTCCTAAGCCACAGGCAAGGCTTGTTGTCATCAGACATGCTGAGGCACAGAACTGTATTGAACTCAGTATCAAACTGAAGGAGAGAGAAAGTTTTAGTTTTTCTCATCTCTGCTGTTCTTTATACCATTAAAACAGTGTCTATGATGGATGTGCTGATGGAGAAAATAGACAGACGGAAAGATAAACACACATGCATATTGCGTATTGTTCTAGTATTTCACACAAGACACATGTCAACACACCCATTTACAGGTACAGGTTCACACAGGGATCACACCCAGTTATTTTACATGTATGGACATAATAATGTTGACAAAAATACGTCACTCATAGTATTACGTGTGAGCACGCACTCGGACACCATTCACGCAGTCACTTGTATCACCAGTAAAATAACACAAAATAACAACATCAACATTTGGACACACTCACACACACACACACACACACACACACACACACATATAGTCTCTCTCTTTCTCTCTCTCTCTCTTTCTCTCTCTGTGTTCAACTCCTCATTCTCATTCACTGGAGACTTTATGTTTGCAAGCACGGTGGTGACATTCTCATGATGACCTTTTAACCTCTGACCCTTTGCAGATTGTGGACTGAACGTGCATAAGCAATGCTCAAAACTGGTGCCCAGTGACTGCCAGCCAGACCTGCGGCGCATCAAGAAGGTTTTTAGCTGTGACCTCACCACACTGGTTAAAGCTCATAATACACCACGGCCTATGGTGCTGGACATGTGCATCAGAGAAATAGAGCACAGAGGTACTGACGTCCATATCTTTCCTTCAAGGAACAAGTTTAAGCTTGGCTCACCCTGCAAGATGCCAAGATATTGAGTCATACTTTCGTTTGCTTTTCACTTGGATATACAATACTATGATGCTGAATATTTTGTTTCCGAACACTTTTGGTTGTGTTTAATGAATTTCGGATTGCTAATTACAAAAATCAACTTCGAATTTTCCTATTGTGTCATTTTAAACCCTTTTTTTCCGATTGTCCATCATATTTTAATACTGGTAGTCTATTACCCCCTTTTTTAAACATTTATTTGATTTAATGCCTTCAGAAATGTTTAATACTGCAAAATACTTATCAAGGTTGCAACAACTCCTGCAGTACATGCTGTTACACCAGTGGCAAGTATATGCTTGAGGCTCAGAAATGCTCCATGACTTCAATCACAAAGAAAAAGTATGAGTGTTAATTCTGATGTAAAATTGCTAACCTGTGAGGTATATTAATTCTTACTTTATCTCAATTATTAATGGTCATTGTGTTGGCCATGTAGAGAAGGGCGGGGCTTCCAATCATTGTGAAAATGGGAGCTGAGAGCACAGGGGATGCACAAGCAAGGGAAATTAAAATTTAAAAAAGTAAGGAAGTAACTACTTCCTTAGATTTGTTGTGCAACATGTGCAGTCAACCAGAGAGCTTGGCTCAGAGGCACCTGTAAGTCAATACCAATACCAGTCTCAGGTATAAGGCAAGAACAAAAGGATCATGGGACTTCCCTCCGAAAGTACCTGGTTTGTCTACTAAAAATAAGAAAGCTATTGAATACCTCAGTCTGCCTTTAGACAGACCAATGCCATATGAATACAGTTTGCCAGTACTAAAGGCAACAGAAAAATGGAGCCTCAATGAGCCACCTGAAGATGCCGTGACCCTGGATCTAGGTGTTGAACCCTGAATAGTTATATGCATCTGATATTTATCCAGAATTAAACAATCTGGTTAGGAGCTTAGATTTGTCATAATCTCGAGCTGAACTACTTGGTTCAGGATAGCAAGGATGAGATTTGCTGTCACCAGAGCATCTGACACATTTGGTTGACAACCTGTGTTTCTGTACCGACACTGATGGACTGTTTATGACTTTGGGTTATACGGCAATGTTCAGCCTTCAGTTCCCACTGGCTATATAGTGCACATGAAAGGATCCCACAATAAAATGGAAATGTTGCTGAAACACACATACTTTTCTGACTAAGACATCTGTGTGGACCTTAAGGTATTGGCACCGCTACCAGGAATGCAGCTCGGATATACAAAGTACTTTTGTTTCCTTTGTGAATGGGATAGCTGTGCTTAAGAGTCACATTACATTAAAAAAAGAACTTGTTTCTCCATTAGCTTAGATTTTGTTTTAAGACAGAAAACTATGCGGTATTTAACATTTACATTTACATTTACAGCATTTAGCAGACGCGCTTATCCAGAGCGACTTACAGAAGTCAATGCTTTAAAGTCATTATCAGTGAATATATTCTTATATTGGTTCGTCAGGACACAGACTAAGTATACCATCAGTCAAGAACTGGATAGGTGTTGTGTGCAGTTTTTTTTTTTTTTTTTTTTAATTTAACAAAGATATTTCTGCCTCCCGTTCATATAAAACTCATACTGATGACAGAAAAATGTTATGAAAGCAGTGAACAAAGAAGGTGGTGGATTTTTACCAATTAAGATCCGTTTTCAAAAGTAACTGATGCCAAGATTAAGGAAGGTATGTTTGTCGGTGGGGCGGCACATTGCCGTAGTGATAAGCACATCCGCATCACAGCAAGAAGGTCCTGGGTTTAAATCCCAGGCTCGACAAGGGCATTTCTGTGTTCAGTTTGCACGTTGTCCTCATGCTTGCGTGGGTTTCCTCCGGGTACTCTAGTTTTCTTCCACAGTTCAAAAATGTGCACATTAGGCTAATTGGATATTCTTGATTGCCCCTAGGTGTGAGTGTGAATGCTTGTGTGTTGGCCCTGAAATGGGCCTTTCTTGGTGACTACAAGAGCACCAAACTATACATCATGCTTAAAGCATATGAAACTGTGCAGCATATCTTCTTGAACTTCTTCCCTGCAGTCAGCGACGAACATGGCGAAACAATTTGCCAGGATATTGTGACCATGGAAATGATCAGTGCTGGATGATTATTGTTGATAATTTACACAAGAAGCATGATGCTGAACTTGAATGAAAATCAGCTGCAAAACATTTTAAACTCGGTTGAAATAACAGTGTGTGAGCATCATTATGCGATTAAACATCATGTGATTTAATGCAGTTAAAAATCAAGCAGTGTACAAAATCAAATGAATAGGCCGATAATACACTTAATAAACCTTGTGTTATGCCAAAATCAGTTGGATTTACTGTAAGGACATTTTTCTTTTTGTGGTTAAGGACTGAAATCAGAAGGGCTCTACAGAGTGTCCGGGTTCACAGAACATATAGACGATGTGAGGCTGACCTTCGACAGAGGTGAGAGAGCAAAATGTCATAATGTTACAGTATCTTAAATGGACAGCTGCAGCCCTTTGTGAGCTGTTTTAGCAAACAAGTAATGGGTTTTTTCTTTACAGATGGTGAGAAGGCAGATATCAGTGCTAATGCGTATCCAGACATCAACACCATCACAGGAGCTTTGAAACTTTATCTAAGGGATCTGCCTATCCCTGTCATTACATATGAAGTCTATTCCAGATTCATACAGGCAGCCAGTAAGAGCTTTTAAGATATCAAAACAAAATACATAAATAGCTTATCCTATTATCTATACAGTATAAACTGATTTAAGAGAGCAAAGCTTTCATTTTATTAAAAACGTACAATATTTCTGCTTAATACTAAACCTATTAGTGGTTCAGTACTAGGCCAAAACTTTATGCGCTTTCTATAGTCATCAGGTTCTACAAATGCTGTGTACAGAGTTTAGAACATTGAAATGAGATCAAATGAGGAAGCAGTGAAAATACAATGACTGTAGTGCACATGTTTACCGAATATTATTTTGTACAGAAATAAATGACCCTGACACCAGGCTAGAAGCAATCCATGATGGTCTGCTCCAGCTCCCTCCTGCCCACTATGAGACTCTTCGCTACCTGATGACACATCTGAAGAGGTGAGGACCATCTCACTGCTGCTAGGTTTCTCAGGCTGTGGTTTCTTTGGAGATTTGGGTTTTGTTTAACACTTCCTACACTGTCTCAGTCTGATAAGATGGTAATATAAGAATGAAACCTTTTTTTTCCCCATAAAGATTCCTCTTTTATCTTTGTACCAGGGTGGGCTGAAAAGTTAATAGGTTGACCATAATGCAACGGTCAAATTTTACCAAAAGTGGTTTATTTTTCAACATAGCCTCCTCTGTGGTCTACACACTTCTTCCATCGGTGTTGCACCACTTGGATCCCATTGATATAGAAGTTTCATTGCTCTGGCGTTGTTACTTCTTCTTAGTCCACATATGAACTTTTCAGCTCACCTTCATACACTGTGAGCCCATGTAATATAAATATTTGGATAAAAGTCTTTATACATCAGTTCTCATTGGTGCTTCTGTTTCAAGATCTCTATACAGCTGTACTGAGCAAACACCGGGGTACACCAACAACTTTACGAGTTCTATCAGCTGTGTATCTCATATACTTTTCTTCCTACAGGTTTTCAAGTGAGCAATTTATTTTGGTACTGTATTTTGGTGTTTCTCTTTTTTTGCTCAGTAAAAGGGGTGTGGCTTCTGTGCCTTTCCTTTCAGGGGAAGGGCTGTGGCATCTTGCTTTCAAAGATGCAATTTTCCCTTTGAACTATTTTTGCACAGCATTGAATCATATCTACTGCATCGGATTGCATCATTTTATGTCACACAGAAATATTTTTCTTGAATCATTAACCTCTTTAAATGTATCATCCTCTAACTGATAGGGACACAATATTCCATCTTCAAAAATGTTCTCTTATCATTACACTGTGTGCACAATTATTATATATTTTTGAGGATTAATTGTTATTGTACAACTATACAGTGCTCTTGGTCAATCCAAAATGTTAACAAACAGGCAAACCTGAACATTTAAGTAGTAAAAGTGAAGTTTTGTCTTTCTTAAAAGAATATCTATATGTACACCGTTATTAGGCAACTATTAGTGTGCAGAATTATTATGCAACTAAATGAAAAACAAAGATTTTCCCATCTAACTTGTTTATTTTCACCTGTTAAAGTGAGAATAATAAACAAACTCAAAATTTACAAATAAACATTTCTGAAATTTCA
>JAQMYF010000001.1:29672708-29682929 GCA_030014195.1 Neosilurus mollespiculum
GAGAGAGAAGGGGGGGGGGGGCACATGTCACGTGCTACACAGTCCTTCCTTATGTCTAAATGTGGTTGCCAGGATGCATAACATAAACAAAAAGCAAAAAGGATCCCTCATCTCAATAATAGCCTCTAAGAATAGAAGGATGTGTTTGTATGAGTGAGAAAGAGTGAGCTGGAAAGAGACAAGTAAACTGCTGGTATACTAGACAAGTAACTATAGGAAAGATTATCACTTTTCTGTGCTTGACAGTCACACAGAGACCTTTGACTCTGACAACGTGCCACAGAGTGAATGATTGTGGGGGATTCTCATTCCCTGTGCTAAGCTCTTACATATAGATCTACTGTGACTAAATTTACTGTAGCCGTAACACAAAAATAGTGCAGACCCCACTGCTGGGCTGAAGGTACCCACATTACATTCCATACACAGTGGAAACACTTTTACTATGTGACCTTATTTTGCTCTTCTGCAATTCCTGATTGTTCAAGTGTAAAGGCAAGTGTGGAAACTTTGTAGAGAATGAGCGTATGCATCTGAACTGTGTACTGAGTTCTGTGAACAAATCAAAATCAGAGCCTTCATTTTCCATCAATATGTCAACTTGTTACTGTAAAAGACTTGACTGTCCTTATTAAATCTTTTAGTGACCTTTGTTGATAGTACCATCGGTATGCTGTGGTGGAAGACCTTGGAGCAAGAGCTAGTCAAGGTCACTGGCCCATGGGACAAATGGAAAAATATAATGTGAGGTAATGTACCCAACACACTATAATGTTACACCTTATATAAGGTATAGCTTTATAGACATGGCAACTCACAAATAAAACAGCAGTGCTTAGCCCACACAGTAGCTATGCTTTCACAACTCCCTCACATGACTGATAAAGTAAACAGCCAATTGTCTGTTACCTCAAAAACCATGGACAGTGTTGGTCTCTGAGACTAGGATCCAGAGTTACATTTCTTGGTTTAAAAACTGGGAAACATCGCACATGCTAATATTTTGCTGGACCGCCTTTAGCCTTGATTACAGGGTGTTATTGCCATGGCATTGTTTTCACTTAATTAAATATCATCATAGCATTCATCTCCAACCAGAACTGGGTGAATTTTCTAACTGACATCTTGAATTGATGACAGGAAAATCAAACCACTCAATAAGGCCATCTCTGGCACATCGCAAACACTTTCATTAGGGTTAAGGACAGGACTCTGTGGTGCCAGTTCATATGTGAAAATGATTCCTCATGTTCCCTGAGTCACTATTGCACTATTTGGGCCCCAATTTTATATCCGTGCTATCAGGGTATAAAAAGTCAATTGATGTGCTAACCTGCTCATTCAGTACATACAGGTCATCCGCTGACATCATTTTATTACCATATTAATGTTGCTGAGCCTCGACCTGACCAACTGAATCAACAAGCCATTTTTATTTCGTGCTGTAATCAAGGCTAAAGACGGTCCAATAAAATATTAGATTTGAGTTTTAACCTTATACTGGTGCAGTTATTCAGTTGTTCGTACTGTTGCTTTACAACTGGAAGGTTCTGGGTCCAAAATTCCTGACCCAATGGGGCATTTCTGTGGAGTTTAGGCAGATTAGCTCACCTGGCTACTCTAAATTGCTCATAGGTGTGAATGTGAGTAAATGGATACATATAATAGCCCTGCAAAGGATTGCTCCAAATCTTGCAGAGATTGGCTCCAGCTTCCCCATGACCCTGGCAGATCAGCGGCATAGATGATGGATAATACACAATTAAATGGATGGATGTGGAAAATGGATGGATAATAGACAATTTCCTCTGGGATCAATAAAGTATTCTGATTCTGATGCTGCTAACCCTTTGCGCCGATGGTACTAATAATGTTTTCCAGCAGATGGGTAACACTTCCTTGTGTCACTACTTAATTGTTTAGAAGGTTGTCCTCAGGGTTGATTTAGACATTTCTTTGCCAATACATATGTGTTTGGTAGAGCGTCCTTTGCCAGGTCACTGCACCTTGCATACCTGCAATTCTTTACCATAGGTCAGGGCTTTTCACTGGACCTGAGTTGACAGCTGGCCCTGTGTGTTTCCTGTATGTGAGGCCCCGCCAATGAAATGCAACACCCTTCCCGTTTGCCCGCACAAAAATAATCTGTCTCTTTAAAGCAGAGGTGACAGCTGCCTTCCCCTTATTTAATTTCCCTGCCTGAACCCTCTCATCCATGAATTTCCATTATGGCTTTAGCATTTATAGCTATAGCGAACAATACCCAGCATTATGCTATATTTCACCTGTTGATCTTTATACTGATGATATTTTAGACATAATCCATGTTCCAAATATTCCAGAAAGCCTGTGTAAACTGTAATCCAGCTTTTCAAGAAACAGATTATATGATGTAATTAGAAAAGAAGAGAGCCGTATATAATACAGTTACAGAGCTCAGGTCTCAAAAATGCCCTTACCCACCCTCCAGCGCCCGCACACACACACACACACACTTTTTGATTAGTAAGTCAGAAGGAGGCCATGACTCAGGTGTTTTCCACTCCTGTTACTAAGCGAGAGATGTACTATAGCTGTGTCTTCCCTAGGGAGCCACTGACTTTTTATTTATTTATTTATTATTTACTCACTCTGCTCAAATCACTTTTTAAATATCTGCACACAACCTGCCCACATACACCTGTGGTACCATAATGCTGTATGTGTAAGGTCAACCATATAGAAAATATTCAATTCAATTCATTCAATTAATTGTCACAAAGCAGCTTTACATAGTAAAAGTAACTTAAGGAGGAATTTAAACATTTTTCTACAACCCCCTTCACAACCCCCTACACATAATATGGTCTGGACAAACATTTTCTTTTAAGTAATGTCAAAGGTCAAGGTCACATTGACCTAATGTTGGTACATGACCCTCTTCCCAAGTAGTATGCCTAGTTTTGTATCTGTGAGGGTAAGTATAAAGGAAATATGGTCCAGACAAGCTTTTAATTTTAAGCGGGGTACGCAACACTTCCTCTTCCCAAGATGTATAAATATAGATAGTGTAGTATACATGAGGCTAAGCATATAAGAAATATGGTCCGGACAAACTATTTCCTTTTAAGTGTGGTCAAAGTTCAAGGTCACAGTGACCTAATGCCAGTACGTGACATGCCGCTTTACCATCCTACACATAGCCTCCAAGTTTGAGGCAGGTGCCACTGACGATTCCGAACTTACAGACTTAACATGGATGGTGATGCACAGACAGAAGCATGGACAGACTGATCACTATAAGGCGTCCGCTTTGTGGGGTCCTAATAAAAGCCTGTATAGATTATTTGCTAGAAATAATACCTCTGTTTTAGGTGGAATGAAAGTTTTAGACCATAACACCACAATGCTGCAGTTAGCATAGACTAGCTTTTGTGTTATATGTGGGTTCTTCATGTAAACAGTACACGAATAAGCACTTGTTTTTGTTAATGTAATGGACACTTTATTGAAATAGTTGAACACCTTTTGTTTGCTGTGATGGGAACTTAACATAAATAGTCTGCTCAGAAAGCCTTCTTGTTTGCTGTGAAAAGTATTTCATGTAAATGGTGGTGCACCTTTTAGTTTGGTAAAGCGTGTTATGTGTCACTGAATTGCTCTGTCACTGTGCAGCATGTTATGTGCAGGGAATAGGTTGGGTTTATTCTTGCTTCCCTCGACATGATAGTGGAATAGCAGCTATTGTGATGTCTAATGGTTTGGGTCTATTCATCTCCACAAAGCAGGTTTTGTGGGGTTTTCCTGGTATGCAGTGGTTAATGCAGTACCTACCAAAGGAAGGACAACCAGTAAACCAGCAGGAGTGTCATTGGTGGCCAAGGCTCATTAAAAAGAAAGAAAAACAATCACCATATCAGGTTGCCAGTCCAAGAGGTGTGTTAACCACCCAAGCTTAATGTTATTCAGCATATTCAATATCTCAAAGGACAAAAGATTCTCAGAAGTGCACTAAAAATAGACCTAAAAGTTGTTTTTAAAAAAAACCCAAACCCCTCAGCCCAATGTGCATGAGGTGTATTGTCGTTACACATGATGTCCAGCCGTCTGTCCACAGTTGTTTTCCACGCAAAAGCTCAAAAACCGCTCATATACATTTTTGGTGTGGACGTTGGGACTGGGTAACTATACAAACCTATCGATTTTTGTTGCGATCTGTTATCCAATATAGCTACCACAGCTACCATCTTGATTTTGTATTCTGTGCACTAGTTGAAAAACGCCATCACAGATCATCAAATTTTTGGTGTGAGTGTGGTTTGGCTTGTCGATTTTTATCATGGTCCAATATCCAATATGCCCACCACTGCTACTGTCTTGAACTTGAAAACACTATTACCAATATTCACTTTTGGGACTGGGCATACCTTTTATAATGTGGCACATTGGCCCCCACTGCCCACTATGTGGGGCTATTTTTAGAAATGTAATACGTAAAACTACCGGTGTAAATGTCGACATTAAATTAAAAGATGGCTGTCAGATGTATGACTTTAGAAATGGTACTGGTGTAAATTGGTCTTTAAAAAGCCCTTTAGATCTTGGCATGATGACAACATTCACTTCAAGGAACAAGACCACCAGACACACCATGTTCATACTTGAGGTTTAAATAAACCATGTACCACCTTCAGGAGGTTTTACACAATGGCACATAATCTGGAACACCCGATTCTAAGATGGATTAGGAGTATGGATTTTTGTGGATATTTTATACAATTTCATATGTAATTTCTTGTAGTATATCACTTTTAGCTCTAGACACTGTATCAAAAAAGGTGAAATGTTTGCATATTTAGGTATATTTAAAAAAAAATCCATTGGACATATTTACTTTTTCACATGACTGTATCTGGCCCATCTCTTCCCATCTCACATACTAACTCAGGCGCTTTCCCTTCAAGTGAATTTACATTCCATGTCCCATCCAATTTCTATTCCAAGGATTTTGTCTATCCAACACAGTCTATGGCATGCCTGTCATCTGACTGGTATTGCACCTGACCTTCACCCTTCATGTTTCAGGCAATCAGCCCACAAGATGGCTCCAAGTTGCTATTCATGTTTACCCCAAATGAGTAGCCAGTCACTGGATATTTGTCTGCAAACCCCCACAGGCCTGGTTCCAGGGGCAACCCCGTAGCTCCCAATAGCCCTAATCCAGACAGGGCACACATCTTTTTTTATTTTTTAAAGGGGGTCATTAGAATTGCTTTTTTATCTAAACTCCCTTCTTAGATCTGTTCACATGAGTGCACTGGTAGCTTTAAGGGGATGATCACACTAACGGTGTGATAGAAAAGAGACTGTTTTCGCGTAATTGATTTATTTTTTTTTTGTTGCTACTTTTGAATTTTGCATCAAGATGTTTTGCAACTCCACATGCAGGAGAATATTTTGCGGCTTAAATTCGTATATCGCGCGAAAGTTGTGAGAAAGTCACGCAACAATTTGCGACTGATTTGCGAGTAATTTGCGCTTGGTTTGCGTCTAGATCTGGTTTACATCTCCTGTCACATTTTCTTCACTTTATGTTCTCAAACCATTTGCTTGTTATTTGCACGTCATTAGTGCGAACAAAATGTGAATAAAATATGAATGATGACAAAATACATGGAATATGGCAGATGAAAGCACGTCTCAAACTTTTCATGTGGAAATCCACGTCAGAGCCTCATTCACAGAAATTTCAAACGTTGAGACAAATTTGAGAACATTTTGCCATTCATGTCAGTCGCTTTTGTGTCGCACCTCTAGTGCGATCACCACTAAACTCCTGATGACACAGTCCTGAGGTTCACCAAAGACACCTATTTACCGTGACGAGGTTTAGTCCACAGAGGGAGGAACAGTTAAAAAAAAAAACCCTGACATTTTAATTGATCTTTATGAACTTTATTTTAGTGACTGTATCAAAGAAGAATTTGATGATAATCCACATTGCAATAAGACAGAATATTCATTGCTGCATTATTTTAACATGCAACAGCACCAGCGGATGCTTACTGAGCCAATTTTCTTTGTATATAGTGCAATACACATCATAACATACATTTTAACATACTTGCTTGAAACGAGTAGATATTCCATGAGATACCTAATGCACTTTACTAACAGTCATACAATCAAAAAATGAACATCAGACAGAATAAAAACCATGTACAATTACTGGAAATAACGTACAGTAATAAACAGTAATATAGCAATTTTGACCTTTATGGTGAGCGTATACATTAGTGATAACATGCAGATGCAAGTTCAAGACATCTTGTATATGTACATTTGATCTGTAGACATGAATAGTGTACCTCTTCAGAAATCATTAAGTACGGAGAAGTCCCAAATGCTGCTTTTAGCATATGAAAAAAAAACATTCAGTAGACTGTATAAAAATTTCACAATACAAGAACAGTGAGTTTTTGACCAGAAATGTCAAGCTACATATGCAGTCTAAAATGATCATTAACTGTCAACTCAGATTATCCTCAACAGTCTTTAGCCTACTAGATAGCAGCAACAGACTTCCCCTGCCAAAGCTAACTGACAGTATAGAAATCTTTTCTAACAGTTTGACAGCCATTATATTTTTTTCAGTCACCCCCTTAAATAAGCTTAGTATCAAGATCCCAAAGGATCAGATTTTCCCCCCTCATCAAATCATGAAGCATTACCAGCAATACACGTAATCGACAAGAGATAGATAGATGCAGCTTAAGTATAGTGGAATATGTAAGCCTTGTGCCACCTTGGGATGAAGGTGGACCAACTCTAATGATGGAGATGACTCAGAGAGTTCCTGAGGTAAGAATGACGGTGTCTATCTAAAACCTAACACTGACCTGAACAAGGCTGTAATCACAGTACCTCCTTATAAGGAATATTATGAACTCTAGCTAATTCCTTGCCAATTCCTTTTTTTTTTTCTTCTCTGACCTTTCGGCGTGTCTGAAATTTTTATAGCCCTGTGCTTGGCTAACCACAGTGAATGAGATCCACTGAGCACTAGCATCATGGACTAAGCTCTAAAACACAACCAGCTGGTTTTACCCAATCCTTTATTGAGGCGTTCCAGCTTTAAGCCTTGGTTCCTGATTTGGTCAAGGCCATATGTCTACATACACAGCTTGGATATTTTGAATGGGTTTTTTTGGCCTCATATAAATGCCAAAGTTGCCCATTACACCATACTTCAACCAACCCAGCCCTCATGCAAAATGCTAATTGATTCACATTGCAGTCGAAATACAACAAAGCACCGTGGGAAAGAGATGGAGGGGTGGACCAATAGAAAATGGCCTCCTTGTGGAAAGGTTGTACATTGAGGTATTGAGTCTAGTCCAGGCTTGCCTTTTCAAGACAGCAGATACATGGCAAACCATCTAAGCAGAATGTCAAGCAGGTGTCCAGCACCGCAGTGTGAAGGCTGAACAGAACAGAGAACAGCATCCTGGTTGAGTCCTTAAGACAGAGAGCAATGGGTCCTGTGTGGTTGCCATGACTGAGCAGAGCGCTCTTTTTTTTTTTTTTCTAGTGAACTATGTGGCTTCTTAGCAGCACTGCAACAAACTAGTATAATATGCATGTTTGTATCCCCTTGCCCCCAAATCATCTGTAAAATCTGTCTGTTTGTGTGCAGTGCTTTCAGTCTTGTTCCCTGCTACTGTCACAAGACAATGTGGGGCTCCATGTCTTTTCTTCTTTCCTCATGTAAAATACTTGCAGTTTGTGGAGTCAATGAAACAGTCGAGAGTGCATTTGAGATGTCCGTAAGATCTGTAGATGTTGGTTGAGCAAAAAAAAAAAAAAGTCAATATATTCATCTTTGTAGCAATGCCATTAAAGACTACCTGTATGTAATGTGTTTAAGCTATCGCTTAAAGGACCATAAAAGGCATAAAACTTGTAATTTTGATTTTGATTTAAAACATGTTGGGCGGGGTTGACGTCTCTGGTGGAGGCTGTGAGACGTCACATTCTAGTTACTCTGAGGACAAGAATGCTCCCAGAGATGTGCGTGGCAGTAAATCCAAAAGGCTTATGCAGCTAACATTTTGCCAAATCTGCTTTCCTGCCTTCACTTGGTTTAGGAACAAAAAGAAACGTTTTCCGTGATTTCTGCACTTGTTTGTGCAGCTCAGCACTGGCAGATAATGTGTTATGATACACCAGTCAATCCAACGAGTTCTTGTTACTACCAGGCTGGAACAGCCAATCAGAAAGGCTCTGAGCATGCCTGGAGTCATAATACTCGTGCGCACTTTGAAAACGGGAAAAGGACTGGTGCTGCCGGAAGGAACCACTGATGTTACATGTGATTGTTTTAAACGGCGAGTAACACTAATTGACCACAGGTACCCTTTAATATAGAGCATTAGCATTAATTATATTACACAATGCTTGAACTAGATCTTACCCGGGCAGATAAGAATTGCAGGTTTGATATCCAAAGTCTTTTCCATCACACTCCTCAGCTCCGTCATACCGATAGCCATCACCGCAGTATGCATGTCTGCACTCTGAGACACACAGGTACAGTTCAATATGCAAGTCACAAAAGAAGTCACATCAGTTCTGTTTTAAGGAAAAAAATAGTGTTATGCTAAGCCGCTCATTAGAATCGACACTTACTGACACAGCCGTCTGTTACCACCTTGTTTCCATCATCACACTCCTCTCCATTTTCCACGTGCACGATGCCATCCCCACAGAAGCCGTCCTGATCTGGAGCATGCTCGGTTGACTGAAATGGTGTTAGCTACAGTGAAAGAAGAATCTGATGATTAAGCATTAATTTGCTTTTTTCATGTTCTTCAGGTTTAAGCTCAAGTGTCCTGTGAATGAGGAGATAAAAAATATGCATTGCCTTATTTATTATTTTAGATACCTGAATTGGAAACCATCCTCCAGTGTCCTTGAAGTATAGAGTCCTCTGATCTTTACGGAAAGCCAGTGCATTATCGGTATTGAGACGGTCCAGTTCTTCTTCGTTATTCACCACAAAAATCTGCAATACAACCATTAAAACCAAAACACTATGGATGTGCTGTGTTTCTGAAAGCTCCTGACAATTCCTGGTTCTTGAAATGATTTGATCTTTTTAGCTGCAGACATAAGTGTCAGTAAAATCATATCCTCATTCAGAGGGTTTAGTCTGGCTCTCTGTGATTGCACGATGAGAGAAGACGTGATGCTTATTCATATTAACACACAGAAAGCCATCATGTACTCAGGACTGTCAAAACCCCCTCACTTGATAACACCATTAACTTGTGGACATTCTCTTTTATGTCCTTTGGTCATGCCCCCCAACACTTAAGTTCCAAATGAAGGTGGGCTCATGAATGAAGATATCAAGTAGACTAAGACACCTATTTGTACTGTATGTTGGCTGGCAGAAATACATGACCATGGACCATCATTTGATGTCTTGAAATAATAATTACCTTCCTAATATGCATTCAGTGTCCACTTTAATAGGAATGTGACTACCCCTGCACGTTTATCTCATCATCTAGTCAACCAATGTGGCAAGTATAAAATAATGCAGGTACAGATCAAACGTTTCACTTAACATCTGTGTCAAGGATCAGAAGAGAGAAAAATATAATTTCATTGGTATGGCTTTCGGTGCTAGGCAGGCTGGTTTAAGTATTTCAGAAAATTATCTCCTGGTGTTTTTATGAACAACACTACAGAGTTTACGCAGAATAGTGAAGGAAAAACATCCGGTCAGCAGCAAGACTAATAATAAAGACCTTGTTTCTGAGAGAGGTCAGAGGAAAAATGCCAGATTGATCTGTAATGATGTGAAGACTACAGTAACTCAAATTGGAACACAAAGAAGGCCACCGTGACCTTGAAAATGAGGTCAGTTGAACTTGGTCTGAAGCTTGTCCAAGTGCATCTCCATACTCATTTGGGTGAGGGTAGGCCAATTATTTCTGGAGATATCAAGCGGAAACCATTTTTGTCCATATACCAACCCGCAAACACGATAACATAATACGTCCCGGTTACTGGCTAGACAGGCATTTTTAAACAGCATTTTGGGAAGTCAGTGGTGAGGTAACTGTCTAATCATACACTCTTACAAACCGTGAAACAATTTATTTTCTTTGACAGTTCTTTGGTGGTGCTAACATGTAACTGTACTTGTTCTTAGCTTCTTTATATATATATATA
>JAQMYF010000001.1:29691013-29707982 GCA_030014195.1 Neosilurus mollespiculum
ATATAAATAAATAAGATCTTGAGTCGATTTTCCGTAGAACAGTGCTCGATACGTCTATATATATATATATTTATTTTTTTACCCTGTGAGAACATCAACTACCACAGCCAATATGCATTTTAACAAACAAACACTGAACTGAACTACCACATTAGCATTTTTAAACATGATTAAATACATAATGGACCTACTGTAAACTAAAACCCACTAACTTACCGCTGGCACTCTGGGGTAGCTGTTCCTGGAGTGCTGGTCAAATGAGCTAGATGGGTTGTTTATATTCACAAGAGAGTTACAGCCACAGTGGCCTGGGTTGCCTGGCTGCCCTTTCTCCCCTTTTGGCCCCACCACGTATAGCCCTGGAGATGAGAGGGGCATTTAAACTCAGTACTGTCATGGCTTCTGTGTTTAGCTAAACTTTTTTAATTGACACTTTTAAGAATGCCTTAATATTTTTTAAGGTTTACTAACACAGTCAAAGACCATTCATAACTATAGGCACATTAAATCTGTCTTCACCCTGTGTGTCTGTCTGCAGTATGTAAAGAACAAAACGCAGTGATGTATGCACTTTTAGGAAAATAACTAATAGCTAGAAGGTGTAATGAAGGCAGACACAAAGAGCATGCTCATTATTAGCACCTCCAAGAGCGTTTTATTCCTCTCATACCACAGCAATTTGTCCAAGATTACATTATTTATTAATGAATATTGTGCTTTTTATCCCTTTATGATTACCATAATGTTTAAGAATGGTACGTTACAGCAGTTCTTGCTAGTTGTTCCCTCATTAGCCTCTCATTTAATCACTCACTCAACACTCATTTACTTAACCTCTTAATCCTGTTAGGGTCACTGGGAGGCTGGAGCCTATCTCAGACGTTACCTGACGAAGGTGGGGTACACCCAGAACAGGTCGCTGGACCATCATAGGGCCAAGACATGCACAACCATTCACATTCACACTCACAACTAGCAATTTGGAGCAATCAATTAGCCTAACGTGCATGTCTTTGGACTGGAAATAGAACCCGGAGGAAACCCATGAAAGCACGGGAAGAAAATGCTAACTCCACATAGAAACACCTTAGGCCGGGGACGCAAACCACAGTTTAAAGCCATGCACGTTTGGCTGAACATGTGAAAAAGTTGTGTTTTCAGTAAAAAACATTTGTTTTCTGTTCTTTTAGTTTAAGAGTTTGTTTCTCTACAATGAAGTCTGATGCCTTTCTCCAGCTTACTAAAAGGAGGCTTGCAAATGTTCTTATATACACTCAATGTCCACTTTAATAGGAACACCTCAACACCTGTGTTTAGTTATGTGGTAATCTAATCAGCCAATCATGTGGCAGTAGCAAGATGCATAAAATCAAGCACATACAAGAGCTTCAGTTATTATCCATATCAATCATCAGAATGAAGCAAATGCATGATATCATTAAATGTGGCATAGTTGGGACTTTCACACACAACAGTCTCTAGAGTTCACAAACAGTGGTGCAAAAACAAAAAAACAATCCTACGAGTTGATAAGAGGAATCAGAGGACAATGAACAAACTGGTTTGAGAGGAAAGGAACAATATAGCAACTTCATGACTCTATATAACCATGATGAGCAGGACATGGAAGGGATACAACAGCAGGATCTGGACAGTTAAAGATCAGGAAGAAAAAAATTCTTCCATGCCTGTAAATTCGATAGTCTCAGATTCCTGTTTTTGGCTGGCAGGAGTAGAACCTAATGTGGTCTTCTGCTCTTGTAATCCATCCACCTTTTGAAATTTTGTGCATGCTGAGATGCTTTTCTGTTCAGCATGATTGCAAAGAGTGAATATACACGCTGCCCGGCTAAAAAAAAAGTTGCACACTAACATTTATTTGGAGAACCTTTAGCCTTGATCTTAGCACGTACTCTCCATGGAATTATTTCAACAAACTTAACCAACATAACATTCATTTCCAACCAGTATTGGGTTCATTTATCACTGACGTCTTGAATTGATGAGGGAAAAATTTAACCACTCCATAAAGTCTTCTCCAGCACATCCCGAAATCTTTCAATACGGTTAAGGTCAGGACTCTGGATGCCAATACATATATGAAAATGATGAAGGGAAGCAAAAGTCCATTGATGTGATAACCTGCTCATTCAGTACATTCAGCTCATCAACTGACATTTTATTGCCATATTAACGTTGCTGAGCCTTGATCTGACCAACTGGAGCAACAATGCCATGGAGATTATGCGCGGAGATCAAGGCTAAAGGCTTTTCAAGAAAATATCAGTGTTTTTTGGCCGGGGAGTGTACAAATTACTCTTCCCTTCCTCACGTGTCAAACTAATCTGGCCATTTTGCTCTGACCATTCTTGTCGATAAGGCATTCCTTCCCACAGAATTGTCATTCACTTAATGTTTTTTGTTTTTAACACCATTTTGGGCAAACAAAATGAAAGAAATCCCAGGAGATCACCAGCCAATCAGGGAATAATAACCACATCACATTTAAATTTACAGGGGTCACAATTACCCCCTATTCTGAAGTTTGATGTGGACGTTTACTCAAGCTTTTGAACTCCATCTACATTATTGTATGCACTGTGCTGCTGCTTTTTCTTCCTGATTGGCTCATTTGATGACTGGATAAATAAGAAGGTGTACAGGTGTTCCTATTAAAGTGGATGGTGAGTGTATGATGGGCTTTGATGACAAATTTTTTGGATCTCCTGCAGCCACCAGGTATAAAATAGCGTCACTGACCTTTATAGCGGACACACCAGAAGCCAGAATACTGCCATTTTGGCTGTAATGAAGAAATGTTGGTGGAAGTAGCCCATTAGCTGTAATTTAACAAAGAATGTCGTCGACACTACATCATGACCAAAAGGTTATAGAAAATGAGTTCCTTGGAGACTTTAAGAGCACTGGGCTCTAAATTTTCTTACTGTCTTCCACAGAGGGTAATTATATTGTTTAATCTGTAGAGAAATTTAAAACAGGTGTCACATTTAATGAAGTTGTTACATAATGTTTGTATATCAGTGTGGAACTTGGCCTCTCTCTCGGTCACTTTAAAGACATGATGTCATGCCTCTGGACTCAAGCAGAGCAGATCAGGTTGCTCCGAGGTTAAAAGGATCACTTTGTGTGTCACTGATTTAAAGGTTCCCCTACTTCTTTTGACCCTGTAACATGGACATTTGTGCCAGTATCTAGTTATTTAAAGGCTCCAGTGCAAAAATCAGTCCTACCTATGAAAGCACGCCACCAGTGCCTAGTTTTATTTCCATATATGTGGGTCCATGTACTTGAGAAAAAAGTCTCCAGTTATATTCATCACACTTATTCCACCTCTCTGTAGTAGGTATACAATTCCATGGTCAGTCAGCACAGAAGTGGAGATCCCCAACACTTACCTGAAGCAGGCAGACCAGGCGGACCTGGAAGACCAGGGGATCCTTGAGGGCCTGCTGGTCCCACTTGTCCTGTGAGACCAGTGTCTCCCTTCTGACCCTAAATCAGACATCATTCAAATCAAAGATTATAACTGACATATAAAGGAAGATCAACCAAATTATGTTTTCAGACCAAGAGAGATGTTGGGGTTATCAGTATCTGGGGGAATTCCTCACCTGCTTTCCTCGTTTTCCTGGTTGCCCAGTGGGTCCTCTTCTTCCTGAGATACCAGACTCTCCTTTTGGGCCCATTTCACCCTAATTAAAGATCACATACTATCTATCAATATTCCTCATGAATATTTAGGGAGTATAGGGATGAAACCTGATTTCCTCACCTTCTGGCCAAGCATTCCTGGCAGACCCATTGCACCCTGAAACACAGCACAGTGCAGAGTTGGGCACCAGGAACCTACATCATCAGATTTCACAGCTGAAAGAAAAACACCAGTCTCACCTTCTGGCCCTTAAGGCCAATTTCACCTCGGTCACCTCGTGAGCCCTACGAGACAGAAAAGTTGTTAAAGTATCAGTACTCCAAGGTTTTGTGCAGTCCAACAATGACTCAAAAACTCCTATGATGGTGGGAATACAATGGCACAAAAACAAATATACCTTTTCTCCTTTGTATCCTGGCAATCCCTGTATCACAGCAAATTAAAACGTAGGAAAACATAATTAATTTTACATGTACTATATTAAAAATTATCAGTTATTCTCATTCTTATTCTCTGTATAGGTGTTTCAGTTCTAGGCAACACAGACCCTGGGTCCTATTGGTCCTCGTGCTCCAGGCAAGCCCATCAGTCCAGAGTCACCTTTCTCCCCCTGAAAATAACATGATTTTATACTGCACCACTGCCACCATGTAGACAACAATACAATGTACTTCCATTATAAGTACTGTTTTCCATTCCATTATACAGGATCCAGCTCACCTTGAGCCCACTGGGTCCTGGCCATCCACTTGGTCCCTGTCGTCCTGGCAGGCCTGGGGAGCCAGTACGCCCCTGCAATAATGCAAAACATGTTACAGGCCAACTCCTGACTTCGACCTTAATGACTCCAACCTGATATATTAGGATACATGCACACATATGTTAAAGCACATTGCCAAGCCAAGTGCACAGGGAGGAAATACACCAAACAGCCATAACTTTAACACCACCTGACTGGTCTGCAGGTAGGCAGCCCCATAAACAGCATAATGTAAGTGCAGTCTATAATGCATGAACAGTTTCAGCAGTTTGTGCTACAGTAGCTCTTTTGTGGGATCAGCCCAGACGTACTAGCCTTCACTCCCTACGCACGTCAGTGAGCCTTGGGAACACATGGCACTCTTGCCAGTTCACTGGGTGTCCTTCCTTGAGCCACCTTTGGTAGGTACTTACCCCTGCATACCAGGAACACCCCACAAGACCTGGTGTTTGAAGATTAATAGACCCAGTCATTTAGCCATCACGAAGTGGCCACTCAGATCCTTACGCTTGGTCATTTTTCCTGCTTTCAGCACACCGACTTTCGAGAACTGATCGTTCATTCTCTGCCAAATACATAAAGCTTTTTACCTGCCACTGTAATGAGATAATTAATGTTATTCACTTTTTTTGTCACTGGTGTCAATGTTTTTAATGTTATGGCTCATCATGTATAAATAGTAATTTTTAAAAAATATTCTCGAAGATGTTAAAGCACTTCAGCAGTAGTGGTTGATTCCTTAATCACATCAAGCGTCCTCTTTTAGATTTAAGACACTGTCAAAATTTATATTGGAATTTGCTTAAAAGACCACACACTAGAAACAATATGAGGAGAGCAAGTCTTGAGTGTGTCTGAAAGGCAGAGTAATATTGGATGGAGAGAGAGAGAGAGAGAGAGACCATAATACTGCTGACTTTAATTAAATGATGTGCAGGGAGCAGGAGACGAGGCTTGTGGGAAATGATTTATGGTAGTTTCAGCAGTAAGCTAAATTACACTGCAATACTGCAAGCTACTTCCATCAGTGTCACCCTCTTTCCTCTCTCATAACCCCATCGTACCATTTGTCCTCAATCCATTTGGTCACTCAATCCTTCCAAGAAACTACACCTGCCCATCAATGGAAATTTGAGAGAAAGTCGCTGGGACATTTCGGTAAGGGTTGGATGTGGCTCAGGCTCATTAGGGTGACCACCAATGACTTCTTCTGTTAATGTTAAGCATGCAAACACATGGTTGCCTTACTATATTGATGAACCTTCCATTCACATAATTATTAATGCAACTTATTAATGCTATGCCTACAACAAACCTTAACCCTCAACTTAATCTCAGTAAAGAAGCAGAGAAGTTTTGGGTGTTTTATTATAATTATTAATATTATTATTATTATAAAAGCTGCAGTTTTTGGTTTTAAATGCAATTCTCAGCAAGGTTGAAGTTTCTCCTGTCCCTCTGTCAAGGTTGCATTTCACTGCAATTCCATTAGGCTTATATCTTGTGTGTGGATGCAGTGTAAAGCACGGCTGGGAACAGGGCCTGTGTTTGTGTGAGTGTGTGTGTGCTGAGGGTGTTAAGGGGTGCAGAGACCTCTATTTTACTCAAATCCACTTAGAGTAAATTTCATGGTACGTGCCATGATGCAGTGTCCTACCTTTTGTCCGGGTCTCCCAATTTCTCCCTGGCAACATGGAGGAGAGAAAAAATAAGAGATACAGTGCGACGTGCAGGATAATCAGCATGGTCCAACATGCAATGAAATCTATTTGTTGGATGTGAAACAAGGTTGATTAGGAATCATTTTAAAGTTACCCATTCACTAGTGAATAGCCTATGAGTTTTATCTTCCATTACCAATCTATTTTGGATTCCCAGCAAAACCACCTCAGCTCACTGACTTAGTATCTCTTAATTCATCTGTTTTATCTGTTGTGGTTCTGTGTCTGTTTACAGTAACAATAACAAGACCATGTGACCGAAGGAACGATCTTGCGCATGTGTGGTAATTTGGCCGCACAGCACCAATTCATTGAAAGTGTAAAAGTCTGAGATCAAGTGTTAAGAAACTGAAGAACGCATACGATTTCAATGGAAACAATGGCGATGTTTATTAATCTAATCGTGCCCGGTGCACAGGTCATACACACTCGCATACGGAGTAAGCAAATGGTTTCAGAAAAAAATTTGTATTCGATTCCATTTAATTTCTAGGGGATAACACTATTTTTCATGTTTATTTAATATAATTGGTAAGCGAATGGGCTCCTTTAAAGCTTTCACAACATGGGACTGACCCTCTTTGTAGTGAAATTGAATCCACACAAAATCTGAATCTTAAAAACAAATACTTGCAATGTGTGGAAATAGAGCTGTATTTATTAAATAGTTCAGCCTGGAGCTACAACGTTAATGTAGCTGACAATAAAGGAAGTTATTTCAACAATGCCAATCATCACACACTCGCCTGAAGGAACATCACCTAACACACTGACACTATTTGTGCATGAACAATTTAAGATTAGTCAGCTATCAGCCCTGTAGTTTTTTGTTTAAGTGCAAAACTAAGAATAAAGCTCTGACTCCAAACAAGTCTTAGCAAATAATTTAAATACAGTTTGTATAAATGCAATTTTTCATTAATATTTGCTTTAATCTGCATTTACACTGATGGCATTTGGCAGACACCATTATCCAGAGGGACTCACATTTTTATTTAATTTATACAACTGAATTGCTGAGATTTAAGGGCCTTGCTCAAAGGCCCTACAGTGAGAACTTGGTGGTACCAGAGATCGAACCCCCAAACTTCTGATGAGTAAAGCAGAACCTTAAACACTGAGTCACCAAAGCCCATATTTAGCTTTTCCCCCAAAATGTATATACATACTGAGTATGTGTGCATGTTGAGTACCTTTTCTCCCTTTGGTCCCTTTGGTCCTGGTAATCCAGGAGGACCCTGTGAATGGAATTAAAGTTTAATATTCCCATAATAAAAGATTCAGGACTAAGATTTGACTGTTTTGACAAGTTAAAAGATCAGTGATTAAGGATGTCTTCTATTTCAAGGGTGTGTAAAGAAAAGTTGCTATTCACTTGCCACTTGTGAAGAAGCCATGAAATACATGATATAGATCACATATCACACAGACAAGCAGCCGCTTTATTTAGGACATGGCAGAGTAGGACTCGGGGCACTATGCTGAGCAGTGTCTCGTTTCTAAGAAAGGATGCATGGTGCAGAGACAGTCAGTGGAAAAAACCTATTTCAGTCCACTCTAAATGTAGAGCGTTAATGTGCCACCATGGAGTGGGAGGGGAGGGATTCATGGTGGTGGCAGTGATGGGATGGGAAGGACCTGGCACATCCGTTTCACTGCAGAAAACGGACTACAGGAAGTCACACGGGTCTCATATGCTGATGGGGGTTAGCACCACTGCATTGATAAAAACATCTGAGCAGGATGCAACACCCAAACAGATCGCATTGTACAAATGTCTAAACTGTACATACAATTTTGAGTGGCATGGTAGCTGAAATATCCAAGTTCATCCTGAGCTAGTGGTCACATGACCGAGTTGATGATCTTGGTGCGAGAATTTTTTTTCCAATAATTTCACCAAGGTATTTAACTGCATGAGTACAAATATCACTTATTCCAGATGTGGGGAATGTGGATGTCTTGGGAATCTGGATTTTTGTAACTATAATATACTATGATATAAAGGCACTAAATCCCTGCAATTCAAATAAGCAATACTTCCTCTAAACAGGAAGGGAATATAATTGAGCAAAATCAGCTGTTGCTTTGTGTGAACCATGAATCAAATTCCTACAGAGAAATTTGGTGTGAGATACACACTCTAGACACCAAGTCCCAGTCATCCATCCATTATCACTATACTTCATATCAGTGTAGTGGGGGAAGCTGATTTCCCAGCTGATTTCAGTCAAGAGGCAGGGTACACCCTGTCAAGTCACCAATCTATGGTAAGGTGAACACAGACACAACCAACTGTGATTCACACTCACATTCACACCTATGGACAATTTAGAGTTGCCATTTGACCTAATGTGCATGTCTTTGGATTGTGGAAGAAAGCCAGAGTATCAGAGGAAACCCACACATGCACAGGGTATATGCAAGCCACTGGCTAAGAACCCTGAACCACCATACCCCCCCCCCCCCCATCCCAAAATTATTTGCTTTTAAATCAGCTAGATATTACTGGCCACAAAATACCCTAAGAATGCCCAATGTCATCAAGGTATCAGGTAAAACAAAGAGGGGCAGGACATCAACACATCAACAATATATTGCATACTGCCAGTAGCTAAGCAGGGGCAGGCCTAGTTAGCACTTGGCTGGGAGACCACCTGGAATTACCAGGTGTTGTGGGGGGCCAAGGGAAGGCAAAGGCAGACCACCATTGTATATTATGTTTAGTCAACTATGAGTACCAGGACATGGTGCTCAGTGGCAGCTGAAACCTGGAACAGGAATGATACATGAAAGAAGATATTACTACTGACTACTTTGTAGTCTCCCTGTGTTAGTGGCGTTAGAGGTTGTACCTGAGGTCCTGCCGGTCCGGCTGGTCCGGGTGGTCCCACCTGGCAGGCAGAGCCTGTTGACTCTTTATCCTCTCCCTCTGTCTTTCTATCCTTCCATTCATAGTCATGATCACTCTAAAAGATATAACATAGAAAGCTTAAATCCATCATGGGCCCAGGCTACAGACCTGTGTCAGTATCTGGTTTTGGAACATACTCCAACTTTTATTTATTTATTTATTTTTAAATACAAGTCAACAAGTTTGAATGAAAAATATACACACAAGGTAACTCTAGCCGCCTAATGATTTTAGAACTATGACGAGATCCATCTGCTGATCTGAATCAACACCTCCTCATTTTTACGCTTAGATAAAACAAGCATCTGAGGGGACCACAGGATTCATGGAACCACTCCAAGGACAAATCACCACGGCTGGTGCAGGAGTCACATGACGTACCCGAGGCTTGTGCCACAGCGAAGGGGGTGGGGGGAACAAAGGGGGTGGAGGCGGAGTCATTAAACAGCACGGGTTAAATTTCTTCCTGGGTTCCACTGCTTCCAGGTCTGTGGCTGGGGAACAAGAGGAACATGTCAACAAACAGTCAGCATAGGAGCACAACAAGCAGTGCCTGGGTATGGAGTATAACAGCCAGCCCTGAGACCGTCAGATATACAGAACAACAACCCAAAGAGAAACTGTGGCTTTTCTCCCAATCATTGGCTTTTTGATTTTTTTCTAATAAGGAGTTATTGCACATGGTCAATGAAACAGATGCATTCAAGCAACACTATAACGCATCGTAAAACCAGAACTGAATGATACTCCTTCTAAATGCTCACTATGAACCCTCAGTACCTCACTGGTAATAATTCTTCAGTTCTACAGCTGCAAACATTAATATGCTGTCAGTGCTGTTTTTCTTGCAGACAGTTGCTTATAGACTAATTACAAATTCATTGATTCATCTTGTTCACATACAGTTGATTAATATTTCATGTTCTGCACATGTATGCAGATATTTATAATCAAAAGACAATTAAACTGGACTAACAGTCTGAAAAACAGAACAAGTACGCCCTCATGTATTCTACCTCTTATGCATCATCAGCTGAAAGAGTAATTACCATTATTAGCACAGAACACCTCGACAAACCACAGTGGTGTAAATGAGCATTATAGGCATTGCACTGCAATGATATATAGTTTGCTATTTTTACACCTGCACATGTGGCAAGTGTGTAAGAAAACATTTCTCATTACAGTGCATGTACTTATAAACATATAGTAATAATCCTGGTTTTGATGAAACCTGTGTATTTAGATATTATACAACTGGCTGTAAAAAAGGAAAAGTATAAAACAGGTAATAGACACTTTTCCTGCTGAAGATCTTAAGATATATTAAACCAAGGAACAGAATAATAACTGCAAGGTAACATTTCATCTATGTTCTCGATGCCCAGACCAAGCATGCAAAAGCTGCAAGCTCCAGCGTCTACACAGATATTAAAATGATGCTTCTAATCACAAATCTCAACCTTGAGTGCTCATACCTGCTGGAAGGGAGAAGATGCTGTCCATGAAGGATTGTGACGAAGCATAATGTAGAAGGAGAGGTAAATACAGTCCGAGGGTGAAAAGAAACATGCTGCTTGACTGCAGAAAGGTCTGTACCTCCAACAGCTCTGGCTACTGAACTGAGGCTTCACACCACTACACTCCCCCCTCTATCTCTCTCTGTCACACACACACACACGTTCCTGCCTTCTTCACTATCCAAAAGCCTGTGGGAAAATGGAATGCCAGCCCATGCCACGGTTAAAATCGTTCCTTTGCGTTGGCCCTGTGCTAAATATATAGTGGTCAACTGCCCTTTGTAGCCAATATTAGCTTCTTACTACTGGCACTACCTTTGTTTCCCATGCCAAGGCTAGAAAAAGAAAGTAAAGAGACATGCCGCAGTATGTTATATTACAGCTACGAAATTGGGCAGATGTCCCCATTCAGAGCAAATTACTTTGTCTTCTTGATTGTTGTCTTTCGGGCCGCACGGTGACGCAATTGTTCGCACATTTGTCTCACAGCAAGAAGGCCTGTGTCCGATTCCCGGGTTCGGCCATTTCTGTGTGGAGTTTGCATGTTCTGTCCGTGCTTGAGTGGGTTTTCTCTGGGTACGCCTGTTTCCTCCCACAGTCTAAAAACATGCACGGTAGGCTAATTGGCTGTTCCAAATCGCCTCTAGGTGTGTGAGTGTGAATGGTTGTATGTATTTTAGGGCTACAATGGTCTGGTGAGCTGTTCAGGGTTTACCCCGCCTTCACCCAGAGTCTGCTGAGATAGTCTCCAGCCTCCCTGCGACCCTGGTAGGATTAAGAGGCTTAGAAAATAAATGAATGAATGTTTTATCTTATTTATACAACCAAGCAGTTGAGGGTTTAAGGGGCTTTGCTTAAGGGCCCAACAGTGGTATCTTTTTGCTACAGTAGCCCAGAGTCTTAAAGCACTGATCCACCACTGCCCCACACCACTACACTGACACTGAGGTGGATTTGTGTCATGCGTTTGGGTCCTTGTCTGCTAACATCCCTGTATACACTAAGCATCTGGAATAAAATAATGACCTTTTGTATGATATAACATCTAGCACAGATGTCTACAGTTATGCATAGACAATATAATTACAGCTTATAGAAAATAATGCAATCAACAATAACAAAACAGAGAGCATCCTGTCTCTGAGTGATCCTTTATACAGGCTGAATGGTAGAGACATACTGGCCTTTTCTTCCCCACAGAAATAATGACATGGCAATTAAACGGAGGGCCACTTAGGGCCTGCAGTGGGGATGAGACATGCCTAATGTAATTCACTGCAGGTGCCAATCCATCAGCACAAGAAAAATACAGGCAGTGCATTTTAATAATCACATTTAATTTACAACACATCCCACAGAGGACATCAGAACCGCCTGCACTCATGTTCACCTCATATAGATTACAGGAAACTGTACATCCATATTATTCAAAATGCCATTTCAGTGATAGAGACTGCAAGCATGGAATAAAGAGTTCAAATTTAAACTACATATTAAGTCCGACATCCATAATACGATTGTAGAAATAGTTTAGTACATTACTCCACTAAGATCTTGGTCCTTTATGTGATGTGGTTCTAGGTCTCCTGAGAGCTGTTTGCAGGATTAAGAGTCTCGTCTAGGTTTATTGCTGAGCTAAAGCAGTGAGGTAATGCTCTTTGACATACAGGAGAAGCAGAGGACAGGAAGGCTTTAATTAATGCCAATCGGAACTGAGCCTAACCAGAGCCCTTTTCCAGCCTTTATACCTTGGACATCAAACCACTTCTAAAATTTTCACATATATGAATAATTCAGAGCATTAGGTTCTTCCATTTCACAGCACACTGTCCTAATCCTGTTTTTGTGAAAGTGAAACAGGCTTGACTCCTCCCCAACACCAACACCACCGCAATTTTGTACAAATGCATATATATATATATATATATATGTTTTTCAGTTACCAGTTTTTTACAATTTCTCTCAAGGAGTTGACAAATTGAATTAACAGGGTTTTTCTAAGACTTGGGTGCCTTAAAGAATCCACATCAACAATATTTTTTTAATTAACTAAATGAGTGTTTCCTTATTAGGTCAAATCAAAAGATGCAAGCCCAAGTCTTTTACCATACATGGAAGGGGCCCCGACCCATAATTTCACGGGGGTACGATGCATGTAAGTGCTTCACTCTGGTAAGGGCGTGCTGTGGTCAACTGAGACGTGTATTCAACACTTGTGCAAGGTTAAGGCAACAGATTTCCTATAATAAACACCATTTCAGTTGTGAGACCCCTTTTGTGCAATCTATTACTGTTCCTTTAAAATAAGGGGTTATTAAAACATAGTCCAGGAGGGCAACAACCCAGAGAGTTTAGCATTTAACCAGATTCAGCACACTCGTTCATTCAACTTATCAGCTGAAACCCAACAATGAACTGCAGTGTGAAAACATAAATCCATAAAAGAACCGCTGTGTACGGCATTCACTGTTTTGAACACGATTGTTGGGTTAGAAAGCTTCACATCATGGTTATTATAATTACATAAAGAGAAACTGGTCAATAATTATAGAATCAGAGGTCAGGCTTGAGTGAAAAAGCCTCATCTTTACAAAACGTCCCTGATGAGAACACATCTGGTAATAATTACATAGGGTGCATGATTGGATAGTTCTGTTGTTTACATTAGAAGAGCACGGCTGAAACGGCATGCATCACTGCCCATTACAAAACATTTGTGCTTTTCATTATCATGAAAGCTCATAAGGCACTGGGCTAGTCATTAGTAAAGGAGAGCGTGCTGGCTACTGTCCATCCTAGCAGAGAGAAGAGATTCCTGCATAACTCCTCTTCTTACTCTCTTACAGATTGGAGCGAGTCAACCAGGGAAACTCCTAAACACACAGAGAGACAAACACACAAGTGCTTTCAGGGACAGAATGAGAACAAACCGAGAAAGGAGCAGATTTGCAGCGCAATATGCTGCACTTAACTCAGAGATAGCTGTTCAATATACAGTAGTTCCTGAGGACTAAAACACTCAGTATATACAATTTTTTTCTTACTGACTCCCCACTACTGCAAAAAGTAAGACAGAAAATATATCTATAAATTATCTCATACTGTGCTGTGGAGCCAGTATTGCATGACAGTAACGAGGTTATGTTCTCATATTGCGGCTGTGCTTTTACAATTTATTTCACCTTATGGGTTTTAACACGGATGCCAGAGGAGCGTAGAGGGCTACCTGTTGTTTTCGGTCCGAGGATGGGTCTATGAGCACGTTAATTAAGCTTGGGAAGACTGTCTCACTCAAGCTCTGCTGTAGGGCAGTGCACAGTTCCTCTGCTGTCCTGACCAGGTAGCCATGGCCTCCGAATGCACACATGACCTGCTCGTAACGTGCATCGGGCAAGAGTGTCACTGGGGGAGCTCTGAAATACACACAAAAGCATGACACTATTCTCATTAACACATACTGAGAACAGAGAGAGTAATGCTCTGTCATATAGTGTCCCTCATGACCATCTCAGAGCAACAAACACAACCATTCACACTCACACCTAGGGGCAACCTGGAACAGCCAATAAGCTGGCTGTGCATGTTTATGGACTGTGAGAGAAAACCTAGAGGAAACCCACACAAACATGGGGAGAACATGCATACTCCAGATGGAAATTCCAGAGACCGGGACTCGAACCCAGGACCTTCTTGCTGTGAGGCAGACGTGCTACCCACTACGCCACCAAGTGCTAATCATATGAATCATATGCAGTGTAACCTTTAGTGCTGAAGAAAGGCAATCTCTCATAGGACTTCATGACTGTTTTCACATTTTACACACTGGAGTCAGTTCGAGCTCGATAACCAACAGTCCTCTCACGTGCCATACAGATTAATCAATACGCCGTGCAGTGAATCTCAATAAATCTTGTTGCACATATAAGAGGATATTTATGGAGGCAGCTCATGCTGAAGGAAGAGTTTCCAGCTTTACTTGCTGACTACAATTCACGTTCCTCAATATGGTGGGAACAAAGATGCATTATTAATTATTATTATTAAATATTATTATTAATTAATATTTTCCAAAGAATAGAGAAGTGCATGTCATCAGGTTCGAATTCTGTGCGGTTATCTGTCACACTGCATGAGCCCAACTAACCTCTCCAGCTTACAGCTCCTTTAGATGCTCCGAATGAACCACCCCCATGGATGGTATGCAGCAAACACACTGGTCTTTGTGGTTCAAACATTAGTACAGATCACCACTCTCTCATGGAGTTCTCATCTTCCTAAACCTGTCTGCTGACCATGTGAATCATCAGATCCTCAACTCCAAATATTGCTGACATGAGGATGCCAGTCAATAGATCGTGTCATTACTTGTAGAGCTCAGTGGTCAGTACCTGGTCTACACTGCAACATTTACATTTGTCGTGGTTAGCGGTAGCTTTTATCCCAAGTGATTTACACTTGAGACAAGATACAGTGGTGACAGTTTGGTATTGCTGCCATTTAAACACAGAATTCAAGGTAAGATCAGTAGCTGAAAGCACTGCTCACTGAGAAAACTGCCTCTACCAATGGACTCACTGATCAAGTCTTATGGCTTCTCTTGTTCTCTTTTTGTCCACCCACCTCCAGCAGTCAGAAATCCCTTATGACTTATCAGCCTGGATGACGACTCCTCATCTTAAACCTTGAGAAGATGGAACTGATGTACTTCCTCTCTGCTGGGCTTAAAATTACCATCAACAATATCAAAAACCAATTAGCTAAAAATGATTTTCATTTTATCATCATCTAATCTATATTCAAATATTTCTTCATTTTACCATCAGAAGAATGTTAACTATAATGTTGACCGTAGTATTTTCTCAACTTCTTATACAACTAATCTAGTTTATAACCTTCCTAAGTAATCTTACACAACAACCCTAGTGATGTCATAGCATTGGTTTGTTGTTGCAGCAAGAATCTAATTATTTTTCTGTTCTTATCTTTGCATTTCAGCCATCAAATGCAAATTAAATGATCTCATTGCTTCAGTGCTGTTGCTTCTCATGATTAAGCTGGGATTCTGTCAGAAAAGCCCAGAATCTCTATTCCTTCCACAAAGTCTAAACACTTTTCTTTAAGGCAACATCTACAACATCAGCTTTAGAGCTCTGCCTATCTCAACTGTCCACTGTTCCATTACTGATTACCTTTAGTACTGTGTATGCACTTGTGCCAATTTTTTCTTGGGGATCTTCCAAGTGCTTTCACGTCTTGCACAGAAATAAATATTAACCATTCAAGATGTAAAAAAATGTACTTTATTTGTTTAAATTTTTCCAATTGTTAAAATCTTTACCCTGTTTATTCCCAATTTTAAACAATAAAAAATCCAGGCTTTTCAATGTGAATATCTCTTTGAGGCCTCTGATTTTATGGAGTGCACTATACTGACCCCATACCTACTCATGCGTAGTTCTGCTACTAACCTGTCTTTGGGTTAGTGAAGAGAGATAGGACTCACATAGTGGTCATGTCTCCCATCTTCTCCATTTCTCTCCAAGTCTCTGTATTTACACCACTATAAATACCATTGTTGTTGATGACAATGATGATGACTGGCAGCTTATACCTGTTTAGAAGACACACAATTTTGCACTTAGTAGTAAAATTACACAAATAATAGAGCAGAATAAAATAGAATGAAACAGAACCAGGCGGCATTCATTTACAGAGACAGGCCACAGTTCTTGAAACATATGTATATACAGGTACAGTAGATACTATTTAGGCCTATTTCAAATGAAGAATCCTTTATGTACAAATCAGTAATAATAATAATAATAATAATAATAATAAACAATTTTTGATTTTTAAAGTGGAATGAAGGGAAAGCCATCCAAATCTCCTGGATAATATAATGGATTATGGAAATAAATGGATCCGGCTCCCAACCAATCAGCACAATCTTTCTAGTGCCTTCCCAGCTACAGATGAGTCCTATTTACACCGAGTGGGCCTGATCTCTAACAACGACGAGACGGCCTACCTAGAGGAGGTTAGAAACCTGGAAATATGGTGCCAAGACAACAACCTCCTCCTGAACGTCAGCAAGACTAAGGAGCTGATTGTGAGCTTCAACACAAAGCAGGAGAGGAATTACCAGCCCCTGATCATCAACGGGACCCCAGTGGAGGAAGTGGACAGTTTCCGGTACCATTGAGAGCATCCTTACAGGAAGTATCACAGCCTGGTTTGGGAACAGCACCAAACAGGATAGGCAAGCTCTCCAGAGGGTGGTGCAATCAGCAGAGCGTACCATCCGTTTCGAGCTTCCTGACCTGGACACTATATACAGCAAGCGGTGCTGGACCAAGGCCAGGAAGATAGTGAAGGACCTCA
>JAQMYF010000001.1:29714167-29726430 GCA_030014195.1 Neosilurus mollespiculum
AATGGACTCTTCTCTCTGTTGCGGTCAGGGAAACGTTTCCGTTCCTTGAAAGCAAACACTGAGCGAATGAGGAGGAGTTTCTTCCCACAGGCCATTCGGGCCCTGAACCAGAACACTGGTACCTGCACTTTGTAGTCTCTACCCCACACATAAACATTACATTCCACCTCAGCTTATGGTTGCACACAGACACTTGTCACTTTACATACAGTGTTACTGTAAAATTGCCACTGTATTTATATTTCATATAATATATATTTCTGTATGCCATATTTTATTTTTATTTAATTTTATATATTTTATTTTTTATTTTATTTTTTATATATTTTTACATTTTTATATTTATATTGACTTTACCTATAAAGTCCTTTAAATAGTTACAGTTATTGTTCTTTTCTTCCTGATATCGATAGTTTTTATTCTTCAATTTTTAGGACAGTCGTAACAAGCATTTCACCACATATTGTACTGTGTATGATTTTGTATGTGACAAATAAATTTGAATTTGAAATATTTGATTTGAGTCATGGCTGTTTTGAGGCTTCTCATTGGTTTACCGTTGTATGATTTAGGAATCCTTCTAGGATTCGGTAAGAATAACAGTATTCTGGTACTGAATATGGATAATAAGGAAATAGCCAGGGCAATCACAAAAGCGGTTTGAAAATCGGCAACATAAGTGGAAATTTCCATTGTTTGATAACAACTTGGACCTGGAACCCTTTCTTACACAAGCATTTAAGTACGGAGAGATTGTGTTTATGAATATTTGAAGATTATGCTTTAAAAGGATGTACTGTATTTTTGGTGATATCGCATTTTCGTCCAGGTAAGCCATTTTCAACTTACTTTGGCTCTCTCTCAAAACCCTACCTTGCGAATTAATCTATATTATGCTGGAGCGGGTCACATATTTGTCCAAGTAATGAAAGATAAGCTCTTTATAGGTTTTGTGTAATCACAGTAACGATTAAAGGTGTCAACAACAGAGCTGGCATTTTGGCATGTGGATCCCTACAGCTGTTCACATTTGCATGTGAGAGCTAATAAATATATGGTCATAGTTTGCTTAAGTTCATAGCAGGAAGGTACGGTGATGCAGTTATTAGCATGCCTGCCTCAGAGCAAGAAGGTCCGGTGTTCAAATCCTGGGCCCAGCAAGGGCGTTTCTGTGTGGAATTTTCAGGCCGTTCAGGGTGTACCCAATCTGTTCAGGGGTTACCCCACCTTTGCCCATGACCCTAGTAGGATTAAATGGTTCGGCAAATGAATGAATGAATACGTGAAGTTTATAGCAGCAGCTACAAGTGTGGAAAGTTTGAAATGGTACAAATGTGTCCCACTACGTGATGAAATCTCAACATTTTCACACTGCCATGCAAGTGGATGTCGTTTTTAATCCTCTAGATGCAAATACCTAAGGTACACAGGTCAGTATGTGTCCTTCCTGCTGTGTCCACCACTCATCCATGTGCAGATTCACAAACTATATCCCTGGCCTATGTGTGTCCTGGCCACTCAATCACATGAGCTTACCTACACATGGTCTCAACTTCCATTCCTGAGAAGCCAAAAGCACTGTCTCCCTCCACGCACACCACTCTCCTGCCTGTGTGCTGGGCCTTCTCCAGTACTGCTGCTGCAATGGCAAAACCAGGTCCCACTCCCATGGTACCAAATGTCCCAGCATCCAGCCTGCAGAAAGAGACCACAACATGACCTTATGGAAAACTAAGTGTTGCCAAAGATTTAGCTTTATGTTTCGCATTTTAGGTTCTTCAGTGCCAATTCCTGGATCATCAAGGAGTTGTGAATGGAATAAGTGAAAACAAATGAGAGCAGAGTTGTTTAATTTTTAATTAAACTTTAATAAAATTAAAAAAATTTAATTTGAACACTACCCAATATCTGTGAGATAATGTACAGAAGCCAGTTGTGGGTCAGTGGTTAAGGCTCTGAATTAGTGATCCGAACATCTGTTTCAACCCCACTACGACCAATCTGCCACTATTGGGCGCTTGAGTAAGACCCTTATCCTTCAGTTGGACACTACCCAATAAGCATCTGTGAGCTAATGTATACACGACAGTGCTGGCTCAGTGGTTAAGACTCTTACCATTCAGATGGTTGGTGGTTCAAGTTCCAGTACCACCAAGCAGCCACTGTTGGGTCCTTGAACATGGTTGTTAACCCTCAACTGCTTAGTTGTATAAAAGATATAAAAATAGAAGTCGCTCAAGATAAGGCATTTGTCTGCCAAATGCCGTAAATATATATTAAAGAGGGCAGATTGTGCTTCTGTGTGTTATGCTGCCCTATGAAGCTGCATGAGAGGCAGATGTGGAGGTTGAGGCTTCAGACTAGAGGAAGCTTATATTTGCCCCACCCTCCCCGGCTTGTAGCTTTCACATGATTATGGGAGAATTAGCTATGCAGTGGGAACAGATCAGAACAAAAGGGGACAGAATGATTTGAAAGACCTGCATCTTGGGAAGTAGTTGAGCAGCATAGTGCGGCCAATGTCCATGGTGTTGGCTCCTTCACTGACAATGACACAGTCTTTGGGAAGGAGTTTAGCGATGTGGTGGAATGCTGTGTAGTAGTTCATGGGCAGAGTGTTTTGGAGAGATAGAGCCTGCATAGAAAAAAAATCTACTTACTTTGAGTGTAAAAAAAAAAAAAAAAAAAAAATACACACAGACCCTAAGTTATCCCTGAGCAAAATGATATCCATCAGTCTGAGGATCAGGTCAAGTCTTTACCTTTGATATTCGAGCATTGGAAGCCATTTTTTCTTTCAGGTCTTTCCACCACTCTGTATCTACTGGATACGTCCATGTGTTTGATCTCAAGACTTGTATAAGCTGGAGTGGAATTTAGAAAAAAAGTGCATAGTAAAAGTAAGTATGTGATCAAATCAGGACTTTTTAGAGCCTTCTGCTGCCGTAAGGGATATTGTAATACAGCGCAGAGTTGCAGATTAGTTATCATTATCAAGTTTATATGAATGTTTAAACAAAAGGAATCTGAAGGTTTGCAATCCTAGGTCCTCTTGTGAAATTCCCTCTGGGATCCATCCAACCATCCATCCATCCATCCATCTCTTTGTGATATGAATATACTAATCAGTTATTGCCTTATATGTTTCCTTTAGAAGTGCCTATAACCCCTATTTGTTCTCTTTTTTGTGCCAGTGCAGAAGCATTATTTAAAGAAAACGTGATCTTGCAGTTTACTGTGAGGTTTTCCTGTAAAGTAACACATTGATATAAGTAGTGACATGGAACATGCGGTTTGTAGATACCTGGCTGACTACAGCCCTGACATCTCCCAGTAGTGCTCCTGTAGCTCTTACATTATTACTCATCTCCTCCGCACATATATCCACCTTGAGAAAGAAAGACACATCTATTACAGTAATAAACACTTCAGAAGGTAATAGCACAACACAACACATTTATGTACTAGCATAAGTCAGTTAGAGGTAGGCACAGGTACATCGGGGGAATCCACACAGTTACATATGTGACAATTTCTTAATTAGTTTACTGAATATACCAGGATGAACTGAGAACATTAAAGAGAAAGTGGGCTGTGTGGACAGTATATGAAATTTAGAAAGTTGAAACTGATCTGTAACCTTGATCGATTTAGTATTACTCAGTCTATTTAGTCTATTTGTACTTTAGCCTTAACCTACCTGAATGAGCTTCACATCAGGACTAAATCTGGGAGGGAAGCCAAAGTGCAGGATCCAGTTCAGTCTAGCGCCAAGCAGCACTATCACATCTGCCTGCAACAAAGCTCTGGAATACAGACGCAGTTTTTTCAGGGTTTACGTTATAAATTTTTTTTTAAATTTAGGAACAGTCTAAAAGCGGAGCCAGTGGTGTAGTGGTTTGGGTGATGGGCTCATGATAAGAGGTCATGGGTTTGAATCCCTATTAGACCCCCATGTGCTAAGACCCCTGGGCAAGGTCTTAACCACAAGCGAGCCTCTGTCCACACAGCAGTATAAATGGGTACCAGTAAAAATACCAGGAAGGTAACCTGTGATGGACAAGCATCGCATCCAGGAGGGGTCGCCTCACTCTATGGAAACCGGGGATAAACTCTGGACTAATGAGCCAGTGACTCAGGTGTAAAAAAAAAAAAAAAAAAAAAAAAAAAAAAAAAAAGCCCAGCAGACTTACATATCTTACCTAAAAGTGGAGCTCATCAAGCATGAGATTTTTGTTGGCCGTGTTTCTTTTCTGTTTGTAATTAATTCCTTATTTTGTCAATGTTTAAAGAGTTTAAGCCATGTTCTAAAGACAAATATCAGTTTAAGCATTATATATTTAATTATTTGTTGTTTCTGTAAATAAACAAACAAACAAACAAACAAATAAATTAAAGATAGACCCCACATGTAAGTACATGTCAAGTTCATGCCAAAAAGTGAACAACCAATCAGCTTTGCGAGGCATACCAGCCAATCAGAATCACAATGCATTTGTACCCCAAACAGACAGACATACGAGTCATCCACAATACAGGTGATGATTTCTTAGGTATGGTGCTCTGCATCACCAAAGACCCACATGGGGCCTCCATAATTAATAAAAGCAAACACAGATCTAAATATTTGGCATTCGTCTCAAAAATGTATTCAGTTTTATGAGGAAGTGCACCATATATGCACACACCTTGAACGAGCAGCAGCCACACAGTTGGGATGGTCATCAGGAAGTACTCCCTTTCCCATGGGAGTAGGCAGGAAGGGCAATCCACTTCGCTCCACCAGCTCTTTAATCTCATTCTCTGCCTGCCCATATGCTGCACCTACACCAGGCAACACATACTCTTCATATGTATATAAAGTCCTTCTCTACTCACATACCTACAGCTATAACAGCAATGTGCTGCAGAATTTCAGTGTTACCTTTGCCAATGATGAGCAGTGGTCTCTGGGCCTGTTTGAGTACATCGACAGCTTTGGAGATCTCGTGACTGCAAGCCAGGCTCATTGGAGGAGGTGGACAACAGGACGGAAACCTGCAGTTACACAGCAACAGAAGCTGAACTCAACCATTAGCTAGCTGAATGACTGCAGTGTAAGGTTAAAGTACTGCTTTAACATGAACTCCGTTATCACATAGACTCAACAAAGAGTCAGAAATATGTAGATGAAAAGTAAATCACATAAAAAGAGCCCAGTGGACCCACCTGATGGTTTTCCTGTCTACTCTTGCATTCACCATGTCACCAGGGATATCTATGTAGCATGCTCCTGGACGACCATAAATACTGCTCCTTACAGCCTGGTGAATCAACACAGCAAGCACTTCTATAAAAAACAGGAATCCAAAACTACAGGCACAAAAGATACAGATATAATCAAATTTACCTTTTCAACGACAGCTGGTATCATAACCAGGCTGCCTGGTCGAGCTGAAAACTTGCTGTAAAGGCGACAGGCTTCTACCTGATTAAGAAAAGAGGAGAAAAATTCAGTCTGATGTAGGGTTAAGAAAAAAAATACATTAGTGGGGATTCTGTCTACAAGTCCATACCCTTCTATTACTGATTTATAGATAAGAAATACATTAAAAATACACTACAAACAGGAAGAAAGTGACTGAAGAAAACCAAGTTCAGACATAAGGACCTTGCTGTAACCATGACCCTGTTTTGATCACTTCTAAAATCTTTTCAGTTTATTTGCTGATTTCACAGACAATTCCATATAGACCCTATAACCATTCTTGAAATGCTGTGTGACTAACAATCTCACAGAGGCAAAAATGGAGGGAAGGAGAACCAAAAACATAATGCATAACAACCTGTGGAAATTCCTGAAATGCCCCAGTTGTCTCCTGATTCTTATCTGAGGAACCTCCAATGACAACCACAGGCCTGAAATTAAATATTAAGAAACGAGTTCATTAGTGCATCATAAAAAAAAAAAAAAAAAAAAAAAAAATCACACATGCAAGTATCCTAACTCATTACCTACCAGCAGTTCATGTTAGCATTAGCCATTCCACCAAGTGCATGGATCAGCCCAGGTCCAGACACCACGAGACACACTGCCGGACTGTAATGGGGTAGCAAACAGCAATAAGAATGAACATTTTAAAAAAACATCAAAAAGCAAATGCAAGGATTGTAGGTGAGAAATTAATCAAGGGAAGGACATACCGTCCCGTTAAATATCCGACTGCAGTGGCTGCATAACAGGCCTGATGGAAACAGAGACACGTATTAAAGATATGTACTGAAATATACAGTACAGTGCTAATATCTTACACACATATTAATAAGAAAGCCTGTGATACTAAGACCTCTTCAAAAACTATGAAATTAAACATTTAATTCGTTAAAGGAAAACTATAAAGAGTTGCGACTAATGGTTAGAGAAGTGGGTTTGGGACCTTAAGGTTGCCGGTTTCATTCCCGAAGCAACAGAAAGAATTTGTGGTGCCAGGGGGGAGTGAGCAGCATCTTCCCTTCCTCCACATTCATGTCTGAAGTGCCCTTGAGCAAGGCACCTAACCCCCAACTGCTCTCCGGGCATTGCAGTATTTCATCCCACTGCTCTGAGTGTGTGTGTGTGTGTGTGTGTGTGTGTGTGTGCTCACTGTTTACATGTGTGGTCACTTTGTGTGGGTTAAATGCAGAACCAAAAATTTCCCTTGCGATATTAATACAGTACAACAGCACTAAACAAACAACCCCCCCCCCCCCCAATAAAATTATACTCTCTCATCTCTCACTCACTCATTCGCCAAACTGCTTACTCCTGTTAGGGTCACAGGGAGGCTGGAGCCTATCTCAGCCAACAATGTGCGAAGGTGGGGTACACCCTGAACAGCTCGTCAAACCTTTACAGGGCAACACACACACACACACACACACACACACCACTTTTCACACTTAGGGGCAATTTGGAACATCCACTTAATGTGTATGTATTTAGAATATGGGAGGAAACCAGACCACCTGGAGGAAACCCATGCAAACACAGGGAGAAACTCCAACTCTGTTGATCTCTTCTACTGATATGGTGTTTCCATCCAAAGAAATGACATTTAAAGGATGCTTTTCCTTTACTGTATCATTCTGAGTAAACTCTATTTAGACTGCAATTTGTAAAAAAAAAAAAAAATTCCACGAGGTCAGCAGTTATCAAAAAAACTCAACGTTCAGCTGGCACCAACAGTGAGACCAGTCAAACTTATTGAGATCAGATTTTTTTCTTCATCCTAATGTTTTATGTAAACATTACTCAAAGCTACTGGTGCATCTGCATCGTTTCATGCTCTGTGCAGTAGCTACACAATTGGCTGATTGAATAATTGCACAAATGATTAAGTGTACAAGTATCCCTAACAAAGGTCTCCATAAGTGTATATTTACATTCACTAATTTAGAACAGACTTTTATCTGGTGTGATTAAAAAAAAATTATATATGTTATGTTATGTTACTAACTATAATGGACATACTAACCTAAATTATTTGATGACGTTGGAAAACAAACAAAATTTGAACAGACTGCCACAGATTAGATACAGTAGGGGCATGAAGCTCGAGTTTATACCTTTAACACCTCAACACACTATAAGTTGTGTGTGATGATTTCATAAATCATAAAACCCATTGCTTGTTATCTATTTTAAAGCAGCGGGTAAGTATCTGAAGAGTTTCACGAGTTGATTGTGAAGAGATGTGCTCTTACCGCTTGTTCATTGCGCATGCCTACATACTTGATGCCAGCAGCCTGGGCAGCCATGGCAACCTCAATGATGGGAACCCCAACAATGCCAAACATGTATTCCACATTCTGCAATGATAAGCATAATTATAACACACTAAAATCTGTCCAAGATAAATTAAATACAAACAGGTACATTAGCTTCATACTGTCGACAGAAAAAAATTATGATCTGAACAGTTTGCAATGAACTCATAGCCATGTCCATTATGTCAACATTAACTGCAACATGCTAATGGTTAAAGCAAAGATATGACGCTTTTCTGATTTTTTTTTACCCCATCAATTTTGCTCCAGTGTTGAATAGCCATGTTAGACAACGTCAGAGGTCAAAATAACGAGGTTAGGAGATGGTTAGGTTTTCTCTCTGGACTATTTAAGCTAGCTGTAAACACTCTAGTGCATCACAGGGTGCTGGGCTTTCTGATTACCTGGCCTTTCCCCACTGCCCCGCCCATCCCTCTCTGCCTCCCAGTGTACTGACAGGAAGGGCAACCTCCAATCAGAGAAGAAAAGACACAGAGAGTAGAAAGACCAGAAAAGGCAGGAGGAAGCCAAACAGGTCATTCTAACAGACTGAAAATCTGTATTTCAGGGGGAGGTGTGGAAATAGCTTCTTGAAGAGCTGCAGAGTTTTTGACTGGGTGTTTTTGCTTATTCCAAATTGATACATATTTGAAGTGGTGAAGGGATGAACAAATTCCATTTTTCAATACTGATATTATGCAATAACCCGATGTGCCCACTCCCTCTCTCTGCAAGTTTATACAAGGTCATACAACACACCAAAGGCATGCTAAGGTGCATGATCAGTATCGGGTCAAACTTACAATATGTCAACAATATATTACAAAAGTAAATCTGATCAGAAAATACTGTATGTAAAATCCCCAGTTCACTGAAAAAGTACCGTCAGTGTGGTCAGGATGTGACCTTCATGTCTAGATATAAGACTGAATAGTTTTTTAAATAAGCTGAATATCTCTTTGTAAGAATGTGGATTTCACATTTGAACAACCTCCCAAGCATCAGGTCCATTAATGCTATTTGCTTTTAATGAGCTCTCAGCTTTTATGCCTGCGTTTGTGACGTGTACAGCATATTATGAGTGTGGGAAAGTTTAAGTATGAACACTAATGGATTTGTGGTGGATTTAATGATTAACTAGCTTTCAATTATTAACCCTAAGTCATAATATTGAAAACATTAGGACCACTGTCATGTGAAGTGAATTTCTTGGTACAGTCCAAGGAGTGGAATGTATTAGGAAGAATGTAACCAGTCAGTTCTCAAAGCAAGTGAGCAAGTGTAAGGATCTGAGTAACTTTCACCATACCGTGATGCCTAAATGACTGGGTCAATTATTATTATTATTATTATTATTGTTGTTATTATAGCCAGGAAGAATATTGATAAAATGTCAAGTTCGCTGAAGTGTGATCAGGGAAAAAAAAAAAAAAAAAAAAACTTGACTGACCATGATCAGAGATCATATAAATACTTGGTGAAGCTCATTCATTCATTCATTTTCTGAACCGCTTAATCCTAATTAGGGTCGCGGGGAGGCTGGCGCCCATCTCGGCCGACTCTGGGCGAGGGCAGAGTACACCCTGCACAGCTCACCAGGCCATCGCAGGGCAGAAACACACTGATGGCTATGCAGCTACTCTTAACGAAAATCAGCAATGGTCCTTTTACATGCCTCTCACCATAGACAGTGAGAGACATGGCCATTTGATAACCCAGTTAGCTGCAATGGGGGGGACAGCAGTGACATCCAGTTGATAGTGGGGCTTGAACCCCCGACCTTGGGATCAGTAATCCAGCACCACTGCCCCACTTGGTGAAGTTTTAAAAAAAAATTACAGTAGAATTTAGGGTGATGTTTAATTTTTTTTTTTTTTTTTTGCAACACTGTACTACTCCCGCAAGGGATGGATAAATAATAGTAAAAGTAAGAGCAATTACACACTCATAATGCCTTAAGAACGCACAGGATTGGGACGAAACAGCTGTGTGGCCATAAGAAAAGCACTTTGTAGTCAGAAGAAAAGGTTTCAGCTTGCTAGGGAGCAAGATTAGCAATGGAAAAAGGTCCTGTGATCTGAAGAGTCAGGAGTTACCCTATTCCAGAGAAATAAGAGTGTCAGGGTAAGAAGTGATTTACCCATCATGCATAGTGGCCTCTGTACAAGCCTCTGGAGGCAGATTTATGATCTGGGGTTGTTTCAGTTGGTCAGGTCAGGGCTCAGCAACATTAATGTGGTAGTAAAATGAAGTCAGCTGATGACCTGAATGTACTGAATGACCAGGTTATTACATCGATGGACAGTTTTTTCTTCCCCTGATGGTAAGAATATAACATTCATGTTCAGATAGTGCAAGAGGGGTTCAGGGAGAATGAGGAATCATTTCCACATATGAACTGGCACCAAAGAGTCCTGACCTTAACCCTATTGAAAGTGTTTGCTGGAGAAGACTTATGGAGTGGTTCGATGTTCCTGTCATCAACACAAGATGTTTGTAATATAACCCTGGACTGAAAAGTTGTATAAGTATATAGAAACTTTAATTTGGCAGGACAGTGTGTGAAGAACCTGCCCACCTGCTGCCATGTGCTAACTAATGTTGCAGTCTAAGTAAACAACAAGTAGCTTTCTGGACAGTGAATTGTGTTTAACTTTTTTGAGAAACAACCACACGCTGCTTTAATTAACTACAGTTTTTTAAAGTTCTGAATGCAGTATAAAGTAATTTCAGAATAAATATACTAACCTGAGTCTTCAGTGCTTCAGCAATAAGTTGGGCTCCTGTGATTTCCTCCATTATCCTTAATGCTAGCTAAATAACAGCAGCGCGAGCAAAGTGCAGGACGCTGTCACAACACGGTGTATTCAAGCTGATCACTACTAACACGATCTGCGCAGTCACATGCATTGCAAAAATATATTCTCAGAATAAAGGCAGAGGAGGTTCATGGAAAATCCAGAGCCTGTTTCTTATCTGGAATAATTTCAAATTCACTGATAATTAACTATAATTGCAACGAACTCATGTATTTCTTTTAATGCATCTATTAAAAAGTACATCAATGTGAACTGGAATTTGTAACAATGCTTTGCTTTGCTCAAAAGAAAGACATCCCATCGTCTTCAATCATGTGTTATACTGTATTATACACATCGATACACTGGATAATAATTTTCACATTGGTGTTTAAGTGGCTGTATGGTATATGGTATATAATGGCAATGGCAGGTATAATAATATTACACCTGATGCCGTGTTATTCATCATCAAAAAGGCTACTGTAGAGAATGTTGCTGGATGTGTCATGTGCAGTATTTGCCAGGTTAGTGTCCCCATCTTCAACCATGTGTATTTTTCTGCCTTTAGCTTCACCTTCTCGACCATCAAGATATGACTGTAGAATCTGGAAAAACTGGGGACAAAAAAGAGGATAATAATTATAATAATAACAATAATAAGAAGAAGAAGAAGGCAAGCAGGTGGCACTGTGGCGTAGTGGTTAGCACGTTCGCTTTACAGCAAGAAGGTCCTGGGCTCGAGTCCCGGGCTCAGGCATATCCGTGTGGAGTTTGCATGTTTTCCCTGTGCTTGCCTGGGTTTCCTCCAGGTACTCTGGCTCCTCCCCACAGTCTAAAGGCATGCACATTAGGTTAATTGGTTGTTCCAAATTGCCCCTGGGTGTGAGAGTGAGTGTGAATGGTAGTGTGTGTGTGTGTGTTGACACTGCAATGGGCTGCCGAGCTGTTCAGGGTATACCTCACCTTCGCCCAGTATAGGCTGAGATAGGCTCCAGCCTTCCCACAGCCCTAATAGTAGGATTGAGCCGTTTGTCAAATGAGTGAGTGATAAGAAGAAGAAGGTAAGATAAGATAAGATTTTATAACTTTATTGATCCTTAATGGAAATCTTTTGCCAGAGGACGCTTGAGAGCAGGATACAGTACATGATTTTCAAGTAAAGACAAATTAGATTACAAAACAATTACCAAAGCACCAGTGCATTTTACAGGTCAGGGTCATACACTTAGCTTGGTTATTACCTTAAAAATAAAAATAAGTAACTTAAAAATACTAGCTAAATTACTAAAACAATATTAAATCTCCATGACCAGGGCCACTTACTGAGCCTGGTAAATATAATACATTTATTTATTCGTTTGCTGCACTACTTAATCCTACTAGGGTCGAGGGGTGACTAGAGCCTATCTCAGCTGAAGGGGCTACATCCTAAACATCACCGGTCCATTGCAGGGCCAATACACACACAACCATTCACACTTACAAGTCAATTTGGAACAGCCAGTTAGACTAATGCACATGCCTCTGGGTCATGGGAGGAAACCAAAGCACAAGGAGGGAGGTCCACGCATGCACAGGGAGAACATGCAAACGCCACACAGGAATGTCATGTCATGTCATTTTCTGAACCGCTTAATCCTAATTAGGGTCGCGGGGAGGCTGGCGCCCATCTCAGCC
>JAQMYF010000001.1:29759069-29781963 GCA_030014195.1 Neosilurus mollespiculum
AATAAGCATTTAAGTTTATACAGCTTGGAGTTGGAAATTATGGATAAAATGATGATATGGTCAAAATAATCACTTGCTTAATAAATGTGCACACAGTGTAAAAGCTTTTCGTTAATTATTATTATCTTGTAGCTTTTCAGTACTAAATATTGCTTTTTATGCAGAGCTTGGTCAATACTGTATTTTTCGGACCATAAGGCGCACTTAAAAAATTAAAGTTTATATTTTCACAAAAATCGACAGTGCAGCTTAAAATGCGGTGCGCCTAATGTATGAATTAATTCTGGTTGTGCTTTCTGACCTTGAACCGATTTTATGTGGTACACGGTGCTCAAAAATCTGTCAGAATGTTTTTTGGTAAGCTACGAAGCTGCACTGCTTGGTGGAGCATTACGGACACCATAGTCAGGAGCCTCGCGGAGTAATACGTTCTGTGCTTCAACATTAAGGTGTGTGCATTCAATCATTCATTCATTTTCTATACCCGCTGCCCCAAAAATGGCTCCTGTTAAGTGACATGCTTACGAAGCGGATTTCAAACTCAACACTATCAGTCACGCAGAAACAACATGGAAATAGAGCAGCTGTGAGAGAATTCAACATTAATGAATCAATGGTACGGAAGTGGAGGAAGCAAGAAGACGCCCTGCGCCAGGTAAAGAGTTTCTGAGGGAACAAAGCGAGATGGCCATAGTTGGAGGACAAAACTGAATTATTTAGGCCTTATAACCCAGAATTTGATGGATTTGTGGTAGAGGAATAAACTGAAAAAGTGAGTGTATTTTTTGTATTTTGTGTGTTACAAATGAACAATATTGAGAATTATTGTGAAAGAGTTGAATAAAGTTTGACTTATCTGAGTTTTGTTTCAATTAATACACCTTATGTATGAAAATAGACCCGTTAGCAGCCGATCACTGATATTGATTAATATTGCATCTTATAACCCGGTGTGCTTTATAGCCCGAAAAATACGGTACTTATTAGTTAATATTCCATACAATCCATATATGGGTAAGGCTCATGAAGACTACCCTAGGGCGTAAAGAGGTGTCCAATGAATATATGGATTATTGTAGAATCTTTTGAAAGAGCAAGACCAGGGCTACTCGGGAATGTACTTTTAGAGGTCTGTCCCTAATATCTCTCACCATAAAAATGACCCAAAACCTCACACTTTCAGGTTTTTTTTTCAGTTCAGACATGTTTTTGAGCATTTAGACCAAACATTTTTTTTTTTTTTAATTTCCATGTACACTAAGCATGTTTACCTGTAAGAACATACTAAATTTCCTAATCTTGCTGCAGCGAATGTTACAATGGCAGAGCTGATAAAATGTCATCTCACGAGGAAAGCAGTGTATTGTTTAAGCATGTCATTTACACTACTTCTGAGGTCTGGCACATGAACAAAATGAGATTTAGGTGGCTTGCATTTGTACTAGTTTAACATAAGGAATGTTATCTTAGTGGAAAACAGGTCTAACATGATAAACTATTCATTTATGTCTGATTGGGCTGCTTTAAACAAGGTTAAGACAGTCAGTAATGTAAATGACAGGGCCAGAAATCACCTTTGACATTTATTCAAGGATCCACCACAGAAAAACTATTTGTTATTGGTCTTTAAATGTCACAATTTTTTTTTTTTTTACATAGATCAACACTCTTACTGTTTTCTACATAAAAAGTATAGAATTTAAGTTAGCAAAACATAATTTTTAAATTTCTGAAATTGAGTGGGGTGGTTTTCATGAGCCCTACCCATATATATTTTTTGCTTTGAGTTTTTTATGCAGTGATGACGGCCCATATCCTTACCTGCACATTTACATCCTCTTTCTTGAATATGAGAGACCGCACTTCATCTGGGTCAACGTTGAAAATAGCTTTTAGCAGGGGAGGCTGAAAAATAAGAGTAATTTATGAGCTAATAAATACATTTTTGTTTTAATACAAAATATTCTATTAAATATTGTTAAAATAATTCTAAGCATTAGTGTAGACAGCACCTTACAGTGCCAAGGTATTAACTACAAATGTTACAGTGCTTAATAGAATTATATATCCAGGCTTTGATTATGTGACAACAAAAGCATCCATGATACTAAAGCACATTAAAAAACAATCCGGATGCACAAACCATAATAGTATTGAAAAGATTTTCAACATTTTTGCTAGATGACAGCCAGCATTGATCAATGAGCTGATGAAGCGTGACAAGGATACTTGTGAATGATTTGTACACCACCAAAAAACAAAAAACAAACAAAAAAAAACATGAGGTGGTTCAGAGCTGGTGCTAATGATTCATAATATGACTACAGAAATGAACTCAAGTTCAACATGTGAACTCAAAATGTTCTGAACAGATTTCTCAATGTGCTCTTCATGAGCAATACCAGGAAAAAGAGTAACAAAAGAAACAAAAATGCGTCACGAACTAACCTGGCCTTGCTTTCCATATATAGCTAGTTAGTTCTTATGTTAACACGAGCATGGATGGGGGAAAGAGGAACAAACCTACAGTGCAGCTCTGTCCAATATTAAGATTTGATTCACATTCAAATATTACATAAGCAGAATGTTCAGGTACATAAGGTATATAACATAGCATATATACACACAATGAATAATAGTATATCTATAATATAATAGTTTTTCTTGCAATTCCCTGTAGTATTTAGTAAAACATCTTTACTCAGTGTTGTTTTTTGCTTTTTTTTTTTTTTTTATATAAAGAGTTGGCTCAAAAGATGTCATTAGCTATACAGAGCTATTAGCCACCTCAAAATACAGAGCACACCTGACCTGCCTCTGTCATGGTTAAAATATGGAAATAAAAACTATAGAAATCTCCTATTACTTTTCCATTTATTATGTTTCTGTGCACTTAAACTCTTTGAAATGTCTTAAATGTAAAAAATGTAAGGAATAATGCATAACATTTTAATATTAGTGCGCTTTTTTGCTTCTGTTCCCATGTAGTACATACTAAACCAATTATGTACTGAACTGACTTCAACGACATTCACCTCACCTTCAGCGCATAATTATTAACCACGGTCCAGATATAATTTGTTGAAAAATAAGTGTTACCCTGTGAAGAACAGGATGAAGCTGTTAACGATTATTTTTCCTTCTTAATTTCTGGTGGGCTTGATTACTAACTAAAGAATAAAGCATTGTAAAGAATCTGATCAACAAGCTATACTAGCAGTTCATTATGCACCTCTTCTCTGGCATATTCAGCTCTCATATCACACCTCACTAATCTACACTGGTTACGGTACACAGCACAATGCGCTGCCCATTCACGCAACAGAAAATACCAAGTTTAAAGTAAACCCAGTTTAAATCACATGGTGCATTTTTAAAGTCCCAGCATGCAACTGTTAGACAAACATAATTCAGATCAATATCAATTTCTCATTGGTCATTATATGTGGTGACACTTTGTACGTCTTTATAGCGTCTCAGACTGCTTATAACCCGAGATAGACGAATTAGAGATGAGAGGCTCAGACGTGCACTGCTCACTTGAGTTGAAAACATTGATCTGGAAACCTTTACATGTTTGATTTGAAGCATCTTATCTTTAATGCCTGAGCAAAAAAGAAAAAAAAAAAGATAAGATGTCTTAAGGCAAGTGCAGTGGTGGATTGGTGGTAGGGTGCTGGATCGCTGATCCCAAGGTCGGTGGTTCAGGCCCCACTATCACTGGGTTGTCACTGCTGCCCCCCAGTGCAGCAAACTGGGTTATCAAAGGCCGGCATGTAAAAGAACCATTGCTCATTTTCGTCAAGAGTAGACTGCACTGCTGTCAGTGTATTTCTGCCCTGTGATGGTCTGGCGAGCTGTCCAGGGTGTACTCTGCCCTCGCTTAGAGTTGGCCAAGATGGGCGCCAGCCTCCCTGCGACCCTACTGAGGATTAAGACGATTAAGAGGATGAATGATGAATGATGTCATAAGGCAACATGAACTTGTGTCTAGATTGTCATTTCCAGTTTCCTCCCACGTTTAGCCAAGCACAGGTATTTGACTGAATATTTACAGGGACAAGCATCACAGAACTGCACCTATTTGTATCATACTGCATTTGATGAATGTGTTTATGCGAGCAAACATGATGGGTAAATTTGACCACTATATTGAATTCAAATTAGTCAAGAAACAAAAGGAGAAGAAGCAGTATTTAGTGATTTTGGAAAAAAAAAGTTTGCAAGTTTTGAAAATTGTGATTGGACGCCGGATGGACATACGCTGCACATCACCATGACATGGCCAGATGAGCTATAAATTCACAAGATTCCCATGAGTTTGAATATTTGTGAGAGGATGTGCATGTGACGGCCTGCAATCCTATTTTTGGACATATTCCTGCCTCATGCCGAATATTTCTGTTAAAAAAAGTTCTGGTCCCACCATGCCCCTGATCAAGACTACTCAATTAGAGTAACTCCAAAAGTTATGGAAAGCAGGTTGAGAGTTGAGAGGCACAGTGACACAGTGTTTAGCACTGTCACCTCACTGGTTTGAACTCTGCGGCTGGTTGGGGCCATTTTGTGGGTTTGCGTACCCATATGAGTTTCCTCCTGGAGCTCAGGTTTCCTCCCACAGTCCAAAGACTTTATCTGGTCATTTCTAATACCCGTCCTATTTATTATTATATTTGTCCCCAGACACCACTCAAGGATTTTTTCAGATCTGTGAGAAAAACTAGTTCAGCTTCAAGGTTGCATGTGAGTAAGTTGATAGAGGGCAAAAAGACAATAGAATGATTATGAGAAGATATGCTAAGTGGTACTGGCAGAGAAGACAATAGCTTTTCCTGCCAGCAACTTCTTGCTTATCACGGAAGCAGAATGTAGAGTCAGCCAAGTTTTGCAAACAGCTCTGTCGCAGCACACTGATCACTCAAGTGCATGGATGAGCACGCTGCTGCACAGGTCTAACAGAGCTGTCACAATGTCAGCAAACAGCCCTGCTTCTATAAACAGGATACCTAATACAGTTTTGTAACCTGCTGACGTGTGTGAGCTAAACAGAAAAACATGAAGCTCAAGCCAGAACGGAGGGATTAATAATTACAGAATGGGCATGTCTACTCTTCTGTCCATACCAAATCCCTTACTACAACAACTACCATCCCCTCATAATACAAAGTCTATACTTTCATTTAATAATACTTTTTAAATAAGCCTCTGATTGTAGTTTTGGTTCAGTGTAGTCCACCACATTAACCATTTTACATAAAACATGCAAAAACTAATGTATGTGGATGAATGAGGCTTGTCTAACCATTAACTCCAGGGATAATATGGAAAAAGAACGTAAGATCAAGCCAACAAACTAATATTTAACAATAAACAAGCCTGTTCCATTGCAAACATGCTCCGTGACAGCGCTTATGTAACAACATCGTACAATGTTATCAATGCAGTCACATGACATCGAGCATGCACAGCAACAGAACATGTCAGACAGTTCTGTGCTTCAACTCCACGCATTATGCTCCCAATATGGCTCAGAATCTTACTTAATGTCATCCGTTTACCAAAATTAAAACAGAAATTTGCTGTGACTGTTCAATACTTTTAATATATTTTCATGAGAATCGCAGCACGCCCTAATAAAAGGAATGAAACCGGGCTGGGAACACCACGGCAGCTGAAGCATCAGCACCCTGTGACTGAAGTGAAAATACCAAGCTTTCTTTCAAAAAACACAAACAAGTCCTTTCTTTCTTCTCAGAAGAGGTTTTCTTTTAAAAGCAGCCTATTTAAAGAGCTTGCTGGACAGGATTTCCACACACAGACTCTAGATGACAACATTAGAGCAAATTCCCATTAGTAAAATCTCGAATCTAATCTCTGAAGGCAGATGACCACCTGTTGTGCCTTGCTTTCAGCAGCCTTTCCTACCATCACTGTTTCCATCACTTCTAGAATTCTGCTTCTTATTCTAAAGTTCATCACCGTCTGGTGTATTATTGACTTGTGCATGGCCCAAGCAAATCCTCCATATCCAAGTGCAGTAAAAAACTTTTATTTACAGTTTGACTAGAACTATCGCCTGGAGATGATATACTTTCATGCGCTATACAAAGCAGACAGTGAAAATATAGTGTAGGGTCAAGAAGTCGTGCTGGGCTTGGGTCAGTGATAGTATGACTGGAAGATGTTTAAGAGCATGTTTTGCATTACTTATTGGATAACAGAGCTAGTCAAATGTATCAGGGTTAAATTGCTGCATAAGAATAAATATAACGAGCGTCTGAAATGGCACATTCAAAAAATAATAAATAAAGAAAGAAAGAAAGAAAGAAATAATTTTTTAAAAAAGGCCCACACGAGGCCTCAGTGACCTTGACCTTTGACCTCCAAAATCTAATCAGGTCATCATTGAGTCAAGGTTTACATTACATTTATAGCATTTGGCAGATGGCCTTATCCACTGCAACTTACATTTTTATCTCATTTATACAACTAAGCAGTTGAGGGTTAGGGGCCTTGCTTAAGGGCCCAACAGTGGTAGATTGATGGGACTGAGGCTTGAACCCCCAACCCAGAGTCTTAACCACTTAACACTTCTTGTGTTAACAAGAATGGCCATGATGGAAGTACAAAAGGATGTATGGCCAGACAACCCGAAACATAACGCCTCTGACCCCTGCTATCACCAGCGCAGAGGCATAAAAAAAACCCCATCAAGGTTTGCTTAACCTATCAGAACTTGATATTCCACAGCTCATTCTTGAAGGTGTTGACTGAGTTGCAGAACATGACGGGAGATTGTTCTAAAGGCGGATGGGGTCTGGGAAGAATGGATGTTGATAACTTGGAGTTCTTGCAAATAAAACTGAGAACCAGTGATTGTTTTCTTTTACAGTCATCACTATTCACTGTTAGTGCACAGCCCTAAGACGTCACAAAAGTATAGATGAAATCTGGGGGTTATGGGAAATATACAAGTTATGAGTAAGAGGAAAAGGAAAAACTGGCACACATTCCTTGCTATTCTACTCTTTGTTACACACGTCTCAGACTGAAACTATCCTAAAGACCTTATTGTGCAATGCTTCCATATAATTTCTTATAGCATAAATACTAAAGTTAATATGTATAGATTTTCTAATTCAACATGTATTCAACTACAGATGCGTTCTGGTCACAGAACACTAAATTTGATTTTTGTGACATGGATATCAGGCAAAAGATGAGTTGGATTTTGAATAGGCTGGATGGTGCTGATGGTAACTGGGGTGGATATTGAGGGTAGTTTTTTGATATATATTACCAACTCAGGTAGTCAGTCCTACTTATTGACTGCAAATAATAAAATTACCTGACTAATCTGGACGTTTGGTGATTTGCACAGAAAGCCTGTGCACAATTTTACATATCTGAATTTTTTCATGACCATGTGTATAATTCATATGACCCCTACGACCTTAAAATTAGGTCACGGTGACTCAGTTTCATTAGGCTTGAAGACTTTGGCACTAAATGCAACCGTTACGAATTTGAAACCGATCCAACAAAAACAGCATGCTCTAGAGTCAGCCAGTTTCGATAGTAGGACATGCCGTGAGGTAATGCCTGGTATAAAGTAAAATCAAATCTATGAATACTTCGATATGATAGACGGCAATTTTTACTCACTCTGACCTCTGTGACCTTGAAAACTAGGTCAAGATGACCTAGTTTTTAACAAGGTTAACAGGGATGTCCGGTATAAATAAACAATCCTGTGCTAAATTTTATACATCCAACTTTTTTCATGACCACATGCATATTTCATGTGGCCCTGGTGAACTGGAAATTAAGTAAAGGTGACCCAGTTTCAATAGGACTGAAGAACTAACAACACTAAGTATAACAGGTATGAATTGGAAAGTGAACCAACAAACACTACACGCTCTTGCGTGTTAATAAGCATTTATGATGAATTAACCTCTATGAACTTGAAAAAAGGTCAAGGTGACCCAGTTTCAATAGGCTAGTAGGGTGTGCCATAGGGACCATTCAAAATAAATATAAAATAAATCCATAAAGAACCAGCACGGCTAAAGTGTTAACAAGAAGTGTCTGAGGCGGACAGAATGTGAAAACATAATATCCCCTACGCTTCGCGGGGGTTAAAATTAGGGTTTATTTAAACCCACTCCCTCCAAAAAACCCTGCATAACCTAAGATTTTGGAGGTGTGTCTGTCTGGGAGGTTTAAGAAAAATTTCTAGCATGAAGTTCCATTATGACACTGGTTAAGATGACTGTTTACACTTCCTCAAGAATACTTTTAAGAATATAAAAATGTATAATATACACTACAGTGTGTGACGTTTGACTGCTAAGACATTTATGATACTTAAGTAGCAGAAGAGATGTATCTGAAACACGTTACATTACCAGTAGTCGGCTGACACCTGACTATCATTCTCTTGTGATTTCTGAACAGCCCCAGTCCAGATTCTTCTTTTCTGCTGTAATCACTTCTACTTTTCCAGGAAGCCTTTCCATTAGATATTGGTTGTGGGGATTTGCTCATTTTGCTACAAGTGCATTAGAGAAATCAGGCACTGATGTTGGGTGAAGATGCACGGTGTGAACTTGATATTTCAACTCAATCCAGAATATTTTAATAAGAATGAACTCGTGTCGTTATGAAGTCCACTTTACCCACAGAGCTAGAACCATGCTGGAACAGGTTTGGACCGTTTTATTCCAGTGAAGGGAAATTGTAATGCTGCAGCACTCAAAGACATCCTTAACAGTTATAGGCATCCAACTCTGTGGTAGCAGTTGAGGGGGGGGGGAAAACCCCACACACAAAGGTGTGATTGTCAGGTGCTCATTTGGCGGAATTTGAAATAATTTGTTAATACTGATGAAAACATATGGGTTTAACTAAATCACATGACCATGCTTGGAAATTTATTCATTAAAGTGGATTTGAATTATAACAGAGTGCAAAAAGCAATAGCACCATGTGCCTTCGTTATTGGTGCATTATAGTCCTTTCTGTGCCAGGTCTGGTTGTTAGGATCGGACTGAAGATGTAGCCAAAGCTCCAGCTGAGATCAGCACGTGTTTGAAAAGAGTCCATTAGTGCAGGCTGACAGTGCTAAGCTGAAACAAAGCACTGTTTTGTCACACACAGCTCTAACCCTCCCACATGCAGAAGAGATTTTCACTGCCTTTCAAAAAGCCCTGATCACGTTTCTGTCTCCTTGGAAGAGCTCTACTAGCTATGACTATCACCATGGTGAAGGCACTTTGGTGGCTCTTTAGGCTGTCATTGTACTCTGTCTGGTGTAAACACATCCGCACGCCTGCGCGCAAACACACACACACACACACACACACACACACACAGAGCACCAAGCTTTGATGCCTTGATGCACATGTAGTTAATAAAACTGTCAATCAGGGGTATTAATCCATGCAAGAACACCTACGCCAAGGAGTTGGTCAGGATCTGAGCAAGCAAAAGGAACGGTCAATAATGAATTGATGAATAACCCTCTGTACATACCATTCACATTGGTAGCAACATAATATACAAAATCATTCAGATGCACAAGAGCTTTATAGTTATTTTTAATATTTTGCTGCTCACCATGATCATCACCTGTGGTCATATGACTTGCTGTCATTCCCAGTCAACTCAAAATTGTTAGGCAATGAACGGTTCATTAGTATTGTTATTACCATCATCAACCCTGTCCCATGTAAACTCAGGAGACTTGAAAGTGCATGAAATACCCAGGAGTAGTCCAACACTCAAATTCTCAAACCAGCTGGTTTGGCCCTAACAACCATATCATGGTCAAAGTCAATGACATCACATTTATCCCCCATAATGCAATATCTGCATGACATTATGCCATGCTTCTGTGTGCTAATGTCCGAATAAAGCAGAAGGTGGATGTATACCGTATTAATACATTATAAAGATGTACCTGTATAATATACTACAGAATTCTAATAATGCTCAACTTTATGTATTGGATTTAATGGTCCATATTTATGAAGGATGAGTCATCTGCTTTTAAGTACTCACTGTTCAAGCCTTACGCACCTGTTTAACAGGTTGTACGTGCCTAACTTACTAGGAAAGATGACAGCAGTGCAAGTATCATGTATATTTGTATTTGGAAGTGCTGTGTATTTGGAAGTGCTGACCTTTAACACGTTGTCAAGATGTCAGTGGGGGAAAAAATTAATTGAAAATAGTCCTTAAAATGAGAAATCCTGTGAAGAACCGCTCGCCTTTGAACTAGTTTGAGGGAATTTTTCATTTTGAATAAAAAACATATATATTAAAATAAAGGTGTGCTAACACGATACCAATCATGGTTCCGATTTGAGCCGATCATATTCTGATATTAGTCTGATGACTCAGCCGGTTATGTTCCGATATGTACCAGTGTTCTCCAACTGTTACCCCACATAATTCTGATGCTATTACAAAGTTTCATCTGACGTTTTTTTGTATCCATTCCGATGTCACTCTGATTTGTAAGGATATTGTATTAAAAAAAATAAAAAAATAAAAAAACCACGCAAATTTACAGGAAACATGACCGGAATGTCTCGCGATGTTGCTCCCATTTTTTAAAAATTTTATACCAATCTTAGCCCGTTCATTACCAATGCATACCAATGTTACTCTGAATTTATCCTGTTTCCCTGGAGTACTCCCAACACTCAAATAAAAACCCCACCAAACTTTCGAACACTCCCAAAATATTTTACTCTTCTTCAGAGTTTGATGTTCTTCAGATGTTCTCCAATTTCCTCCAACGTAACATTGGAATATGATTGAGGAAAATCATGATCGGTATCGCGTGAGTGCACCTTAAGCTCTTTTCTAAAATTTTTTTTTCTGAAATTTGTTCCTAACTGGTTATGATGAATAGATTTTGGTCCAAATTGTTGCCATTATATTATGAATGACATGACAGCAGGTTGGCAGCGGCACTCCACACATATCTCCAAAATGCAGGTGGAACGATTTCCTTGCATAGAAATGAAAAGCAACTGAATCTACTACATCTACTAACTAGGCAACAAAAACGCAACATGAAATGACACATTTCACTGCAACATAGCACCTTAAACCTAAATAGTGTGAAGATTAAATTCAGGAATACCGTGTCCTCTAGCTGTTACCACAACCGCATAAAACGAAAACAGCATGGAAGCAAAGAGTGGAGGAATCACAGGTCCTAGGTGAGAAACAAGAAGTGTAATACAGTCATTTTGTCAGCTCGCAGTTTAAAATTATTTAATATTCACGTGTTCGCTTCACAGTAGCTGAAGTGATAATCTATGTTAACTTGTTTCGTAGTCTGTGATTCAACCGGCATCACTGCAGAGTCTACATACCTTTGTACACAGCATCGAACAATCTACATACCATTGTAAAGTCCACATACCTGTCATACCCAAGTTTATTATATTCATGTCACACAGAGTGAATTGTAATAAGATTGCTGATATCGCAGTTTGAAGAAGACATTAGACACATTTAAGACAAAAACAACCATTGGAAAGATGGCCTTACTTGTGTAAACTAAAGTGTCTATTAATACTATAACTATTACAATATAACATACACTTCTGAATAATAATATATACTTTACTTTGTCAAAATATTTCTTATATTATAATCTAATGCAACTAACAGAGTTTCTTTTTTTTTTTTTTTTCTAACAGAGTTGCCAGTACCAGCCTTAGTAAACTAAGCTGCCATTCTATCAGTTACATCTACAGATCACTTTATATAGTAGCACAGTTTACGGCTGACTGTCATAAATAACCTGTCAAGCTCCTTTTATACCACACAATAAAAACTAGGATTGATTTATCAATAGACAGATCATTTCATTTATCCCAGATATGCCCACAAGACCACCACTGAGATATTGCTTTGCTGCTGGATTACTTACAGCAGTGAAATGGAAGTAGATGCCGCCCTGTTACAAGTGCATGAAGCATTGATATATCCAGACGCACTGGATATGAGTAACTGCACATTCTGATTGGCTCCTCAACTACTGGGACATCAGCTCATTTACCATGAGTGCAGAAAAACAAAAAGGGCAGAGTGATTTGCCAAACCAACTAGAATTGAGAACAAATCTCCAAAAAGTAATAAAATAGCAAAGATATTTCTAGATTTTATTCTAGAAGTATGTCATGGTAAGAATTCAGTCTCATCTCTGCCAAACATGTTCTTATGCACTGACAGCACCAACAACTTCAGCACACAGAGCACTTATCTCAAACTGTTGCTGGGTTACCAACTGTGTCAAGACCTGTGGGCTCAAGGGGAGGTAGGGGTAGGCTTTTCACTGAGTTTATTTTCACTTTACATAGCACTTTTCAGCATTTGTTTTTCTGATGCGTAGCCTCCCTCCGACATGCGTACATATGTGCTCTCTCGCACACAACTGAACATTATTTATTAATGAACATTAATTATAAGCAATGCTCTGCACAAGCAGCTCTCACTTCCTGATCAAGTGCAGTGGTGGCTTAGTGGTTAAGGCGATGGGTTACAGATCCAAAGGTCAGCGGTTCAATCCCCACCACTGTCACCACTATCATCCCATCACCACTGTTTGGCCCTTGAGCAAGGCCCTTAACCCTCAATCGTTCTGGATAAGAGCATCTGCCAAATGCTGTAAATGTATATCACCAGTTTCTTCCGCAAGTGCTCAGGGAAACACAAAAGTCAAGTACTATATATTTACTTAAATCTGAGACTCATCACATTACCTGTTGAAATCCTGACAGGTGTGATAACAAGCATCCATGCTCTTGATTTCATTTACGGATCATGGCAACCCTTCAAAAGACACACAATATGCCCAAAAGCTTATGGGCACTTGACCATAACACTCATGTGTTTCTTGAACGTTGGACTCCAGGTTCCATTCCTCTTTGCTGTTATAATAAATTTCTCTTCTGGAAAGGCTGTCCACTTGATTTTCGGGTGTGGCTGTGTGGATTTGTGATCATTCATCCACAAGAGTGTTATTAATGTCAGGCACTGGTGTCAGGCAGGGACATCGGGGCAGTTGGCATTCTAGCTCATCACAAACATGTTCAGTGGGTTTGAGGTCAGTGCTCTGTGCAAGCGACTCATGTTCTCCCACTCTAGCCTTGGCAAGGCATGTCTTCATTTGGCAATGTGAATCTTCTACGCAAGACTAGTTACCTGCAATTTCTTTACATTTCCAATAACATTGAAAAATCCTAATATTAAAACCATGACTAATTCCATGTTTTGCTATGGAAATCCCAAAAAACTATTCAATACAAAAAAAATAAAGTAGGACCTGCACAATGGCATTATGTTAAGTTTCTGTTAAAGTGTCATTAAAAAAATAGATAAATAAACCATTCACAGATGTATGTAGGAGAATTTATCATTAATCGTAGGGATTAATGATGGCAATCCACTTGTAGAGCGGCAACAAAGTCAATGTTTTGTTAGTGTAAACCCCTCAAAAATAAACTTCATAAAAAAAAAAAAAAATAGGAGGTGCACTATAGCATGATGTAAATATGATTTTCAGTTAAGCTGAAATAAGTTGTGAGATGATGGAGCAGTTGAGGAGTACAAGAAAACGTGACAAAGATGCAAGACGACAAATAGCGATCCCTGTGTGTTGCAATAGCTTCACTGGCAGGCAACACGATAATACAGTTATTCCACTCAATCTCATGGTACATGGCTGATAACTGACTTGGAGCTATCAGGTCATGGCTGACTTTATTTCTTGGAATAACTTTAATGTTGCTGCCAAGTTGAATCTCACCAGGAATATGAACAAACTGTGCATGACTGGAGTTAAAGACCCTTGATTGACAGCCGGCTTAACATTGGTGAACCATTTCCACACTCTATTAGTACTTCAGTATACAATACAGGGAGGGGGAAAGGTAAAAATAGCCGTTCTATAGAACATCGTAACCCCTCAGCCAGGACGGCTCAAGCGCATGGAAGACAAAAACGACGAACAGTTTCGGACTATCAACATTTATTAGCCACCCTACGCACAGGTTTAGGTCATAGAGAAAGCTATCATTAGGTCACAGAGAAAGCTATCATTCATATAAGTCGAGCAATGGCCCCGACAAACTTTATATGTTGAAGGTCACTGTGCCAAGGTCAAAGGTCACATATGCAAATTAGCTAACCCACGCACAGGTTTAAGTCATAGGGAGTGCCCATGCAAAAGTTCAGAAAGCTGGCATGTGCATGAGCCGAGCAATGGCCCGGAAAAAGTTTATATGTTGAAGGTCACTGTGCCAAGGTCAAAGGTCACATATGCAAATTAACTACTCCACACCCAGGTTTAGATCAAAGGGAGTGCCTATGCAAAAGTTCAGAAAGCTGGCCTGTGCATGAGCCTAGCAATGGCCCGGACAAAGTTATTGTCATGCCGCCCTCCAGCCTGCCCACCGGCCCGGCCACCAAGCCAACGACAATACCCCTTCAGCCATAACCGGTGGAGGGGTAAAAACCTGTTCATAGCAACAGATGGGGTGCAATCTATATCTGCTTACCTACAAAGATTCCTAGATTTTACCCAAGTACAGTATAAACTGACTACATATTCATCTCTGAGGGATTAGATGGCTTCATATCAGATACTTCAGGAAGCTGAAAGTGTGTGATGATATTCAAAAGTGAGAAAAAGATCTAATCTGAGGGTTTGTGGCTGACCACATGAGAGATAATTTCACGCTCTTGGCTTTAGGACACGTTATAAATCTAAACAGAATAGTTTGGCAGATCAAACGTTTAACCCTCAGTAAACCATAACTGAACAAACCTCGAGCTGATCAATAAAACAAATGAGAAAAATAACTACTATATACTCCAAACACTAATTTAACCACTGGCCAAACTTATTTTATCCTGTGGAACGTTAAGTTACCACTATGACCTGTGTATAAATAACTAAGCTAGCTGAACAGCTAGCACAGCTGGTGGCGACCCAGTTTAAGCATGCAGCACGCTAACCTAACCTAGCCATATTAGCCCATGAAATAACTTACGCTTAACCACACCACACCGAGTTATACACTCATGCCACTCAATAAAGTTTCATAGAATTCACAAACAACAACCCACTGACAGGACAAACCTACAGAAATGATTAATTAGACCTCTGACTGAGTGCAATGCCATGTTTTAGCTAGCGCTGGTAGCTGAGGTAGCTAGCTCACACGGCTAAGTATTTCAGGCATCACTCACCTGGTCTCGAATTTTGAGAACCACCATTTTCCAAAGGTTTCTGTGGCTCTCAGACAAAAAAAAACAACTTCTTTCTCCAACTCCTGAACGCGGACAATCGCTATCCGTGTAACTTTAAAACTTCCAACAGGTCAGACATTTCCTTTACTTAGCTACTAAAGCACAGGGGTAAGAAAACTCCATAACATTACCGCCACTACGGCGCTCCAAAAACAAGAGTGTTGATTGGTTGGACAGCCTCTATAGACGTAGTACTCGAGGGTTTGATTGGTTAGAAACAGCAGCAGCTCTTCTTGGAATCTTGGGCAAGCAGTACTGTGGAGGCATTTACAATGTGGATGAGATCTGATTACATTTATCAAACAGATGACTTGTATAATGCTATAATTTTAAAATTGGTTTTGTGTGATAGTACTGATACTATTGAAACCACTGATGGAAAATTAATGTTTATAATTAAATACACCCTGGACATGCAGGTGGAGTTAAAACATAAGTTAAAACATAATGAATAAGAATAATGTAATGAAATATTTCCAGCACACATCCTTTTCAAATGCTTACACTTGTAGTCAATGCTATAACACAGTGTGAAAAGTTCTAATTATAAAAGAATATTCTGAATTCTTTCAAGGAATGTGGGGGTTATGTGACTAAACTATGTGGTTCTATCTTCATAATTATCTTTAGCAGCCTATGTCGTATAGATAGTTGTGTTTAGTCTTCTTTACCACTAAATTTGTCATTTTACCAACAAAAACAAAATTATAATTCAGACACACAAACACTCACATTTATTCAACAACTACATACCATCCAGAGATTTCCAGAGAAAATGGGTAGCAAACTGGAACTTTCCTTTTTGCTGTTGGACGACCATCAAAATGCATATACATGTTGTGTATATTTTATATGTTGTACCTTTCAATGTAGATCTTTATATAATATTGTATTTCAAGTACCTCCAATCGTATCTTAGGGAAAGTGTAGAGCTATAGAGCCCCCTATGGGTTATGGTGAGGATTTTCCTTTAGCTTTACTTCTACATGAATTTGCCTTTAAACTCTGAACGTTATTGCTGGATAATAAAGCAACAGTAAACAAGAGGCCCCCGATGGGGGAATATCACCAGCCACTACCAGGCATTATAAACAACTGGCGGCCAATTTGCTGACCTTGAACTTGACCTACAGTGACCTTTTCATAAACTCGTTTCAGCCTTTTGTCCCAAGTTGCTACCCTGAACATTTGGCTGTGATATAAGGAGCAGTTGAAATACAGGCAAGCATAGTCACAAAATGAAAATATATATATAAATAAATTAAATTAAATACAAAAGCACAAACTAACAAAACTGAAAACAGTACCAGCTACGCCATTGCAAACAATAGAGTAGATTTGTTTGTCTAAACAAACAAAAAAACAACAAAAACAAACATGACCCTTACATGCAGGATCGTGTACAGACATTTTGGGGTTGCAGGTGATTAAATTTAAAAGAAAAGAAAAAAAAAAAAGTTACACCTTTCATAACAATTTATAAATAAATAAATAAATTACACAATAGCACATCTTTAATTTGCATATCATTTATATTTGCACCCATGCAGATGTTTAAGTCAAGGTTAAATTATTATTATTATTATTATTATTATTATTATTATTATTATTATTACTAACATTATGACCATTTGTCACACAGCCACATTTACCACCTGATGATGATGATGATGATGATTATTATTAAATTGTTTTTGATCACAGCAACAGACAAACATAACGCAAGCAACATTTTGAATACTTTAGTAGTTTATAAGATAAATACCCATTCAAAAATCAATAAATGAAAACTGTAAATCTTTAAAGCTAATAAGTTATTGACGATACCCTCCAACTACAAAGTAGGCTGTGTTCATTGCAACAAATATGAGCTTTGTGTACTGAGGTGGAAGGAGCAGAATATAAGGAATACTACCCGGTGAAAGGGTGCTGGATTACTGATCCCAAGGTTGCGGGTTCAAGCCCCACTATTGACGTGTTGTCACTGCTGTTCCCCCAGTGCAGCTAACTGGGTTATCAAATGCAGGCCATGTCTCTCACTGTCTGTGGTGAGAGGCATGTAAAAAAACATTGATGATTTTCGTCAAGAGTAGGCTACATTGCTGTCACCGTGTTTCTGCCCTGCGATGGCCTAGTGAGCTGTGCAGGGTGTACTCTGCCCTCGCTCAGAGTTGGCTGAGATGGGTGCCAGCCTCCCCGAGACCATAATTAGGATTAAGCGGTTCATAAAATGAATGAATGAGTTTTATGGCACAGGAGTCAGAAGTTATAATTTGAGCTATATCTTAAGGCACCCTATGCACCCATCGACTAGAGGCATCTCTTCACCTCCAGTCCAGCAGGTCCTGATCTTATTTTGCATTTTTCACTTCAGGCAAGTGCAAAACTACCAGCTTTACTTATTCCGACTATTAGAGGCTCGTGCAGTGTTGCAGAATTAAAACTATAGCATTACATTAGTCTCATTTCTTCTCTGCCTGCAGAAATGCCATGTGGTGGCTTCACAACCTGCCATTACATCCAAATTTGAACTGACAAGTTTAAGGCCAGAACAGATGCAGTCTGTGCGACTGGCTGCTTATGGGACTCCGAAGTAGAAAGCTCTTCTTCAGAGGAATAAACACGTTGAACACCGGGTGGCGCGTGAAGACCATGGAAGGTTTTCAACAATTGAAGGTTCAACTGAGTCCAGGTTTCTAATGTTGATAAATGGAAGTCTGACGTCATTTGACGCACCAGTGATTTGGGACCAAGTCAGCATGAAAGGGTGGTGAAAAACAATTATTCCTAACCAGTCTTTTCTAAAGATTTCAAAATAGGGCAGTATAGCGGCATAGTGTTACGCACGTCTGCATCACAGCAGGAAGGTCCTGGGTTCAAGTCCCAAGCTTGGCAAGGGAATTTGTGTTTGGAGTTTGCATGTTCTCCCAGGGCTTGCATGAGTTTCATCCAGGTACTCCGGTTTCCTCCCCATAATCCAAAGACACACATTAGGCAAATTGGCAGTTCCAAATTGCCCCTAAGTGTGAGTGTTGAGTGTGAATGGTTGTTTGTCTGGATTAAAAGAAGAAAATTACAACATAAAATTACAAAAATCTCTAAAACCACATTAAAATTACGTGAACATTTTTGCTTATTAAAGTCAAGTTCATTAGGTTCACCAAGTAAGTTTATTTTAAAAAACCAGCATTAAAGTCACATACAACCCACCAAGGCATCATTTGCACTATAGTTATCATTTGTCTCATGAGTTCATTGTATTAATTTCCTTTTCCTCATTCCATCTATTGCATATTTATGCTACCCCAGGTAACACGAACCATGCTTGAAAATCTTGAATAAAGACAAGTATGTAATTTGTAATATGTGCTTATTTTGTTATATTATTAGATTGCTTCATATACTCCATACATATGTGTAGCATATTAGTTAACTCTTAAACAGGCAACGTGCACCAGGAGATACTACAGATTTTGGCTGTTTATTAATTTAATAAAGCAACATATACTGGGAGATACAACTCATATAATTCAAAATATACAAGATATTTTAAAAAATAATAATGAGAATGTTTTACTTGGATCTTAAATAGAAGAATAATAACATGTAATTATGTTTTTTTTACAATTTGTTTTCATTTGTGCCTGTTTAAGGGTTAAAACAATTGTATAAACTTATGAGAAAAAGGGTGTTGTGGATGCTAGCAAAGTATAAGCTCTAGATCACAAGATCATTATGTAACAGTAAATCAGAATGTTAGTCTTCATATGCTGATAGTTATATTTAGATGTGTTGAACTTAGAACATGGTACCTTTTGTTGGAACCCATAATAGCAGGAAATAACAGCTGAAATACTTTTCTACTGTCTCATTTTCATCTTTAGATCTCAAACCAAAATGGCTGCAGCTTATAATCACAAGAACTGATCTTATTATTTCTATCAAGCAGTACCAGTACAAAGGTTTAGTCATATAAGTTCTGATTTAACAGAAAGTAGCTGGACAGAAAATGAATGCTGTTAAAAACGTCACTTCTCCTAGTTTACTTAATGTCACTTGAAGTCATCCAATTTTATTATTAATAAATGGAGGACTAATAACTTAAAGTCTATTCAGTATTCTAGTTACGTCTGCCCTAAATGGACCTTTGGAGGAAGTAGCGTAATTGACGGAATTTGTGAGTTAGTCAGTTTGTCATTTTGTCTGTGAACAAAATCCTGACCACACCCATGAATGAATGTTCAAAAAAGTTGGTGGATAATCTACCTAACATGAGACCCAGAGAGAATGTGTTTTTGTAATGTTTGGATCAAAGGTGATGGTCAGAGTAAGGTTGCAAAATTTTGGAGGTAGAGCAATCATAACTTTACGAGTGCCAGTAGTCATGCTGTTACTATGGAACACTAATAGGCAACTATATATAGACTGTGAAATGAGACAGTTATCTTTGACTTTGAGTGACCTTGAAGGGTAAATATGAAGGTCATCAAAATTTGAGTGCCTATAACTTCGAAAACGAGTGCCGAGAGACATTCCTTTACTATGCACATCTAATAGGAAAGCATGTGGACCTTTAAATGAGACAGTTAATTTTGACTTTGGGTGACCTTGACAGGACAAACCCTAGACATCTTGTAAAACTTTCAGACAAAAGAGCTTTCGATAATTTGTTGCTGTTCACGATAGAACACATCATAAGACAATCACATTAGTACTTAAAGCCAGTACCCTTATAGGGCCATGTGTTTGCTACATTATCCATGTTGCAGGGTGGAGGAACCTTGTACTCTGAGTGCCCCTCTAGTTATTGTTTTACTGTAATTAGTGCTGATAACCATGGCAGTCCTAAGGATGCTACAGACATGCGACTAGCATATCTTATTATTTGCACAAGTAGTACACCTATATTACATGAGAGGAATTCCACAAATGCAGGTTATCCTAATTACTGATATATCGTTGTACAGGAATCATTGTTACTGAGCAAACTACAGCAATAAAATCAGAAGTGATATGTTATTTTATATATTATAATTATACTTTAAATACAAACAATTCTAAAATGTTTATTTTGTTTTTTAGATTATAAATATATACATGGGTGGCTCATCTGTGCAGTGGTTAGCACGTCCACCTTACAGCAAGAAGGTCCTGGGTTCAATTCCAGGCTTGGGTGTTTCTGTGCGGAGTTTGCATATTCTCTGTGCTTCAGTGGGTTTCCTCTGGGTACTTTGTCTGTTCCAAATCACCCCTAGGTGTGGGTTTGAGTGTGAATGGTTGTGTGTGTTGGCCCTGCAATGACCTGGCGAGCTGTCCAGGGTGTACCTGCGTACCTGCCTTCGGCTGAGATGGGCACCAACCTCACCACGTCCCTAATTAGTAATAAGTGGCTTAGAAAATGAATTAATGAATGAATTATATATACAAAGAGTGCAAATAATAATAATAATAATAAAACAAAGCACTAATAATGGCTGGTTGATAGTGGGAGAGGAAAGAATTCCCTAGTGTTGCATAGACACACAACCCTCTTTTTTTGTTTTATCTGTAATCTGTAACAGTTTGCTTGCTGCCAGGATCTGTTGCCTAATCAGAATTTAAAAAAAAAACCCTTTCAGGAGTTATTTTAACTAGAACAATTAGATGAGATATCACTATCCAAAAAGGAAATGATTATGAGTTTGACACACACACACACACACACACACACACACACACACACACACACACACACACACTCACACACACACACACACACATACACTACCATTCACACTCACATTCACATCTAATGGTAAACTGGAACAGCCAATTAGCCAAATGTGCATGTCTTTGGACTGTGGGAGGAAACCGGAGTACCCAGAGGAAACCCACGCAAGCATGGGGAAATTCCCAAGCCTGGAACTTCTTGATGTGCCACTGCGCTATCTATATAAAAAGAAATGTACTAAAGAGCGGTTTATTAGAGATGCGTCTCTGCAAACTATGATCCAATGCATGAAACTATAGAAAATGAAAGGGCTTGTGACAATTACCATGAGAACAAGTTTTAATCCGAAAGTAGGTAGGTAAGGTTAGTCTGGTGGGCTTTTTACACCAAAGCCTACTGGATCATCAGACCGGAGCTTATCCTCGGTTTCCGAAGCGTTAAGCAACTAGTAGTTCAACTCCTCCTGGGTACGCTAGTCCATAGCAGGTTACCTTCCCAGTATTTTCTGCTGGGTAAACAGAGGCATACTTGCGGTTAAGATCTTGCCCGGGAGTCTTAGCACAATGGGGGTCTTACAGAGATTTGAACCCAAGACCTCTCAATCATGAGTCCAGCACCCTCCCCACTACACCACCGGCCCCACAGTGAGAAAGTACACCAGGTAAAATCTACACTAGCTAGAGTTTTATCATGCTTTCATTAGTAAGTCTCCAACTGTGTTTTCTCCAGGGAGTTATTATTTGAAATATAATTACACATAATGAAACACTTAGTCTTACCTGTAACGTTGCAAGATTGAGACAGACATCGGCCATCCGCACCAAGAAAGAGAGACAAATAAATAAAAATAGACAGAATTTGTCAGTGTTTATTTTTGATTTGTTGTCAAATATGTACAACTGCAGGATCTAATGTGAAGCTTCCAGAGTAAATATTTTAGTTACACAGTGAAATTAATATCTTCATTCAGAACATACATTGATATTTTATGGCAGCACATACACTACTACGATATTCATGTTTCCGATCCATTTTTAATCAGGTCCAAATGAAACTTATTTGTAGTGTACGCTTTCGAAAGTAGCGCTGCACCTATAAATGTAACAATATTGAAAATAAAGTTTTTAAATTCATTTCTCAGGCACAGAAAGGTGTGTGTATGTGTTTGTGTGTGTGTGTGTATAAAAAACTGAGAGATCAAAATTAATTACTTTCCCTAAATTCATTTGAATGATATTCGTTGGCCATAGCGAGACCCTAATGAATTACCTTCTGGTCTGGTGCACATATTTGCAGCCAACATGTCTGATATTGCTTTAACCAATTTACATTTAACCTGAATATCTTCTCCACAAGGATTCATACAGCGATCGTAGCAAACTTGGTGATGGGACTATAAGTGCAAGAACTATCTGCTCACATATTACTTATTTTTCTCCTAGGAGTTTATTCAAATCTTCAACACAATCCCTAAGAGCAGTGCTCATACAGCACAGCCCAACACAACACAATACAACAAAACAACACAATAAAACACAACCCCTGAGAGCAGTGCTCACACAGCCCAACCCAACACAGCACAACACAACATAACAACACAAAACAACACAACCCAACACAACCCCTGAGAGCAGTGCTCACACAGCCCAACACAGCACAACACAATGCAACACAACAACACAACACAGCACAACCCCTGAGAGCAGTGCTCACACAGCCCAACCCAACACAGCACAACACATCATAACAGCACAAAACAACACAACCCAACACAACCCCTGAGAGCAGTGCTCACACAGCCCAACCCAACACAGCACAACACAACATAACAACACAAAACAACAC
>JAQMYF010000001.1:29782063-29794563 GCA_030014195.1 Neosilurus mollespiculum
ATGCAACACAACAACACAACACAGCACAACCCCTGAGAGCAGTGCTCACACAGCCCAACCCAACACAGCACAACACAACATAACAGCACAAAACAACACAACCCAACACAACCCCTGAGAGCAGTGCTCACACAGCCCAACACAACACAACACAATGCAACACAACAACACAACACAGCACAACCCCTGAGAGCAGTGCTCACACAGCCCAACACAACACAACATAACATACCCCCTGAGAGCAGCCCAATACAAGACAACACAACACAGCACAACACAACCCCTGACAGCAGTGCTCACACAGCCCTATACCACACAACACAATCCCGGGAGCAGTAGTCACAAAATCTAACCCAACACAACAAAACCCAACATAAACCAGCACAGCCCAATACAACACAAAACAACACAACACAGCCCCTCAGAGCAGTGTTCACACAACCCAACCCAACATAACAATACAAAACACATCACAACCCAACATACCGATACTAAACACAACACAACTCATCATAACAACACAAAACAACACACACATACAGCACAATCCAACACAACACAGGACAAAAACGCAACACAACTCAAGGTTCTCCATAAATAATGCCAATGATTTGGGACGGTATATAGAAATGTCAGTCACATCCTTTCACTGCTTCATTATATATATTAAACCAGGCATAACCCTCCACTCCAAGCTCTCATTCATTCTCCTGTCTGAGACGTGCAAACAAAAGGCCCTCTTAGACAAGAGGTACGACCCCCAGGCAGCCTACTGGGTCACCTATTTCTGCCACTCTGTCATCTTTCCCACGCTAACCTTGTGCACTCATTAATGCTTGTGTGCCTGCTGGGGCATTAGTTTCAGGTGAACTGTTTTATACTTGTGATGCCATGAAAGATATGGGGTAGCCATACTTTACTTCTGCTTCGGTATGTTTGGTTTAGTTTATGGCTCACACACGCAATTCAAGCAGCGTCCTGTGTGAGTCGACGGTGATTCCCGTAAACAACTCCACACCCATTTGGGCGCAAAACCTCAAGAGCACCTCGTCTACCTTGTGAGCAATCGTGTTAGACAAAATGACAAAGCAAAAAAAAAAAAAAAAAATTGGTCATTCAATGAGCCGCCCATATCCGCTTCTGAGTCTTGTAATATTTTAGGCACTTTGAGGTCAAATCAATGCAGCAGGAAGCTTCGCTGCGTGCAGTCAAGGCTCATGTTTAGTGAGTGGCTATTTTAGACCTCTCTCTCTCTCTCTCTCTCTCTCTCGCTCTCTCTCTCTGTTCAGGGCCTGGTGCAGCTGACGCTCCTCCTCTCTCGGAGTGTTTCGGGTAGGACGTCAGCAGATCTTTTCATCCTTCGCAGTGAGGTGCAGTTATCACATAACCCCTGGAAAAGGGTGGGCACCAAGCCCAGCCTCTAATTAAAAGGGACAGCCTGTAAGCAAACTTATTCTCTTAAATGTTTACAGATGGCTCCATGATGAGAGGTGACAGACTTGCTGGGTGGCACCGTGTTTTGTACACTAACCTTTTCATATACAGAGAAATGGCAGCTAATAATAATAATGATAATAATAATAAAGACTAATAATAACGACAAGTAGCGTCAGAGTTTCAGCCAACAACCTTACAAACAAACTTAAAATTCTCATACACTTTGTTCCTGTTTGCCCATTTTTTTCTGTCCAAGCATTTGAGCCATGGGAAATAATTTTGGGCTTTGCTTATTTGGAACTGTTTATGCAATGCCAGTGTGCTGAGGTACAAATTAAAAAAAAGACAAAAAAGAGAGAGAGAGAGAGAGAGAGAGAGAGAGTGCGAGAGAAAGAGTAACAAATTGAAGGCTTTGTGAGTATTATAAGGTTCTTTCTCTCATTCATTCTTAACCCAGATTGAGGTCAGGAAATAAAAAGGGTAAATAGTTTTACGAAGTAAAATTTATAGATAAAAGTCATGCTCGGTGAGGAAGTTGATTAAACCGCCCTGACCGACAGCTTTTGTTGGTCATGTAAACTATTCCTTGATTCAGCTAAAACGGGAGATCGCTGGCCTCTCGCTCATTAAGCTGCCCTTACATGACACGAGGTAGAACGCAAAAATCGAGCCAGCGGGCTGGAGATCTGTGCAGCCGCTACAAAAATGCCGGGATCTACTGCGGCGTATTTTTAGGCAGTGCATGGAAAAAAAGCAAATGGCAGTGCTTCTCTGTGGTTTCCCAGCACTGTGGGGACGGCGAGCACCCATTCTGCGGAGAGAACAACACAGACGACAGGAGCGTTTGAAGTAGAAACCTTCTCGGCCGTCAATTAAAAGGTGAACCGTTTTAAACAAGCATAAGGTGAATTCTCATTTCAACTCCTGTTAATGCGAGACAAGACTGGCTGAAGAGTTTTACACCGACCGGCTCTAATGTCTTGTAGAGATTCACAGGAACTTTAGGTAATCTCCAATCGTCATCAATCTGGGAGGGTTGAATACCACAACTAATGGAGCATTGCAATTACTTCCAAACATAATGGATGAGAACAATTCAGCCGCTCCTAATGCTTCAGTGACCGACTTGTACGCTGTTCCTGCATCTGCTCCCTTTCGCCAGAGACACCGAAGGTACGCTGACAGAAGGGAAGGCTAACATTCCTCGTTGATTGGATCTGGCTTAGGGTAATAAAGTTAGAATGAATTTTAGACCTGGTTCCCTTTGTAGTCACTTCAGCTGCTCTCTTTGGAAAACAAGTCAATCACTGGGCCCGGCGTAATCTCGTTACCTGTGAAATGCATGCACTCTGGCTCCATTCTCAGGGCACTTGTGAACCAGAGTCTTAACTCAGACAAAAACAAGCTGAGGGACAAATCCAGCCACGAACACATCATCAGATCATACTGCTAAGAGTACCGCTGCCGACTTTCTCTCTTCCTAAACAATCTTTTTTTCTGATCCACTAATGATCTGAAATAAGAGCAGAACTCAATAGGGGATCCAGGTTAAAAATCCTGTTTCAGAAGTTTCAGGGACTTCAACAGGATGCTACTTGAGAAGACACAGTGCACCTTATTAGCACCCTCTACATTTGCGTGGAACAATCTGTCTCACGGGAGCTCACGACATTCTGAAGCACCTTGTCAGATGCCGCCTGACCCGCTTGCTCCGTGCGGCGCCCCCCGGGGGAGAGAAGAAAGAAGAACGAAACAATGACGGAAAAGGGTTGTGTGCAGCCAAGAGGAGAAATGAGGGGAGGGGTGTGTGTGTGTGTGTGTGTGTGTGTGTGTGTGTGTGTGTGTGTGACAGAGACAGAGAAAGAGAATGGGAACGCTTCAACACTAAGCCTACCGTTCCATCGTTTCCTCCCCCTCCACACACACACACACACACACACACACACACACACACACACGCACACTCACACAGACACACACACAGACTATTGTACACCCGGGGGCTTTGCAGATAAATGGCCGCATGTTAACCACATTTGACGTGCTGCACAAAAGGGGACACCGCGGGTCCCATGATGCAACCTGCAACAACTAAATCCCCCCCCTCCATGTTCCCCCACTCTTACCTCCTCCTGCTCTACCCATCCTGAACTAGGGAGAGGAAAAAAGACATGAGGTAGACTGAATAGATGAAGCTAGGACATCAAATGCAAAGAGACGGACAACAATTTGTCGCTAAGCGGTATGGTCTCTTTAGCTTTATGCCTGGCTGGACTTTTTTGACCTACTGCCAAGTTGACAGGTCCCAAAACCCATAAAGTAATGAATCACAGGACCTGGATGAGTGTTTCCTTTCTTCTGATTATACAGCTTCAGGCAAACCAGCGATTAATAAACCTATATAAACTAACAACAGATAACCCCGACTGTAACTTTATAACATTACTAGATTGTTATTAATTATCACGACTACTAAAATTCCCATCATCCCACAGAGCACCTGATACATCCTCCAGGTTTGTAACAAGAAAGTGAATGCATTTGGGATATCAGGCACCATGACAGTGCCAAAGTCAGAATTAACCCTGTAGCCTTCTTCCATTGGAGCCCATTCAGGTACAAAAAGTGACCTCTGTACCACCAGAGCATGGGAGCCAGGCACCACCTTCTCCCCTGCACCCACTTGCTCAGCCACCGAGCCAAAAAAAAACAAAAAAAAAACAAAACAAAACAAAACAAAAAAAAAAAACGGGGACTTGCTTCACAGCGCCAACACTAACCTTTTCAGCCCCATCACGTCTTTGATGCCTGACGGCCTGTACAAAAGCACCTGCTCCATCCCTGGAGAGCTCCTCTGGTCCCCCCCTGCTCCAACCCCTGCTGACCTCACTGGCATTCCATGCCTTTGGGGGGCCCTTCCCATGGCTACCTCTCTCCCTCAGCTGCCTCCGAAGCCTCCCACGGCTCAGTCCTCCACGTATCCCCACCCCCTTCGCCCCATAATCCCATAGTAAACACCTCGGTGGATCTGGGCGGCGTGAGGATGCACGAGACTTCTCAGCAAGCTCTGGAGAAAGGTGCTGAGCTGATAGGACCACGATGCGTGGGAACAAGGGAGGAGGGCTCCGGGCTGAACACCTCATTGAGATGCAAGGGGGTCACTGGCAGAGTAAAAACCTCATAAAGTGACAAAGGCTTCCACAGGTTGATGTGGAGATGTATAATAGTCTTGCGGTGGATAAAACGCTTCCCATTAATGCTTTTCTGTCTAAGATCCTGCACGCTAGGGAACGGAAAGAAGCGGTATTAATAACTGGATGAATGCATTTCAACTTTACGATCCAAAGAAAGAAATATATATACGTGTTATGTGTCTTTCTACTGCTGTCCGAAACAAAACTGTGTGGTCATTCAATTGAACGTGTCTCTTACTCAGTGTGTTTTTATGCACATGTGTGTAAGTGAGAAGGAGAGAGTGCGAGAGAGAGAGTGTGTGAGACAGAGAGAGAGAGAGGGAGGAAGAGAGAGAGAGAGAGAGAGAGAGAGTGAGAGAGAGAGTGAGAGAGACAGATATATATGTATGCAAGTGGGTGGACAGCTGTGTTCTTTTCAGATAAACTTACAATTAGAGACGGGTTTCCCCTCTCTCCTTTAAGCCACTACTGGCATAATATGACAAGAGGCATCTCCATTACAACACATATTCCATTCACAGCGAAGGCCACAATGTGATTAGCGCCTAATGCCCATGTGAAATGCGCAGATTAAAACCGAATGATACCCCTTGAACGCGCACGCACCTGCACGAAATACAGAAGTCGCCCCTCTCAAATCCCAACACTCCCTGGCAAATATAAGCATTAATACTTATTACCAAGTCAATACAATGGTGCTTTACACTTATTTTACATAACAAGAGTTCAGTGAATCAGAAGTGGGTGGAATCCATAAGCAATGCCTATTATTCATCGCGCTGGCCTGGTTCTACCCCTTGTAGCCATTTTGGTGTAAGACACCTTCAGCCCTTCCTTATCCCTAATATCCTCTCAACCTTCCTTCCTTTCTGTCTCCTCCTCCTCCTCCTCCTCCTTACCGCTAAGTCTGCCCAGTCGCCACTGGAAGATAGCGCGCTAATTGCAGACATGCCAGGCTAGCACCATAATAAGACTGGAGTGGGGTGGGTTGGTTGGTAAGATGGGTGGGGGAGACATTAAGCATGGCTTGCTCATTTGTGGGGACGGCTGAGGAAGGTGCCACACATGAATATTTCATTAGCTTTAATTGCTGAGGAACACTTTCTTTATGGCAGTCTCGCCAAAGAGGCCGCCAGCGCTAATAACGAGGCTTGATCCATTGTAGAACTTGAAAAGCTGATGGCATCAAGACCTGTGATTTTGCCTGCCTGAAAAGGTAGACTCACATGTGCCATCTGGCTCCGTGGCGCACATGGCAATTCGGCCTGGCGGTTCGAGGAGAATAAAGAGGCTGCGGGTTGCTCGGAGCGGTTCTTGCACCTAAACATAGGATTACACCTTAAGTTTGTTATAAAGAACCCTGCATGACATCCACATCTCAGACAGATCCGTAGACCTTCGTGTGCCTTCTAGGCATTCCGCGACGCTGTCAAACGCCGTGTTAAATCGCAGGTTTCAATCCAGCTCAGGTTACAGACGTGAAGCTTTGCACAAGTTTAAGGAAGCTCAGCCTGCACTCTGGTCTTCCACTGGATTATATTATATTGTATTATAGCTTTGACATGGCCGTCAGATCCAATCCTCCTGAGCTGTAGTGCTTACACTAAGGAAGGGGATCATTTAGCTCAGGAATGTAAAGCACAGGACATCCTCCCTGATAAGGGGCAGGCATGCTTTGCCTGAGGTTGTGGGCCAGGAGTTATCGACTCGGAAGGCAGCGAGTCAGCACTACGCTCAGGCCCTGGCTTCCGTGAGCATAGCACCTCCTCATTACTTTAATTGCTAGACCTATAACCTAAAAAAAAAAAAAAAATAGTGCCCTGTAATCTCTAGGTCCAAGCACTGTGTTGGAAGGCAATTTGCTGAAACTGCAAGGGGGATGAAAAGGAAAAAAAAGATGAGACCAGAGTCCGCCAGTGATTCGAGGATGTCTGCTGACCAGAAGGTTGGCTAACGGAAAGCACAACTGTTCTGCTGTAGAAAAGAGAGACAGTAAGTTTGTGCATCATGCATCAGACAAGAAGGAATGCTGTCACTATGACTAACATGACAGCCATGCCCACACATCCTACAAGGAAAAACAATAATAACACACCTAACGCAACTGAAAAGACAGGCAGCCCTAATCCCAGCCCTGAACAATGCCTGTGATCCTGGGGCCTGAAGATGAAAGAGCCTGTTAAACTCTGTAATCTCTACAAGCAATGTATTCCAATTACTTATCCAGACTATCACAAAGCTGTATCTGCTCCCTCCGTGCAGCTGTGCGAGGCAAACATGCAGACCCAGGTGACCGGCCAGCACGGGGATGTATGGGCCGGCTTTCAGGCCGCGATATAGATCAGGCGCTAGGTGGGGAGCGCTGTTATCAGTGCTGGCTTTAAGAGGCACTCACCCATGCACGAGAGGTCTGGACCCGCAGATGTCATGACACCTTAATCCACCGATCCGTTATTGATTGTTCCATGTGGCGGCAACCTTGCCGGAGGTGTTCCACTAATCAAACGGAAGTGTGCGCTGGGAAAGAACATCTGATAGCGTGAGTAGGCTCGTAGAAATCCATACCTTTGATAGTCATGAATTTTAACCACAGAGTATGACACAAAGGTATAAAATGCATGAAAATAACTTTTGCATTATTCCCTGGAATTGAATCAAAGAAAACAGTGTTCCACTTTTAAGCGGTACATTATTTTACTGACAGAAACGAATCAAACTATTGGAACTTGATTCCTGTTCATTATCACCAGAGTTGTTGTTTCTGCAGCCTGCAGTGCCATACCTCATTATTGACCTTGGTAAATCCTCACTGTTTAGGCTAACGGCGGTGCGGCGCCACAAAATGTCACGCTGCTACACTGTACTCGCTCATGAAGAAAATGTGCACATGGTAACATGCAGCGAGGGGGAGAGAGGGGAGAGAAAACTCACAACATCCGACCCAACCTCCCCCCCCCTCCACCTTTCCCCCACCCACCCACCCCGTCAGTCACCTTGAACCATGCGCACAAACCGTCAACAACAGAACACCTCAAACTAAACAGATGATAACGGCAGAGCAGGCACCACGAAGCGTTGAAACGTTATGTTCGGCGCTGAATAGATTGGGGGGGGGGGGGGGGTGGGTGTTTGGGCTCAGGCTCATCACACCAAACACAGGAGCAGCCTTTGTCCGTACAGAAACAAACGCTTCTGCATTTGCAGCTGGATCATCTCGAAGGGAGCAGGAGGGCAAGAGAACGGTGGAGGGACTCAGACCCATGACTGCAAACTGCTCATTCTGGTTAGTCACAAGTGACACAGGACTAACAGGGCCTTGGGTGGCATTCTCCTGTCCCTCTTAGCACTGACAGATGTTACGAGGACAGGCGAGGATAAATCACTCTCTCTCCCTCTCTTCCTCTCTCGTTCTCGTTCTCTCTCTGTCTTTACACCAACTCTAAGGGGGATGGGCTTGATGAAGCTTAACTCGGAACTATGTGTACTATATAAAATGTTATGCACAGGTTTTCAACCTCCATCTCTAAGCACACTAATCTCCGAGGCCAGGAATCGACTCTTGCAGTGTTGTCTCTTTTTGCTAATTTCGGTCCTCTTGTTGTTGGGAGATAGCCAGTTACTTTAGCATTAACCAGGCTCCCTAGGCCACCACGCTGCTTAATGCGATAATGCGGCCGCCCGGTTCAGCTTTAGGCCTCCTGCACCCCGGCAAACAAAGGGCTCCCTCTTTCCAAACGGAGCCGCGTCCCCTCCCCAGTTGTCCATAGGTGTTTGCTGAAGTAAATCGGCCTAAATCCTGCACAGCTTGGCCCAGCTGAAAAGGGAGGAGGGATCTGAATGAAGGTGTACAGATAATCTTCTTTTCTTTACAACAACAGGAGGAAAAAAAAAAAAAGTTGAAGGGAGTGGGGGTCGCAAAAACAGATAAAATTAGGAATTCATATCACATGGTTCATTTGAGTGGCTCTTGCATCCTCCCCTTTTCTCTCTCTCTCTCACTCGCTCTATTTTGGCAGGCCAGTGTAGATTTGCATTTGTGATCCCTGACCTATTGAGGTGCGAGGGGGAATGGCAAGTAAAAAGCTGGCACAATAAGCGACATCTCATCCGTCAGTAACAAAAAATAAATAAATAAATAAAAAGGGTGCAGGCTTTTCGCCCCTGACAGGACATTCTGTCTCTCTTGCTAAAAGAGATGTGGCTGAAAAAAGTCAGTGACTTATGAGTGACATCTGTCTGGAAACTGTGTACGGAGCAATGTCCAAGCAGGCAGCTGATCTAACCTCGGGCTTATTACTTTACTCAGTACCCCTGATATGAGCACCTTAAGCCCGAGTGAGTATTAGAAAAATGGAATTTGGACCATTTTGGCTACCGGTGATTTTTTATTTTTATTTTTTGCTGTTTTTTTTGTCAAACCGCCTAATTCTACTAAGGCCGTGGGGAGGCTGGAAGTCTATCTCAGCCGACTTTGGGTGAAAACACCTTGCCCATCCATGACAGGCCAACATACACACAGTCATTCCCACTCACTCTCACATCTAGGGGTGATTTGCAGCAGCTAATTAGCCTAAAAGACATGTGTTTGGACTGTAGGAGGTAACCAGGGTACCCAGAGGAAACCCACACAAGCATGGGGAGAACCTGCAAACTCCATACACAAATGAACTCGCCAAGCCCAGAACTCAAACCCAGTATCTCATTGCTGTGAGGCGAACGTGCTAACCGCTACGCCCCAGTGTCACCCATTTCTTCTAAGATTCCTAAAACAATCTGTTGCTTTCTTGAAGCATTGTGTCCTTCTTACTTTTGTTGTTCTGTCTCTGTTAATAGCTCAGTCAATAGCATACAGTAACATTATCTGTGCCATTAGTAAAACAGCCCAGACTCAGGGTTGAGGCGACGGTCTATTGTGGGCTGTGTAACCAGGGGAAGTTTAACAATCATGTAGAGACACCAAAGTTATGTCACTCTCTACCTCTCCACCTCCTGCTCTTCTCTTTGCCAGGCATAATTTCTACTTTTCTGCCCCTTTCCTCTCTCTCTCTCTCTCTCTCTCTCTCTCTCTCGTGCGCCGCCTTTTCATCTCAGGCTTTGGGATGCTGAAAGCGAGAGAGTGGCCTAGCAGCAGTGAAAGGGCTGAATTGTGATTAAGAAGGAGGAGAGGAGCTCCTTTTCTTTGTTCTACCCTCGGGGGTGTTTACTGAGGGGGAGTGTGGCGGAGGAGGGAGAGAGGGAGTGAAGGAAAGGGAGAAAAAGGGATAGAGACTACTGAAACATGGCAGAGCAGATATGAAAGGCATTCAGGTCAGGGCGGATGGGAGCAGAAGTGGTGACAGTAAGGGTGACGGCATGTGTGTGTGTGTGTGTGTGTGTGTGTTTTCAAATGTAAATATGGGTGCAGGATGACTAGGGTGAAAGTTGTAATATCATCCTATTGTAAAGTCATAGCTTTGGTCCTCACGCTACCGTTAAGAGAGAGTGTTTATTTCACTGAAATGAGGAAAGGAAAGAGTGAAAGGTGTCTCATGCAGCTGCCAGGACAATGGCCTAGTTGTGCGAGGGATGGTACACTGGGCTCCCTGGCACTGCTGATTATAAGAGCATGCCAATGAGATGCCCAGATGACAAGCCATTGTCTTAGCCCTTTGCCCAGGCGAACCTGCTAACCTCGTTGAAACGGTCTCAAATCAAACACCGGACAAAGTTTTCTTTCAGAAGTGATTTCATCGGAACAGTGGGACTAAAGTAAAGAGGAGACGGAGAAAATGGGCAAATTCATTTGAGCAAAGAAATTTAGTGTGCGCCATTATTCCTGTCTCAAAGTAAATATTTCGAAGAATAATACACTTCCTAAAGAGAAAAACTCTGAGATGTTCCACCACAACAATTCTTCTTGATATAAAATACAAAATACCATACCACATCATTTGCCATTAAAGCTGATGTTAAAAAAAACCAAAACAAAACAAAGAAACCAACAACAACAACAAAAAAAGCGTAAATTTGTAAAATCAGGGATAACCAGGAATTGCTGACAGTTTTGTCAGTAACAGCTGAATGTTATGCCTTTACATGCACACGGATTAAGTTACGCTCTCAGGCCTTAAACTGCCCTCCCATTGGGCACTACAAAACAAGGAGGTGTGGCTAGGCACACAGACACAGGGCCAAGAGCAGTGCCCTAAACCGTACTAATTATACTGCTATAATAAATAATACACCAAACATTATACACTAATTACAGCACCCAAAGAAACAGTGGATAATGTGTTAAATAGTTAAAACATTGAAATGTTTTAAAATGTATTTGGGGAAAAAAAAGTGTCTATTTAATTATAGGATGTAAGACTTGTTTTTGCTCGCAGGTCATGGAAGATTGGGGTACAGAAGAACAGGGAGGGTTGCTTTAACTCAGACGAGAAGAAACCAAATTCTCCTGCCGTTATACAATCATAGATAAAAATGGCTGTTTACTTTCAGTGCAAAAACTGTTTGGTATAAGATAAGGGAATAACAGAGAAATGAGAAATGATCATCCTGTTCTTTTTGTTGTTTTTTTTTGTCTGTTCGTCATCTTTTCTTTTAAATTTAATAGCTATATTATTGTTATTATTATTATTATTATTATTATTATTATTAATAATAATAATAAAGATAAAAATAATAATGACAACATTAACAAAGCGTAAGGACTCCGCATGATAATGCATCACGATTCAACATGATTTTTGTCATGCATGATCACATCAGTCGGACACAACACCAAGCCAAAACAAGCACATGGCTGATTTACTCCTGTCGTCTCCAACTCCTTCATCACCCCCATGTTGAGCAGAGCTACACTGTTTCACACCACTGACTTTGTCCTGGGTCACAAAAAAGGAGCCTGGGGCTGTATTTAGGGTTCATATCGACTTTTTTCCCCACTCCTGAGGGATCAATACACAGCATTTATTAGCTGAATTAGAGGGGGATTAGAAGTGGATATAGAAATAACACAGGGGAGTTTAAAATAGGGGTAGTGACTTTCTTTTCAGTGAAACTCTCTCTCTCTCTCTCTCTCTCTCTCTCACACACACACACACACACACACACACACACTTTGTTTATTTGATCATTAGTTTTCGACTATTAAAAAATGTGTGTGTGTGTGTGTGTGTGTGTGTGTGTGTGTTAATCTTCACCATCCAAACACCCAGCTATTATATGCTGCACATGCACAGTGAACTCTTTAGAAAGTAAATCCCTCTGTATTGAAGAAATCTTGAAATTATGTTTTTTTTTGTTCCTTTCAGTGTGACTCCTGATAGGTGTAATACCTCCTCACACCCTTAACAGTCATACTACATTTCCCCTCATTAATAATCTTAAATTATGATATAATCAAGAAAGAAAGAAACAGAAGGAACTAAAGGAAGAGAAGGAGCCTCTTGTGTTTGTAAACTTCTCACCATGTGAATGAAGTCTAGGTTTCCCGCACGACTGCCAACTAAATAGATTCAAAGTCTGGCCAGATTTGCTTGATAATAGAATGCATGGCTTTAATGTGTTTGCACAAACTCATCGAGTGCGCGCGCCCCTGACTGTCTGTCTCTCGCACACGCGCACGCACACGGGTGCGCGCATAAAGATAACGGTTTTGTGCTCATGGGATAAGCAGGGGTGCTACTCAGCTTCCCTGTCTCACTGACTAAACTTACACACACACACACACCACTGAACCATCATATCCAGCACCGGCATGCCACAACATGAAGCCCATCATTACTTATTTAACCACTTTCTCTCCCAACAAACAGCCAGAAACAAACCAGCAAACACTGCAGGTTGCCCCCCCTCACAAGTCCCTAGACATGACTCTTTCCT
>JAQMYF010000001.1:29796862-29811291 GCA_030014195.1 Neosilurus mollespiculum
AGACATTTGCAATTTTTCTTATTGAGACTTTCATCCTTATTTTATCTTTTCTTTCAATCAATAAAGATCAATAAAGTATTCCGATGCACTGCACTGGTGAGCTGTTCAGGGTGTCCCCTGCCCTCGCCCAGTGTTGGCTGAGATAGGCTTCTGCCTCCCCTCGACCGTACTAGGATTAAGCAGTTCGACTAGAGTTGAGTGAGTCACTGAAAGAGTCGGATCAAAGACTCGGCTCATTCGCGAACGGTAGCTAAGTGGAGCGGCTGGTATCGCAGTCGCGAGACTGACAGGGGAGTAAAGAGAAGCTCTAGAGACTTCGTTACCAGGCTTTGTTGCCAACACGCTTATTTTTCCAGTAATGTTTAACACAGAAAGGTAAATTTGTAGCTATTGTCTGGAAACAAAACGCTTTATTTTATTTTTGTAGTTAATAGCAGTTACCTGGCTAAAGGTAAAGATAATAGCTAGCTAGTGCTGGAGTTGTGTAGTGTTAGAGAGCTTCCTGGGACTTCTTCTGAGACGCCTGTCTGAAAAGAGATGTGTCTGTGGAGGGTAAAAGAAGTCTCCATGCATCCAATGTTGAAAACTACCTGCTTCCCCTCAGTGGATTAACTAACTTGGACTGTCGACCACCTGTACATGTAGCTAGCAAAAGAGTCACGACACTCCAGCTAACCGAGGTCGCTGTTAACGCCGGGTGTTTGTTTTGAAACTCCTACAGGCTAAAGAGTCAAACAAGGACTACAACAATGCAAACCACCAGCACAAAATCTGTTTATGCAAGTCGCAAACGAAGGAAACCCGCCCTGAAAAGGTAAACAAAAATATTTACTCTTCTGCAAAGCTAATAATAAAAACGCCTCAGGTTCAGCCTTCGTTCACTGCCTCACTAGGGTTTGTGTGCTTGTTTTCCTGTCAGGACAACACATTTCATTACTACTTACACTGTCACGTGTTTACAACGAGCATTCACATATTACAAATATTACTAATGAGCATTCAACATGTGAGTTTATACGTTATAACGTCGTAATAAGCACAGCAACACCAGCAACAGGCGTCGTTTATGCTAGTCCTGGTTAGCTAGCTTTTAAGCAGTACATAAGAAAGTAATAACCAAACATGAATGCTTTGATATCTGTTAACATTTCCAAACATTAAGTAGGTGGAAATGGTCTTAGCTTTGTGCATTTAATAACTTTAATTAAGCCAGTTTTAGATATTTCCTTGGGACTTGGGGAATAAAGGGAATAAAGTTTTATTTTCAGGTCTATATCCTCAAAGTACTGAAGTGACATGTTATTTGATATAAATATCATGATCATGTAGCCCTTATCGTTGTTTCCTTTCTCCTTCTGACCCTCTACACACACCGGACCTCATCACCCACATTGGAGCATGTGACTGCAGTCTGAGTCTGACGGGTTTTCCTAAACTGGTGATGAAGGGTATTTTCATACCTTTTGGAGCCAAGATATGAGTTCATTCAGTTCGTTTTCCTTATCAGCTGGCTAGCCGTGTTATCTTTCGGTCCTGTGCTGTCTGTGAGTTCACTACTTTCTGTTGCTCAGCACAGTACACACCTCTCAGTGTTAGGCTCTGCTAATGTACATACAGGGGCTGAAGTTGCCCTGCATTTCCCAATGCATCCTTCATCTTCCCTTTCCTCAGGTCTTCAGCCCTGCCCCACAACCTCCTGGCTAGTGGGGCTGTGGTTAGTGATCGAGTGGCCGAGTGATCTCCCTCAATACACCGCTGCTGGCGGTTGACTGTGCTACTGTTCTGTTGTCCACATGCTTCGCTGTTTAGCCATACAGTGGGCCTGTGGCTATAAAGCACGAATGCTGCTTTGAACTACATGCTGTAACTTGTAATTCCCAACCTCCATGCAGGAAAAAACAAAGACACCCCCCAACTTAAAATTCCTGCTGGGGAACTCTAGGTGGGCTGCACACATCTTCATCAAATCACCACGACTGCACTCAGTCAGAAGTAAACAAAGAACTCGTCTTGCCTTTTAACAATATACATGTAGCTCCTTTAGAGCCGTCAACATACAAAAAATCCATGTCATTATATGCACACACACACACACACACACACACACACAATCACTCAACATGGTTAGCTAGCTAGTCTGTTGCTACCAGAGGGACGTGGAATCTGCGTTTTCCATTCCTCGCACTTTGAACCCTGAAAGCATGGAGGTCAAAAATTAGGAATCAGCCATTTAGGAACATTAGTGAGTTTTTGTGTGGGTTGTTTGAGCCCTTTTCAGAATATAGATTTATTTTCTGCATGGTTTTAAATACCAAACCTTTTTTCTCATCTGTTGTGGGTAGGGAGTGGCATGGTGGCGTAGTGCCACGTCCACCTCACAGCAAAAAGGTCCACGGATTGAGTCCTGGGCTCGGTGAGGGCATTCCTGTGTGAAGTTTGCATGTTCTTTCCTTGCTTGCGTGGGTTTCTTCCGGGTAATCTGGTGTCCTCCCACAGTCCAAAGACTTGCAAATTTAGCTAACTGGCAGTGCCAAATCCTCCATAGGTGTGGATGTGAGTGTGAATGGGTGTGTGTGTTGGCCTTGTATATGACATTTTCACTACGTTCACACTGCAGGCCAAGTGGCCTGAATCCGATTTTTTTTCCAGATCCGATTTTTTTCGAGTAGCTGTTCACATAATTTTAGAGATGTGACCTGTAACAGACTGCAGTGTGAACGATTTAAGACCCCAATGTGGCTCACATTTGCAGTAGAAACACACGAGTCTGACGTAGCACGTTGTCTACGGAAGTTAAAATACACAGAAGTCGATGTCAAACATGGAGTTGGGAGATGTCAGTGTTGACACCGTGTTTTATTTTAAAGTTATTATTCAGTGAAGGCAGAAAAATGTGCCAGCAGATGACGAGGAGGGGAAGAATGAAGAGAAAGAGAGCTAAAACTCTGGCTGTGACTTTTTTTTGGAGCAATAGCTGCTACCTCTGTAGAGAAGTCTGTATGTATGTGTCCTTTTTGTCTTTGAGGGCTCCCGCAATCACATAATTATGACGAATGTCGTCCAAGAGTGACGTCAAGGTTGCATTGAAGTCCAATTCAGGTCGCATTTCAAAAAATCCGATTTGTATCCAATTAAGTACCAAATATGAAAGTGGCCCAGATCCGATTTGAAAAGATCGGATTTGATGTGTTTTTGGTCTTCACACTGGCATGAAACAATCAGATATGGGTCACATAAGGGGGAAAAAATCAGATTCAGGCCACTTGGGCTTGCAGTGTGAACGTAGCCTTTGTTTTACATGAATGTGGCACAGTAAAGATTTTACACAAATATTTTCCGGTATATAATTTACACGACAGTCTTATGTGCACAGTGTGTCCATAAGTGTAACTATGCAGTGTAATGGAGTCTCTAAAGCTCATTTTCTTTTTTGCAGTGTGAAGGAGTCTTTAGCTGAAACAGCCAAGTCCAATCCTTCTAAAAGGCACCGTGATCGACTGAATGGAGAATTGGATGGGCTGGCCTGCCTTTTGCCTTTTCATCAAGATGTCATCGCGAAACTGGACAAACTAACAGTCCTCCGACTGAGTGTTGGGTGTCTTCGAGCTAAAAGTCACTTCAACAGTAAGCTGAAGTCGCCCACACCTGATAGTAGTCATTCAGCTGCATCACATTTATTTTCCTGTCCAAGTCAGTACAAGTCAAGAACTTGTGTGCTCATTTTCACTTTCCGAAGAAACGATTAATAAGGCATTAGTGAATTATGGGTCTTGAAGTCATGACGAGGGAATTTGGTCACGATACAACAAAGATATTAGAGGAGGATTTGGAATTGTTACACAAGTGTTATGGTTACTGTAACCAGGGAATACTGCGGTTTCCATGTCCTAGTTTTATGGTAGGGTAGTGGTTAAGTTCTAGTTCATGTTTCTGTACATCATTTGGTTTGTATATCATGCACTAAACACTCCTTTAATTTGGGTTCTCACAACTTGTTAGTTGGTCTTGACGTAAGCTTGAGTAGCAGGTTTTAAATGTCTGTCTCCTGTGAAGAGTTAATTTCTTTAAATTTCTTTATAGAATGAAATAGTTTTTCCATTATACTACATTTCAGAGAAGATGAACATGTATGCTAAAAGTTGGAACAGACAGGTCATTGACAACATATTCAAGATAATATCCACACCCTTCCAAGAAAAGTGTTCATCCTAAAAATTTATGCCATGCATACCTTTCTTTTCAAGATATTTACCCATAATAATCACCAGAGATTTGAATACGGCGAGTTTCTTCCCATGCCGTTTTTGAGAAGAGTCAGTGTAAAAACATGACTCATATCAAAACAGTAATGAATCCATCATAAGCTACTAATAAAGGAACCACACTGTTTACCAATGTGTTTCCTGTGTCAGCACTACTTCACTGAAAAGGGAAGAGGCGAAACTTTCTTGAATAACAAAATGTCAGCTGGGATTGTGAGATAGAAAATAAAAGTATAAAATAGTCAACCTGCCATAGATAGTCTATACTCTATTCCATATAATAATATGGTATAATAATAATTATGGTTTCTTTAAGGGCGAGTAGCATGTGATTATCACCGTGCTTGTTACTTAATGTAGTAATGCGTCTTTGTGTTTCACCACAATGAATGAAGTTATTGTGTTTATTTTTAAGTAGTGTGTGGAGTTTCAGTGATGGACAGCTCATATTAGTTAGCTACCAGGCAAATTAGAGCTCCTCCAGTGTACTTGCCCAGTCCCATGATATAGATGTATGGAAGTACAATTCACTAGGCTAAATGTGTTAAAGCAGTTCAACTCTAAAACCCAATATATTAATCATATGCATTTATTTAATGAAAAACTCAACATTAAAGAAAATTTTTATTTCTGAAGCAAATTTGAATTACAAATTGAACAGCGTACATTTTTAACAGTGTTTAAAGTTTTGGTGCACCAAAGGGAAATATTTTAATTAACTGAGTTGTCTCTCTTCAGTATAATGTGAAGAACATTGTTTAATTTTATTTCAGTTTGTGTGCAAAAAAATAGCAATAAATAATACTGCAGGTATACTTTTTAATTTTTAAAATTTATTTAGCCAAAGTTGATAAGATTAACCCTTACCGTTATGTGGCAGAATGAGTTTAAAGGTGTAATCGCTCATTTTTAAAAACATTATTAAAATTATTAATAATCCTTAATAATACGCAGTACATAAGTAGCATTCAGTATAGTATTCATACTGTAATATAATATATAATGTATGTCTTCTAGTGAGTTTTACAACCTTCAGAATTTGAAAAAACCCAAATTCTGAATTTTATAGGGGTTCTTTTTTTTCCGCTCAGTCCAATGGGCGTGAGGGGTGTCTGTCTGTCCGTCCGTATGCCCACAGTTACATTCTGCTCACTAACTCAAAAACGCCATTACCGGTTTTCATGATTGTTGGTGTGGGTGTTGGGACTTTGTAACTAAACAAGTCTATTAATTTTCATCACGGTCCAATTTCCAATATAGCCACTACGGGCTGAGGGGTTTTTTGCTTTGTGGGGCCATTTTTTATTAAGACATTTTGTGTAATATTGTACTTGTAGTGAGTACTAAATCCATACTGTATCCACATAGGTATCCTAAAAGTAAATGACTAAAATCTTCTTAGAATCTTATGCTGTTGCCCAAATCAAGAACTTTTTAGACATTCCCTAACTTCTGCCATTACTCTAAAGGGGTATACACACAGGAAGTGATGAGCGACCAGCGATTCTATTCACCACTAAGAGACAAATGAATTGCTTTGTGAGACAAGTGAATCGCTTCGCCACTGAAAGTGTTGACACTCTGGCTGCCTAGATAACCGTCTTGCATTTTTCTCACTTCCAAATGTTACAGAGTGAAACCATGAGCAGTGTCTAACTAGTTTACTAATGGAATAGATAGAATAAATAGATCTTAACCTTATTAAATAAACAAACAAACAAACAAACAAATAAATAAATATTGTCAGTGCTAGAAATAAGAACGAAAAAGATGGTTTTAACTTCTTGACTTCTTCTGTGGTTGTCTGCATTTTAAATTAGTTGTTTGTAAAAAGATATCATTAATATCGTATTAATATCGAAGGCCTGCAAAACCAAAATTATGTTTATACTACAGACTGTTACCCATTGATTATTGTCAACAATTGATAACGATTTAATATTAGTATTATTATTCACTTGCATACCAATAAGTGTTTAACTTGTGTATTTTGTTTTCTGATGAAACTCTACTCTCAGGTTTTGATATACAAATCATCATGATGACTTGATTAATATGCAAATTCATATGCAGGTCATAGGGCAACATTCAGAAGATGTACTCGTCATTTTCCCCTGAAATAATTGGAAGCACTGCTGAGTAGTCAACATATTAGCATTAGTTTTTTTCTTTGGTTTGTGAATGTGGACCCAAGCATCGCATTTCTGGTAAATATCCTTGTAAAACTTGTGTGCACAGTTGTGGAGCACAGGGAACTGCAGTGCTAAGTTGCTTTTCATGTTGATTTAATAGGAATCAGCAAACCCACGTTCGTTATTTCCTTATGGAAAATGTTTTGGGAAACTCTGTGTTTGATTGGTAATCACTTAAATTGCATTTCCTGAAAGTTCTGCTCAGATTAACTCTGTACCCGTCCACTTCACGCCACTTGAGAAAATTTCACCTATCATTTAAATTCATTTCGCTGACTTTCATGGACTTTACTTCCTGTGTGCATACTCCTTAAAGAAGAGCAGGTGAGGTGTTTCTGAGTGATTAGCTGCAGCAAGCTATATCAAGATAATTGATTCTCATTCCATTTAACAATTTTATACATTTCTGTATAAATATGACCTAAAACATCATCAGATTTTTGCACAAGTCCTAAAAGTAGATACAGAGAACCTAGTTATACAAATGAGCCAAAAATATTTTACTTGGTCATTTATTGAGTGAAATGATTCAATATTACATATCTGTGAGTGGCAAAAGTTTGTGAACCTTTGGATTCAGTATCTGGTGTGACGCTCCTTTTGCAGCAATAACTGCAGCAAAATGGTTCTGGTAACTGTTGACCAGTCCTGCACATTTTTAGCCCATTTCTCCATACAGAACAGCTTCACCTCTAGGGCGTTGGTGGGTTTACTCACATGAACCGTTCGCTTCAGGTCCTTCCACATATCTCAATTGGATTAACGTAAGGACTTTGACTTGGCCATTCCAAAACATTGACTCTATTCTTTAACCATTCTTTGGTAGAACGACTTGTGTCCTTGGGATTGTTGTCTTGCTGCATGACCCACTTTCTCTTGACATTCAATATATAGATAGATGTCCATCAATGATGGTAAGCCGTTCTGGCCCAGATGCAGCAAAACAGGCCCAAACCATGATACTTCCACCACCACGTTTCACAGATGGGATAAGGATCTTATGCAATGTTTTCCTTTCTCCAAACATAACGCTTCTCATTCAAACCAATAAGTTCTATTCTTCTGTCCGCACGACATTTTTGAAATAGCCTTCTGGTTTGTCCATGTGATCTTTAGCAAACTGCAGATATTCAGCAATGCTCTTTTTGAAGAGCAGTGGCTTTCTCCTTGTAACCCTGCCATGCACACCATTGTTGTTCAGTGTTCTCCTGATGGTGAACATTAACATTAGCCAATGTGAGAGAGACCTTCGGTCGCTTAATAGTTACCCGGGTCCATTGTGGCCTTGCCGACCATTATGCGCCTTGCTCTTAGTGATCTTAGTTGTTCAACCACTTCTGGGGAGGGTAACAATGGTCTTAAATTTCCTCCATTTTTACATAATCTGTCTTACTGTGGATTGGTGGAGTCCAAACTCTTTAGAGATGGCTTTGTAACCTTTTCCAGCCAGATGAGCATCAATAACCTTTTTTCTGATGTCCTCTTAAATCTCCTTTGCCTGTAACCATGATACACTCCCACAGACTTGTGTTGACACTTTGATAGATCCCTGTTCGTTAAATCAGACATGGTGCCCACTCACACCTGATGGTCCTCCCATTGACTGAAAACTCCTGACTCTAATTTCATAGCCAAATGACCTGCTAATCCTAGAGGTTCACAAACTTTTGCCACTCACAGATATGTAATATTGAATCATTTCCCTCAATAAATAGATGACCAAGTAAAATCTTTTTGGCTCATTTTTTAATCTGGGTTCTCTTTATTTACCTTTACGACTTGTGAAAATCTGATGATGTTTTAGGTCATATTTATACAGAAATGTATAAAATTCTCAAGGGTTCGTACTACTGTATTACGCAGTTACACATTTTGTCCTTTTTATGTGTTTGCTTGGGAATTACAAGAGTCGTGTGTACAAGGACTGTTTATTTTAAAACCAACAATGCGGTGCATTTAAAGTGGCACTGAAATGAGGCACTGGAGTCTGTTTTGTGACTTAGTCTGGTGGATCCCAAATAAGTTTTTGAACCCAACCTGACTTATAATATTTCTGTTAATGAAACAAGTCATATTTGTATGACTCTTTTCTAAGGTTGAAAATGTTTCATTTGCTTGACGGAGTGTTTAAATTTGACGTGATCTTCCTCTACTGGTTGCACATTATGACCCTGGAAATATTATCTATCATTCAAGCTAATAAATATGCTTAAAAAATAGTTTCTCCCAACAGCCAAACCATGTCCTTGAATTGCAGACTGTGGAATTTGGAAAAGCAGTACTGCACATCCCAGCATTGGGGTACTGTGTGCTAGTGAGGTACAGGAACCAATCAGAGCACATTGCATTTAAATAAACATCCAACAAATAGATTTCTCTGTGAAAGTTTAGAGGGAGTAGGGATTTATTCTGGTTGTCGGATAAGTGAAGCAAATTAAACACTCAACAGTTATATCAGATATAATAAGGTGAGTTATGTCAGTAAAACTGTTGTTGTATTGGTCTTCTTTGGCAACACAGATGCTGGAACATGTATATTTTTTAGAATGGCATGTTTGGTAGGAGCTGGGGGTCCGGAACATTTATGACCATAGTGATGGTGCCCACCACCCAGTGGACCAACCTCTGCTTAGGTAAGGATGCTGGTTTTCAGTATTCTACCACAAGTTTACCCTACAGAATTGGCAGCCACACACACCATTAGTGCATTTAAAGACCTGCAGTAACATTCACTGGACAAAGGTTTGCATTTAAGAAATCTGAAAATGCACCTACGCCTACTTAGCATGTGGGGTGCACATGATTCATGGAACAACTTCCACTTAAGGTCACACAGCACATGTACTGGAGGTCTTTGCATTCAGGAATGGTTCCTGGACTGCTACGTTAGTCTTCAGTCTTCTTGGTTCATACCAAGAACCCAGACCTTCAGACATATGTGACCTGGATGGAGTGCCAAAACTTTTTGTCCGTTTGAAAAAACATCGCTGTTTTTAGAAGAACATGCCTGGATGTTCCAGTCACTAATGAAAGCCATAGTAAAGGATGCATACTCTTTGGCCTAATTGCTGAAATCTGCACAATCTGGGAAGCATCAGGATTAGAAACAGAAAAGTTTGTAGTAGATGGTCAGGCCAACTGTGGGCCGTTTGTTGTTGTGCCATCCTGATGACTGATAAAGCTGCCATAATAATGCAGTGTTATTGGAGTGAACTAACTTTCAAGTTTTTTTGATGTGTTCAGTTTTTACAACAGGGGGCCCCACATCCCCCATGTTCCTGTATCACCTCACTGTTCCCTAGCATGTAATGGATCTGCAGTGACAATCTCTCTGATGGAGGACTCCACTAAACAGATCCCTTTCATGAAACAAACTCTGCAACTCCAGTAAACTTTAGCCTGGGCTCCTTTTGCTGCGACAATGATATGTTTCCATTTCTGGTGTTTGGGTTAAGTTTTAGGCTGATGACCCACTTTTGAAAAGCTTGTAACTCCAGTAAGCCCTGGGGTAATCCCATGCAAATTAAGCATTGCATAGTCCCACTGATGTAATCCAGTCTTGAGGTTGTAAGGTTTGAATAACATTAAACAACTACATGTTTAAACAAAAACTTGTAGGGATTACAGACAACAAAAGTTTTGTGTCAGCATTGCTTTTGTTGCCATCTGCTATCAACAAGGCCCTGAGTCCTGACAAAGCTTTGAGCTGGCAAAGGAACCTCAGTGTAATCCATGCAATGCTGTCATCAGAACCCAATGCACATTGGGATATGTATTTGGCTATTGTGACATAGGCACATCCTGTACCTGTGGTAGCATAACTGACATGCCTGTATCTATTGTGATGTAGTAATGTTGTCATAGTAGCTACTAGCTCTATAAATGTGATGAGTACTCTGTAGTTGTTGAACGGACTATGCTGGAACATGGATCACTTAAAGCATTCTATCAAGAATATTACTGTGAAACCCAGGAATCATCTCCGACCTTCGCCTGTCATCTCCTACCTTCACCACAAGTAGCCTATGACTGCCTCTCTCCCGATTAGGACCTTAGTTTAGCTAGGCTACTTAATCTACTGTTAATTGCTACATTCACTGGCTCAACTCCAATAAATGGTTAAATGGACTTCCTTTGCCCGTCTTGGATCGTTCCAAACACTTCTGGAACTTGCGCTAGTCCGTCAGATAAATTGGGGGCTTGTCCAGAATAGAACAATTTTGTTTGTATCAAGCCATTGAAGGCAGCACCATGTTGGAGCTTGCCAACTTTATAGAAAATCCCTCCCTAAAGGCTTTGGTGTGTTTTAGAAGGAACAGTTGAGGAAGATTGCTACAACCCTTGAGATTGATGTGATGAAGTCAATAAAGAAGGGAGACATTAAGAAAAAGATACAAAAGGCTTTAGTTGAGAAAGGTTTGCTGCCACGGGTATCGGAGCAAGACTGTAGTAATCCCCACTGTGTGACCAGCCCTAATACGAAATGTGTTGACAGGCAAAAGCCATTCAATTCACTTTCATTGGAACAAAGAAAGAACTAAGACGTGGTCAAGGCCACCTTTCTCGACGCCCATGAGCTGGTGCCAGAGATATTCCGCCAGAAGGTTTAGAAGCTATCGCAAACCAGACATCCTCACCTTTGTGGGGTTCGCCCATTAAAAAAAGATGTTGTTTGACAGATGGTGCAGATCCAGTAAAGTTGACAGCCTCAACAAAATGAAGCAAGTTATGCTGCTTGAAGAACTCAAGTGGTGTGTCCACAAGGATCTCAAAGCCTACTTGAACACCAAGTTGAAATGCTTAAAGAGGCCGCCGTCCTGGCTGACAGCAATATCATGGTGCTGCCTTCAATGACTCGATACAAACAAAATTGTTCTATCCTGGACGAGCCCCCAATTTATGTGACAGACTAGCGTCCAACTTGAGTTGAACCAGTGAAAGTAGCAATTAATAGTAGATTAAGTAACCTAGCTAAACTAAGGTCCTAATCGGGAGAGAGGCAGTTGTAGGCCAGTTGTAGTGAAGGTAGGAGATGACAGGTGAAGGTCGGAGATTTGCAGTGCGTGGAGTCTTGGGTTTCAGTCTCCTCATTTGGTAGTTGAATGGTATAAGCAGCCAAGTGGTACAGTTTCACCTCATCACCTGCCGATTTCTTTTGCTGAAAAATGATTCATTCACTTGGAAAAGAGCCCAGACTGTTTTCTGGGATTATTATTTATTAGTCAAAACTGGATGTAGGTTATGTCTTCACTAGGAAGATGTTTGGTCCACACAGCTGGTCAGCTGAGTGCACTGTGTCATCACGGACACTAGTGGGGTAATACCTGCGAGCTTTCCAATTTTTCCAATAATGGTAACATTATTTTAGTTTTGCTGATTTAGGCATTTTCCCAATAATCAAGTGGATGGATTTGATAATGACCAGGAGGAAACCCACACAAGCACGAACATGCAAACTCAACACAGAACCCCCCTTGCTCGGCACGGGGCTCGAATCCAGAACCTTGTTGCTGTGAGGTGAATGTGTTAACCACTATGGCACCATGCCACTGGATCAAAGACTTTAAGAGACTAACTGAAAGGAACTACTAAATGGGGATTTCCTGGTGATCTTCGAACATTTTTTTCTCATTGCATTCACACCATCAGTAGGAATGCTTAAATGATGCAAGATGGCTTATAGTTGGGATAGCTCATAGGTATAGTAACGTTATTATCATTGCACTTTCTCTGTCAGGCTCAATAAAGCCTTGTCTTCACTTTTGGCGCATTTATCAGAGTTTTTTGTTTTAAATTTTTTTACAAGGCTAAAGTTTTCATAGCTTTTTAAAAATTGCAGCTGTACACACATCACGGTACACTTACTTCATTCATGGTTCCTTTTGTACAAGGAGATTATCTGCCCTGAAGTAGAAGCTCTTTTTTAAATGGGTCCTGTCTGTCTGTCCTTAAGACTTGTTAGTGTGATAATTTTGGAAGGAAATGATATAGGATAACTAAAGTTGGTGTATCGGTCCCCTCAGGGGCAAATACGTGGAGATTGTATATGGGTCACCCTGACCTTGATTCGAGGTCACCTTTTATATATTGGACTTGTCAATTATTGTTAACACAATAACTTTGAAAGTAAATGACACAGAATCACTAAATTTGGTGGATAGGTCCCCCTCAGGGGGAATGTCTTGGTCAGGAATGTCTTGGAGGGGATTATATATGGGTAACCTTGACCTTGTTTCAATGTCACTACAGTCAACTTAGAAGTTTTTTTCTATATTGAGTTTGTCAAGGCATGTTATTGCGATAACTTTGAAAGGAAATGACATAGGCTCAGATTTCGTGGGTGGGATAGCTTCAAGAACGTCTTGGTAAAGATTGTATATGGGTGCCATTGACTTTGTTTTAAGGTCACAGCAGTCAAGTTAGTGAATTTTTTTAGCCCTCGCCACCACCGAAGGTAAGAAAGAGTTCTGCCTGTCCGACCATTTGAATTATTAGTGTGATAACTTTAGAAGGAAATGGATCACCAAATTTTGTATATGGGTCCCCCACAGGGGCAAATATTTCAAGGTCACAAGGTCACTTTTTATTATATAGTTATAATAATATAATATATTATTATATTTTATTGACTGATACGTCTGGACCCCTGTGGTTTATTTTTTGTTACTGCAATGCAGGCACACAAATATTTAAGTTCCTTTTTCAACAGTTGTAAGGACCATGATAAAGTTCCTCTTGTCTTTTGTGTATGGTTATTTAGGCTGACTACTCTGTAGGGGTCAGAAATGCAAAATAGAGGAAACCTGACCCAAAGCAAAGAGAGTGAGGGACTGACTGTATGAAGAAAAAACTTCATCCCCAGAGCTACATATTAGTAGAAACTGAGCAGACTTCTGTGAAACACCTGTGTTAAGGCAAAGGAAAACCATTCAACCACACTAAAGCCACTTGGGTACAGGCAGATTACTTAGTAAACTCATCAGTAAACAGAACATGGTATGGCTTTGTAAAAAAAAAAAAAACCCATTCAACCACATTATCACAGAGACACAGGAGAAACACAATGGAAAAATGCATTGTAAGAACTAAGTAACCAAAACTGAGATGCAAAAAAAAAAGAAGTGCTGTAATTGCTCAGGTCTTGAGGAGACTGAGCAGGTTATTATTGAGTTAGGCTGTGACTAGAGGTGGCTGGCAAATGCCATGAGAAAATGACCCTGCTGGATTGCCCATTCATGTCTGAGTTTCCTTCATGGGCCCTGAGAGTCTCTGATCATTGTTGTGTGTTGTTCCGTACATGCACCATAGTCTCATGAGGGTTGGCCTAGAGAGTTTGTGTGAGTAATTGTGAACAGACTCTGTGAACTCTTGACATTGTAGAGGATAATTGTGAAAGAGTTTGATATTCACTGTGTCTAGTTCCGAACTTTGACCCGTTTCATTGAACGCCATGAACCCTGCCAAGTCTTGATGTGAGACAGTGGTGGAGTGAGAGGAAATCTTCAGGGCTTTTCTAGAAACCTATTGCATGCGAATGGTCCCCAGAAGCCTACTGAGATACAATCTTAATATTTTACTAGCACACATTTCCTCTTTTATACAAGTCTGTTTACTAAGAGTCTAAAAGCACTTTGTCATATGAGACAACAGACTGGGGTCTTGAAACATAGAGTTTTTAGTCTAAAATTCAAATTTTTATTTGTCACATACAAAATCATACACTCTACCACATGTAGTGAAATGCTTACTATGACTGTCCTATATATGAAGAATCAAAACTATCAATATCAAGAAGTAGAATAAAAACTATCAATATCTTTTAGCTATCAATAACTATTATGAAAAACACCAATAGTTAAAAGTCAAATATAAATGTAGTGATATTAAATAATACAGTGTGTAAAGTGTCGGTGCAGTATGCACACAAAGATGTCCAGTGAGTGTGGTTGTTGTGTGTGCAGAGTAGTGCAAGGTG
>JAQMYF010000001.1:29825633-29839118 GCA_030014195.1 Neosilurus mollespiculum
CCGGCACCCCCCCCCCCGTCCCCAAACTTTTAGGAGTTAAAAATTTTATCATGCAGATAATAACGTAAAAAAAAAAAATTTGAGCTAAGCTATATAGAAAAGTAAATAAGAAAATGTAGAGTAATAAGCATTTTAACATTTTTTAAACTGATGTATAAAAAAGCAGTTTTGGCATTTTGGCTATTTTAGTGTAAAACGAACCATAAAACAGTATAATCCTAAATAGTTAGAAAAAACTGTAACAACCAATAAAGGTATCTTAATTAATGAGGTATCATTTTCTTAGTTTTTTTACTTTCTATATAAGAGATTATTATATAAAACGAAAAAATGCCTTGGTGTACCTACTAATATTAATAATTTTATGTTAAATTAATTCCTAGGAAGTTGTAAATGATGCAGACATTGCAGATAGTGATGAGGAGTGAGGTGCCACAGTACACTGTACACCCCTGCCTAACTAACTTTATACGAAGTTAATTGCTGGTGGATTTTTCATTTTGTTTTTATCCTTTTTTTTATATGTGTGTTCCAGCCTTAGAGTAGTTTTTCATGTGCAATAAAGTGTGCATGCTGTTTGTATTTTCAGTTGTGCTTAATGGATATATTGCGATTTGACAAAAAAAAATTTAATGTGGATATATAGCATTTTGGGGAAAAAATACTTTAGTGTTTCTGCTTGTTTTAAATAACAGATCCTAGAATTGATTTTTTTAGTTGAAATTGTTAAAAGCAATTTAAATAAAGAATTAATACAAGGAACCAAGGTTTTGTCAAGTTACAGGACAGTTGGTAAAAAAATCTTATTTTTCTTGAAACAATAGAAATGGATTCATGGTGTTTTTGAAAAGAGCTCTTTATTTGTTTCCACACAGGGGGAAAATTGTTCTGGGCTACACAGAGGCAGAGCTGTGTTCTCGTGGCTCAGGCTACCAGTTTATTCATGCAGCAGACATGCTACACTGTGCTGAGAACCACATCCGAAGTAAGCTCCTGTGCTGCTGTTTTAGACATTCAGTCATGCACTACAAATATCAATCGATGTGTCCTGTGCTATGTTTTGGATTGTATTACCAAGAATAGAATACAGTATAACATTCTTTTGGACTATATGGCATTATATCAAAACAAATGATATATCAATGATATGAGGTTAATAATACACACAATATCTCTTCTCCTCTGCAGTGATAAAGACAGGCGAGAGTGGGCTGACTGTATTTCGGCTGCTTACAAAAGAAAGTGTCTGGGTTTGGGTGCAGGCTAATGCTAGACTCATCTACAAAAACGGCCAACCTGACTTCATCATCTCCTCTCAAAGAGTACTCATGTAGGTCCCTTTCATCTTATTTCAGTAAAATCTATTTTGTTCCCCAGAAAAAATCAATTCAAGTGCATTCAGGTACACAGTCACATGTTGTCTCTTTCTAGGGATGAAGAAGGAGAGGAGACTCTGAAGAAGCGTAGCACCATGCTCCCTTTCAGCTTCACCACAGGAGAGGCTGTACTGTACGACATAAACCTGACTGAGTCTATTAGTAGAATTCCCTACCGCCCAGAATGTATCGCATCTGTTGCTCCAGGAGACCGTAACCAACTAAAACTCCCCAGTGGACTAGATCCCAACTCTCTCCTGGGCTCCATGCTGAAACAGGATGAGTCTCTCTATGTGTGCCCTTCAGGCTCAGATGAGCCACTGATAGCTCGGGACACTGAGGAAGCAGAGAAAGAGCTTGGTGGGATTTTTTCCAGTAAGTGGCAGAACAACCTTCTTTCTCTGCCTGAGAACTCTCTCTTTAAACCAGACCCAGCTATTAGCTCCGGGAGTGAAGAGAGCAACTGCGAGCTCATGAGCATCATGGCAGGTCTGGGGATCACGTCAGAAGACTTGGAGCTTCTACAACAAGAAGAGCTGTTCCTTAACATAGAGCTGGATGATGGATATGGCTTTGAAGACTTTACTGACGATGTTCTCTCCTATGTGCAAGAGTCCCTTAGGAAGAAGGTGGACTTTGCACTTCCTAGCAGTGTTCAGGCCAATCTAGAGGAGAAGTGTCATTCTGGTACTGCATCTCAACCAAAGCCTCCATCACAGCCATCACTGATCCCATGGTCACAGGGTCAGCAGCTGTGTTCACCTTCTCCTTTAATGTCACAGTCTCAGCAACAACACTCGTCTTTTCTTGTTAAGTCATCAGAGCCCAAAATGCAACAGTTTATACCAAAGCAATCCTATTCACAACCACAGCAATCCCCTTTTATGCAAACTAGGAACCAAGTACAGTCTCATCTATACAAAAAGCCGTGCTTAACACCACCTGGACTTCAGCTGAATGGACAGCAGCAGTCATCTCATCCAGTGCACCACAAGCATGTTTATCAACCTGAACTTTCATGCTCATTTTGCCCTGAGAAGGATGCCTATTATAGAGTGAAGGTGAATGGCCATGACAGTGTTTCTGTTACTGAAAGCAACTCCATTGACCAGCGGCTGCCAGATGTCTTAGAGTCTGGATTGCAGCAACCTGGAAGCTTTTACCTGGAAACCAACCATTTGCCTAAGGGACTTCCCTATATGAACCAGTTAAACACTATGTCTATGGACTGCAATCAGGAATCCACCCCGTCCACCATTCCTCCAGGGTACCCCCATGTGGGTGAGTATCTGGAGGAGCTGCTAAACTGCTTGGGTTCTGTAGGTCAGGAAAAGCATGGGCAGTCTGGAGATCTCCCTGGAGGGAATCATCCTCTCTGTGCACAGTCTAGCCTCCAACATAACATGCTCCAGCAGCCGTACATAGGCCAGGTAAGATTATCATTTACTTTACTAATATGCGTTTTAAATTGGTTGTTCATTACCTTGAGTAATCAGTTACATCAAGTACATTTCCCTGTTTTTTATTATATCATGTAAGGGATTATTAAAGAGCGAGAGAGAGGGAGAGAGACACGTCTCCTCCCCGTCTCTGTTACTCACCATCCCCTCCATTGTACAAATGAGCTTAGAGACTCCCATGATTGGCTGGTAATTATGTAATGCACCTTAAGGGCATTTAATAAACGCACAAGAACATTTTACTTGATACCAGTAAAATGTGTGTAGTGCTGTGAGATTAGACTAATGTTCAAGCAGGAAGTACAGTACACTTCACCCTCGATTTCCCGGATCATTAGGGGGATAGGCTGTCCGTGAACCTCAAAAGTCTGGCAATCGCTAATGTCCGGGGTCCCTACCCTTTCCCCGACATTTACCATAATCGGTCCCATAATCGCTATTATTCAGCCGTCCCGGACTTTTACAACACTTATCCGACTCTAAATACACAATATTGTGTTTCCACAAACTTAAAGAACGAATCAGCACATTCTTTTATCACATTCATTTTAAATGTGGGTTCAGGCTCATCCTCACTGTCCTCACTTTCCCTTTCACTTAGCCCTCCCGTTACTGATGCCACTATCTGTTTATCGCACATTATTTCGTGACGGGAATGGGCCCGACAGGAGGGAAGTTGGAAAATCATGACCGTCCCGGACTTCCATCATCGGTTCCCAGACTTGTCCGAGCATTTTTCCGGCAATACCAAATGATGTCCGGTGCCGGATTTTGTACGGGAAATCCGAAATCCGGGAAATAGGGGTACGGAAAATTGAGGGTGAAGTGTATATACAAAACCAGACTTCTAGTGCTGCCAAGAATTTATATGGGGTGGGGGTGCGGTTTTCAAAAAAAATGGTGAAACTTTCCCCAATTCACTATCAAATATAATTTTTGCTTGAAATACCCATTCCTACTTGGTAGGTGCTGTATAATAAGAGAGCGATTTTGTGCTACTCATGAGTGCAATATTGTTGATTTTTCTTAAAGCGTGAAAACAAGTCTCCTGTTGCTTATTTTAGAATGGCGTGCTTGGAAATCTGCAGGGAAGCTTTAAAGAAGAGGGTATTGGTGGCCTCACAGAACACCCTCCTCAGCGCCATTCCAGCGACAGCAGGCCCTACCCAGACTTGTCCCTGGGATACATGTGAACATATAGCTACACACTTGTATGTAGTGTAGAGCAGAGCAGAGCTCACAGCCGAGCAGTCTTGTTAGGAGATATGAGGGTGAGAATCTCAGTCAGGAATTCATGCAGAGCAATACTAACGAAAAAGAATTAAGGAAAAAATAGAGATAGAGGGATTAGGAGTGGGAAACATTGTGGGTGTGTAAGAGGTTCTGAACATCAGCAGACAATAAGAGAACTAAAAAGAAATATTCAATGGAAAAGGCACTGAAAGAAAATACCTGAGTGAATATGTGAAATATTATCCTGTGACTCAGGTTCAGCCGAACTATGATTTAAGCCCAGCCATGTCCATCTAATGAATAGAAGGTATTGTGTGTGTGTGTGTGTGTGTGTGTGTGTGTTTGGAGGAAGAGATGTGTCATAGAATATGAAAAAATCCTCCTAAGCCTTCTTCTGAGTGAGCAAGTCACAACTGTTTGTCTTTTCATTCGAATCTTTGTCAAGTCAATTTCCATCATCTCACCTGCATACTGTGGTCCGAAATGTTCTTCAAGGACCATGATGCAAATTACCAGCACAATATAAGAGTGTGGTACACAGGGTTCAATCTGGTGCAAATTCAAACCATGTCAAATAAGATATAGAACAATATAAGTGAGCTATTTAAATATATATATATGTGTGTGTGTGTGTGTGTGTGTGTGTGTAAAACTGCATTTATGGTACAAAAGGCTAAAGCACATCATTTGAATATAACAAAACATTATACTAATGAAAGTAATCTAATTAAATTTCTTAATGTGGAATGTGTTGCAATGTTGTTAAATTCTGATGTGGAGTGTTGTGTTTCAATGTTTTGAAGATAGGCTGGCCAAATATCATACCTGGATTGTAAAATTGTGAATTCTTTTGTAAACTGTGATTTTTATTATTATTAATTTTTTTTTACAAAGCAAGTGACAATCACACTTCTGCAGTATTTTGAATCATAGTAATTTTAAATACATTTTAGGTTAGGAAGAATAAATCTGCTTCTCCTAAACCATTCACATGAACATTCATTAATTCTTTAATTTTCCAAGCCGATTAATTCTAATTAGGGTTGCGGGGAGGCTGGGGCCCATCTCAGCCGACTCTGGGCGAGGGCGGGTACACCCTGGACAGCTCGCCAGGCCATCGCAGGGCCAACACATGTACAACCATTTACACTTACACTCACACCTAGGGGTGATTTGGAACAGCCAGTTAGCCTGCTGTGCATGTTTTTGGACTGTGGGATGAAACCAGAGTACCTGGAGGAAACCCACGCAAGCACGGGGAGAACATGCTGCACACAGAAACGCCCGAGCTGGGAATTGAACCCAGGCCTTCTTGCTGTGAGGCTTACCTGCTAACCATTATGCCACCTTGCCGCCAATTCACATAAACAATGGAAGTTAATTTGTAATTATTTACCAAGGTATGTTTGTGCTCAAGACTGTTTATATGAGTATGCGTTGGCAGTTGGATGTGAGATACTGTCATGATATATTAAGAATCCTACAGTTTTGACAATCTTTTTAGAAGTTTTTTGTATAAAGTTATTTAACACTTTGTAATCTGTTGCACTTTGGATAAACCTGTTGCTAAAACATGATAACACATGTATAACCCCTGGCATAAATTATGGAATCACCACACTTAAAGGCTCTTCATCCTGTTTTTTTCACTATGTATCAAATAAACAAATAACAGATATGACGTAAAGCAATTTTATTTAATAGCTGAACATTTTGGCTTCATGAAACATACACTCTCCCACTCACTTGCCAAAGCGCTGAATCCTACTAGGCTCACGGTGAGCCCCTGTAGGAAACCCACGAAATCATGAGGAGAACCTGCAAATTCAACACAGAAACGCCCAAGCCTGGGAATCAAGCCCAGGACCTTCTTGCTATAAGGTGGATGTGCTAACCATTTATACACCAAACAAATAAAATAAAATACTTTTATTAATGGTATGTATTTCTTTCCAGATTAATAGAGGAAATAATTCGGACTCACCAGTAATTGACATAATATTTCCTATCCGGCATGTTTTCGAATAACAGTGGACACATTAGCTTTGCCGGATGGAACTTTGCCATGGACCATTTCATTTTTAATTAACACCATGAATTTTCAATTGCATTGAGATCTGGACTGTTTCCTCGCCATACGTGTGTCTTGATCTGACTTTTCTGGAGAAAGTCTGTAACCCTCTTTACTTTGTGAAAAATGACTTCATCACCAAACCTGTTTTCTATCTGTGGAATGAGAATAGTAGCCAAAACTCCTGCACTGACTGTTGACGTGATGATTACCATCCTGATCCGTTATCTGACATGTAACCCCACAACCCACATGATTGTTTTTCTTCAGGCAGTAGAACAGCACCTTGGTCAGTGCAGTGTTGGGATTCATCACTTAACATCAATTTCATTTAATCGTCACCCATACTCCATACATCCATCAATTTATTTTGCACGTCAGCCTCACAGCAAGAAGGGCCTGGGTTTGAGTCCTGGACTCGGGCATTTCTGTGTGTAGTCTGCATGTTCTCCCAGTGCTTGTGTGGGACTCCTCTGGGTCTTCCGGTTTTCTCCCTCAGTCCAAAGACATTAGACTAATTGCCTGTTTTAAATTGCCCCCAGGTGTGAGTGTGAGTGTGAGTGGTTGTGTGTATGTTGGCCCTGCGTAGGTCTGGCGAGTTGTTCAGGGTGTATCCCACCTTTGCCCAGTGTCACCTGATATAGGCTCCAGTCTCCCCATGACCCATGACTCTCCCCTTTTGATTTGTTTTGTTGTGCAATTTCTATTTTTAAGGCTACTGCACTGGGTTTTCTATCCTGATGTTTGTCTACATGAATGTTATCCTTTTCTGACCTTCAAATTTTGTTTATAAGTGCACCAAATTTTAAACACAGCTGACTAATAACTACCAGCATCTTTTGCCACACTCTCTGTTGGATTCTCTTCTTGAATAAGATTTCCATTGTTTCATCTGAAAACTCTCTTTGCTGTTTCTGTGCAATTACCCAAATCCTACAGTTTGGTAAAGACTCTCTTAACTGTAGAAAAGTTGCATTTTCAGACTTGCATTGGTAATTTGTTTACAATTGCAAATTACAAGGTAATTCCATACCTTTTTTTAATGTTGAGTGATTTGATCATTTTCTCTCCTCTATTAATCTGGAAAAATATATACCCAATAATTAAAATTATTTTATTTCATTTGTTTGAAGTATGTTTTATGAAGTCAAACTATTAAACAAAAATTGGTTTATGTCATATCTGGGGTTTGTTCATTTGATACAGGCCCAGGTAAGGAAACCTTAATCGTGTTGATTCCATACTGCTAGGTGTTTTAGTACTTCCGTGCAGGTATACTTGAGCTCAGCCAATGATCTGTGTGTGCAGTCGGTATGAGAGGAAACAATGTTTTTAACACATTCATTCATCTCGAGTAACCACTTTAACCTGGCCCAGAGCCTGTATCAGGAACAGTTGGAACATAGTGGGAATACACTCAGGATAGGACACCAGTCTATCGTAGGAAAGCATGTTCGCACATTGCACATAGGAGTGTTTAGAGTATCCACTGGCATGTTTTTGGGAGGTAGGAGGAGAAGGTGGGAGGGGAACATCCGGAGAACATCCAAAACGTCTCAGGATTGAATCGGGGAGCTGTGAAGAAGCCTCATCACCACCTTTCTATACATTCAAAGACATAAACACCAAACTGAATCTTTGGCATTCTTTTACTTTAAAGACAACATTTGTAATGCATTTGGTAGGATGACCATGATATTAATGTTATTGTATTTGTTAAATCATAATAACAATAATTATTTAAACCATTAAAATTTATTGGTATAAAATACTTGTGCAGACTTATTTCATGACTAGTGAGACATGTACAAGTTCACTAAATGTAATATTGATTCAGTTCTTGAAATCGATTATTGGAAGATGTTCGTGAATATGTTAATTTATTATATTTTCATTTAATTTAGTTGGATTTTTTTTTTGCTATCATCGATTAGAATGTGTGCACACAATATTACACTTTGGAATTTTCCTGAATTTTCTCCGATGGAAGAGGAATGTTTTTTCAAACCCAAATGTTTTAGATTTCTGATTTGGATGGTCAGACAAACCAGGGTGGGGGTGGGGGTGGGAAATAGTTTATTAAAAAAAATTGTTCAGACATGGGTATGAGTGTGTATATCATATTTTTTATTACACAGTAAATATTTCTATTTGAATGTTTGTGCATCAGTCCCAGTCCTAGCCCTGTCTTTCACACCAAAGCTCTTCCTTCCTGGATTTTACAGTTTCCCACAACATCCTAAAATCTGTCCTCATTCACTAGTTCTTAATTTAAAGGTATCTTGTGAACCATTTGCCTCTGTGGTTTAAGGAAGAATGTTTTGTTGTATATGTTTGTTCTATCAGTTACATAACATATCACTATTCTTACTTTTACATTTACTTTCCATATGACTGAGATTAAAACTGACTGAAAATATGTTGAGTCTGTGTTTATTTTAACAGAATAACAGAATTATTTTAACACAGTACCTGTATTTATTAATAAAAGAAGGTACAGAATGTGGCAAGATTTTTAATTTCTTCTTTAAACTAAACTACTTGGAATAAAAATAATTACATTTTTTAGACCAACACCTTTTGGCACCCTCTGTGCTTGTTTTTTTTTTTAATTTTTAATTTTTAATTTTATTTATTTATTTTTTTGATGTAAATTTATAATCCTTTCCCTTGTTTCAGTGTCCGACTGGGACCATGTTTCCATGTAATTAGCTAAGTCCAACAGCTGGTTATGTGCTTACACTCTAATAGCAAAACTAAATAAACTAATTTACATTTTCAGACTTGCGTTGGGGGTTGCATGGTGGTGTAGTGGTTAGCTCATCCGCCTCACCGCAAGAAGGTCCTTGGCTCGAGTCCTGGGCTCGAGTGTATCTGTGTGCAATTTGCATGTTCTTTCCGTGCTTGTGAGGGTTTTCTCTCGGTACTCCAGTTTCCTCCCACAGTCCAAAGACATGCATATTAGGCTGAATGGATGTTCAAAATTGACCCTAGGTGTAAGTGTGAATGGTTGTGTGTGTTGCCCTGCGATGGTCTGATGAACTGTTAAAGGTGAATTCTGATGAATCCTGTCTTCGCCCATTGTTGGCTGAGATAGGCTTCAGCCCCCCCATGGCCCAAGCAGGATTAAGCGGTTCAGCAGATGAGTGAGTCAGTGAGTCTTTGGCATTGGTAGGTGATTTGGGAATGCTAATTATAAGGTGGCAACACGGTGGCATAGCACATCCGCCTCACAGCAAGAAAGTCCTGGGTTTAAGTTTCGGGCTCAGGCATTACGGTGTGGAGTTGCATGTTCTCCCCATGTTTGCGTGGGTTTTCTCTGGGTACTTTGGTTTCCTCACACAGTCCAAAGACATGCGGATTAGGCTAATTGGCTGTTCCAGATTGCCCCGAGGTGTGAGTGTGAATGGTTGTGTGTGTGTTGGCTCTGCAATGGTCTTGCGAGCTGTTCAGGGTGTACCCCGCCTTCGCCCAGAGTCAGCTGAGATAGGCTCCAGCCTCCCTAATATGATAAGAACCTAATAGGATTAAGCGGTTTGGCAAATGAGTGACTGATAACTGAGTGAATACAGGGTGATTCCATACTTTTCCCACAACATTGAGTGATTTTATACACATAGGAATACTTTTGTCAAACCCAGAACCTTCTTTCTCTGTGGGGACAGTGATAACCCCTGAGCTACATAGTCGTGGTGATAGTCTCTGTAGTCACAGGACTACATTATCAACTGAAAGATCATGTAACAGAAGACTAAGCGCTTATTGTTTGCAGCCGTACTCCTACGTATACGTGTAGTTTTGCACGTTTTGGATGTCATATGATCCTGCAAGTTATTGCTCTTCCTGTTATCATTGCAACACCTGTTTGATCAGACAAGAGAGGGCATAATCTGTTTTTTTTCTTCCAACAAGAAGAACATTACACCAAAACCACTACATGCATTGTATGAACCTAAGCACTACATGGCCATGCAATAGATATATACTGCGACAGTGCAGTGGTATATTAGAGATTGTCTTAAAGAGAAGCTAACATGAAGTGTTGGTTAGAAAGAGATCACTGTGACATTAGAGGTTTTGTTCACTTTGCGGCATGGTTCATCCACACAATGCCTCTTACACACAATCTAGTCTTTTCCTTGTGACTTCTGAACCAGACTTTCCTGTGCAAGTACTGTGAAACAGCTCTTTTTGAGCTTCTGACGTCTTCTCATGCCATTAGTAATTTGATTAGGCTTCCCACGTGATTTGGTCATCTTTTTCCTTGGAATAAATGAATGAAGGATGTGGTTGTTGAAGTCAAAAATACTGTCTGGCTACGTGGTTACACTCTATGTCTTTACTTGTGATTATAAAACCAACAATTTCTCAAAATAACCACAAGTTAAAGCGCAGTTGCTCCATCTACTGGCTGCAGGGATGTTCTATAGATGAGACCTTGTTTGAGTAGTTTTCCACTCAGATCTTACACAAGTCAGTTGCTTTGTTAAAGAATCTTAATCTTAATGAAAAGATGTCGGCTGCACCACTGTGCTCTATTTAAGTGACTAGATTTAAAGAAACACATTATGACAAGCCTGATGCAGATAAGTGTTTTTTTTTTTTTAATACCCTGTCTCTTTCCCGAGGGTAATGATTAGGAAATGTGGTTGAAGGAAGCCACACATCCTTATCCACATGCCAGAAACTACTGCTCTAAAATAGACAATGACCTTGCATTATTTGAGTGAGCGCAATAGATTTTCCTGTGGGGAAACATACACGGCAACAGATACGAGAGAAACAGAAAGAAAGAAGCATGTGTAAATGTGGTTTGTTCAAGAGAGCAACTAAAAATACTGACTTTTCAGAACTGAAGCATTTGTGCACTTATGAGTGTCACTATGAAGCCTGTATACAGACTATCACTCTCACTCATTAACTGAACTGCTTAATCCTGCTATTAGGATTGCTGAGAGCCTGGAGCCTATATCAGCTGACACTGGGCACACAAGGGATACACAGGCGGGGTACACCCTGAACTGCTCATCAGACCATTTCTATTCAAGATCATGTACAGCAGAGGTTTTTAACCCTTTTGTAACTGCTTAATCCTACTAAGGTATCAGGGAGGCTGAAGTCTATCAGCCAACATTGGGCAAAGGTGGAGTACACCTTAAACAGCTCGTCAGAGCATCACACACAACCATGTATACTCACACCTAGGGGCAATTTGGAGAAGCCAGTTAGCCTAATGTGCATGTCTTTGGACTCTGGGAGGAAAAACCGGAGTAACGGGAGGAAACCCACACAAGCACAGGGAGAACATACAAACTCCACACACAAATGTCCTCGCCGAGCCTGGGGCTCGAACCCATGACCTTTTTCTGTTAGGCAGTTGTGCTTACCATATGCCACTGTGCCACCCTGTATAAAACTCTTAGCACTGAACTTATGTTAATGTGTACCAACAATGATTAATGAAATGTAATTATTATAATTAATAACATCAAATTAATACATGAGTTAATTCAAGTGATTTATTAAATCATTTATCATGTGTATTTTGTTCAAAAGGAAAGGTGACATTCGACTCTGTTAATTGTGAACTTTATTAAGGTACACAAATACTGTCATGTATTAAATAAACATTCACCTTCAACTGTCTATTATGTATGCTTCTTTACTAAACTACTTGTTCATAAGTAGGATTTTCATGATTAAATAATGTCAAAAACACTGCAACCCTGCAGCACCTTCTTACAGCTTTTGCAGCAGAACTTGCTCATTAAACATAGGAAGGATCAGCCATGAGAGAAGGTGCAAGAAGATTATGAGGACCTATTTAAATCGTTCTCCATTGTTTAAACCATCTGTCAAAGAGCCAGCTTATAGTACTGTAGAAAGCTGACGAATGACCGCATCCTAAAATGTACCACTATGTAAACAACAAACTTTATTTTATTTCAAAATATCTTATAATTCATTTATTATTTCTAAAGTTTATTGTAAAGACTGATCAGGCATGTGTGGTGTGGTGTGTGTGTCTGGAATCCAGGCATCAGTGAGCTGCTTGGGACGCAGGTTTTCATCAATCCACCCAAGCAGGAGCTGCAAATGAGAGCACTGGTTTAATTGGTGGATTTAATTTTCCACAGTCAATCTAAAGGCCATTTTGAGCTTTTTTTTTTCTTCTTCTCCGTTTTGAAGGGTTTTTTCTCTCTTCAAAATCTGCAGACTGATCATTAAAACTCAGCTGATAATTGTTCTTTGGATCCTGAACTTTTACTGGTGGAAATAAATGATTTTTTATACCAAAATATTGGCTTTATACTAAAAAGGATCCTTTACTGTAATTATAAGGAATATTTATGAATTATAAGGAATAAAAACAGGGATCCCCATTAAAAGTGGTCTCTTCATTTTTTTTGTACCTTAATGTTTTTGGGAGGGGGGTGGGAAGCAGGCACATGTGTATGGGGCCCAACATTTGGTGTTATGTCCCTGCATACAGGTGACATATAAATGTTATGATTTCGTGTATGCCGTATGTGTAATGTTTCTAAATTACTTTGGAAGCTACATTTTAGTGCAAAAGCAGTGGAGAAGTTGTAATAATCATTTTCCATGCAGGATGGCTACGCAGGTCAGAAGGAACAAACGTCAACTGTAGCTCATTACACTGTGAATGTGACGGGGGATTTAAATGTGGTGATTATTGGGAATACCCAAGTGAAGTAACCAGCCTTACCACCAGCCTAAGAGGAACCATAGGAAGCACAAACCACACTGCTCTAGACTGGAGTTAGCAATCATATTGGATCTGTGCTGTTACTCAAGTTCAACTCATGTCAACTCGAAACCATGACTAACTGCAAGCTGGTGCTATTTTAGACTTAATAAAGAGATTTCTCAAGAAACAGGGCATTTCTTTTTTTTAAGCTCTGTTAATGGATGGTCTTCATCATAGCTTTACTAAACAAGAATCACTAAATAATTGCAGCCTTTCAGTCATTTATGTGCAAAACTACAGGGTCTGTTTGTGTGATTAGGTTTACATCACACTCGTAACTACATACTATATTTACTGTCTGCTCCCTGTAGATTCAGAATAATTAAAAGTGGGTAATAAAATTATTTAAGAAGATCTAACTGGTGGAGCAGTATTTTCTAAGCTACACTACCTACAGTGGTATTCTATGAACTTTAATAGAAGCCCATTAGGTTTCAGTTGTCCTTTTCTAACAATTGTCATTTATATATATATACAGTACAGACCAAAAGTTTGTACACACCTTCTCATTCAATGAGTTTCCTTTCTTTTCATGACTATTGACATTGTAGATTCACACTGAAGGCATCAAAA
>JAQMYF010000001.1:29847681-29865181 GCA_030014195.1 Neosilurus mollespiculum
TATCAAGAGGAGCCTTATACCCATAAACCTCCCCTTGGAAAAGCAAATTTGTTTGGCACAACACTGCAACCAGACTGCCATTCTGCTTGCTATGATGCTGGACAGGACAGGTTAAAAAAAAAATAAAAATAAAAATAGCTTATGCAGCTAACGTTTTTCCAACTCGGTTCTCCTGTCGTCATGTTGTGTGTACAGCTCAGAACTGACTGATAATGTATTATGATGCATGGTGATGTAGCCCAGCCAATCCAACGAGTTTGCATCTCTACCAGCCAATGAGGAGGGCAACATGTCTCTGAGTATGCCCAGTGTCACAGCACTCCCACATACTTAGACAAGGGGCAAAGACTGATGTTGCTGGAAGGAACTGCTGATGTCCTACCTGATTGTTTTAACTAGCTAGTAACACTAATTCACCACAGGTACCCTTTAAAATAAAGCTTCTAAGAGATGTCTCTGTTGAGAGGAAGCTAATCTTGTTTGTCTTATCCAGTATATTTTTCTAAAAAAAAAAAAAACCCTCACTTAAAACACATACATATTCATCATGGATTTCCTGCCACAACCTGGGTTCCTTGAGGTTAGTGGACATAACTGCAGGTGTAGCGCAGAAAAGGACACTAAAAAAATCCAGCTTGATGGGTTATGGGAGTCTTAGATATTGAGCTCCACTAATTACACTATGAGTATGTCTGGAGGAAAATAAGCCGTTTACTTTGATGCTGTTGTATGCCCTGTAGTATTACAGTGTATAGTTATTTTGCGGTTGTAGTTATAGCACTGTAACTCAATAATGGACGGATTTTGATAGTTTTTGTCCATAGTAAAGCTGGACTCCCAGACTTGAGGCCAGTTTAAAAACCCAAATGTTTATCCTTAATAAAGTTCTTATAACTAAATTGTTTCCTTTTATTATATATGCTACATAAACAAATAGCTACCTACATTATATAGCCAAAAGGATATGAACACATCACTGATCATTACATCCATATGAGGTTCGTCTTCTAACTGCTGCCTCAAAGATGGGAGCACACATCTGAATAGGATGTCTATCTATCTTGCAACATGACAGTTTTCTTTAATTGGAATTAAGAGGCCCAAACCTGTTTCAGTATGACACTGCTGCTAAGTGAGGTTTATGAAGACATGGCTTATCAAGGATGGAGTGGAAGGCCTTGAGTGGAAAAGCTGCACAGAACCCTGACCTTAATCCCACTGAACACCTTTGAGAAGACCAGCATCACCTCTTGCCCAGTATCAGTGGCTGACCTCATGCGCTTGTGTCGAAATGAGCACACCTGCCCCAAAAGTCATGGTTCAAAATCCAGTGGAAAGCCTTCCCAGAATACTGGAGGTTATTATAACAACATTCATTCATTCATTCATTTTCTGCACCGCTTAATCCTACAGTAATTAGGGTTGTGAGAGGCTGGCGCCCATCTCAGCCGACTCTGGGTGAGGGCAAAGTTCACCCTGGACAGCTCACCATGACATCGCAGTATTATGATAACAAAGGAGAAATAAATCTGGAATGGGATGCCCAGAAAGCACAAATGAGTGTGATGTCCACTCTTTTTTGCTCTATAGTGTATTTTTCTGAAAAATAAATAAAAAACTAATATTAGTATAGAGTCCTTGGTTAAAGATCTCTGAATATCCTCAGATTGGTCAGCTGTGACACTCTAAGTGTGAGTGAGTGAGCGAGTGAAGTGAGTGAGAGGAAGATTATGACTCACTCTTCACATGGCTCGTGTGTTCCAAATCTGTCAACTCACCATAAGACTGAGCAAAAAAGGGAATTATTAAGCTTTCGCATGCTAACCTTTATAAAAAAAAAACAAGCAAAATAGGCCACCATATCTACATTGAATAGTCACTTCCTCTGGAATCTACTGTGTGACTTGCTGTGCGGCTGAGTTGTGACAGAGCATGTGTGGTTTGAAAGCATGACCTTTGAGTTCATCTTGCTGAAGTGAGAAGTGAACCATTTCACTCGAAGCGACACTGACTCAGTATAGTGCAGCCATGAAGATGAAGGATGGTAAGTTATGCACAGGATTTTACATACTATATATGTGTGTGTGTGTGTGTATAAACCAAATCTTTCTTGTCAGTAATTTATAATGTGAACTGTGCAATAAATACTGGAATAGAAGGTAGTTCAGTGATGAGAGTAAACAGGCAGACAGTCAGATATATAGGAGATAGTGAGAAGTCGAAGAGTGCAAATGGTAATCCATAGCAACATGTCTAAATAAAATGTTGTAAATAATACATGATCAAAAAAATAAAAATCAGGAGCATAAAATTACTAAAAATATGAAATTATTTTAATCAATTGTTTACATTAATAATAAAATTTATTCATAAATTTGAACATTAAATAGTGGTTCTTATAAATATTAAGTTATTATATCATTTTATTTAGCTGGTCACATGACTGAGCAAACTGGAATAACTCAAATTATAATAACACTATTAATAATGTCTGAATGTGGATGTATTAAGCTCTGTCAGTAGAGGGAATTGAATGCTCTATGGCTCAAATACATAGATGAAAATATTACTGTACAAATATGTATACATATAAATGTATGAATACAAATACATTCATTCATTCATTCATTTTCTAAGCCACTTAATCCTAATTAGGGTTGTGGGGAGGCCATTTCAGCCGACTCTGGGTGAAGGTCGGGTACACCCTGAACAGCCCGCTAGACCATCGCAGAATACAAATACAAATATAATTTCAACATAATACAGAATATTTATTGTTTATATTAGGGGTCTGTGGAATGAATTAGATGGCACGGGGGCATAGTGGTTAGCATGTCCGCCTCACAGCAAGAAGGTCCTGGGTTCAGACATTTCTGTGTGGGGTTTGCATGTTCTCCCTGTGCTTGTGTGGCTTTCCTGATGGTACTCCGGTTTCCTCCCACAGCCCATAAAACATGCACAGTAGGCAAATTGGCTATTCCAAATTGCCCTTGGTGTGAATGTGAGGGTGAATGGTTGTGTGTGTCGGTCTTGCAATGCTCTTGCGAGCTGTTTAGGGTGTACCCTGCCTTTGCCCAGTGTTGGCTGAGAGAGACTTCAGCCTCCCTGCTACCTTAGTAAGATTAGGCGGTTACAAAAGGGTTAAAAACCTCTGCTGTCATGATCTTGAAACTGGTTATATGGGTCTATTGTGTGTGTGTGTGTGTGTTTAGGTAAAGGAGAACAGAAATATGTTGCCCACAGACCTCTTCGAAGGACACACTCTCATGGAGCAGTGATCCGGGGGAAACGGATCTACCTTCCTCCTCTGCCAGCCGAGTTACAGTGGAGCCATGGTGAGAGGCCCTATACTGAGATAGGCTTCAGATTATTCCTGATTATTTCTCATGAGATAGATCCAGAATGAAAGGGAAAAACTTTCAAATGAGATTGCTGATGTTACGTGCTGGCGTAGACCCAATCACTGTGTTATCAGTGGGTTTGGATGATTCAGGTTAGAGTTAAAGTCATTCATTCACTTGTTCATTTTCCTTTCAGAGTTCCATTTCTTTCCGTTTTTATGCATGATATACCTCAATTGATGTAACTACTTGATTTGGAATCATCCTGAGCATCACTTCCCTTTTCTTTACATATTTAAAAGGTGTAGAGGATTAAAGTAATTTGGGTTTCTTTTTAAAGGGAAACTTGGACGAGGAAGTGTGATAGTCTAAAAGAGGAAATGCTGACATTTCTGAGCAAGCCTTTCCAAATGGTATTTTTATGAGGTGGCTTTAGGGAGCTTCCTGTTTTTGACTCTAAAAAGAGAATTGCTTTTGTAGTTTGTCTAAAACCTGTGCTGATTTCTCAGAAATGAGGAGAGAGTGATGTGATGAATCACCGTTGCTTAAACTAAGACGTATGATTGAGCAGTATACGAAATGTTTGGGAAATCAGCTGTTACACCATCCAACAGCATTTCCTGATATTTCTTTCCTGCCATTCTTTTTTCAACACACTTTCCTGGTTATGAATAGAAAAAAAATCCCAAAATACAATATTTTGTCAAAGAACCTTTTCGAATCATTTACTCCCTCCTTGGCTTTTCTACAGAAAGGAGGTTAATACCCTTTATAGTGTCAGAGCTCAGGAAAGGTTGTGAACCTGTGGTCTAATTTTAGCTCCAACCCATTTCGAGATCAGGCAGGCTGAGATGGAGTGAATGTTATTGTGTTACTTATTAAGGGCCATCATAGATGTGACGCAGCACTGTTGTCTCTAAGCAACCACTTCAGATGCTTCAGAGCCACCTGAATTTCAATAGCAGTGTGTAGATATAGCAGCTATCTTCAGTCTCTGAAAGGAATCGAGCAAGGAATATAAGAATAAAAATAAGAATAAGAATAAGAATAAGAATAAGAATATAATCATCATCAACAATAAAAAGTGTGCAATGCACTGACAATTCCAGTTGTGTCTTCTATTCAAAAAGAGTATGAAAATTACACAACTAGTATTTATTATGCCACTGTCACATACGTTACAATACATGTATACAACAGGTTCATGACAAAAAATTGGGCAAATGCCTAAGACAGTTGTGCATGGGTCATATGAAACCAACCTGTTGTCTGACTGAGAATACCGTCACAGACATTTTGTCATGGAGATTTTTTATTTTTTATTTTGATATACTATATTAATCCTGGTCACACTGTCATTACCCACATGGGTGCTGAAGTCTCCCAGGTCGACAAGAGAGTCCCCAGGGGGAGCACCCTCTAGCACACCCTCTAGGGACTCCAAAAAGAGTGGGTTTCTGAACTGTTATTTGGTGCATAAGCACAAACAACAGTCAGGACCCATCCCCCCACCTGGAGACGGAGGAAGGTAATCCTTTCATCAACCGGGAACCCCAACATGTGGGCACCGAGATGGGGGGCAACAAGGATACCCACACTGGCTCGCTGCCTCTCCCCATGAGCAACTCCAGAATGAAACAAGGTCCAGTCCCTCTCGAGATGGGTGGTTCCAGAGCCCAAGCTATGTGTTGAGGTGAGCCTGACTATATCTAGTCAGTATCTCTCAACCTTGTGCACCAGCTCAGGCTCCTTCCCCACCAGAGACGTGACATTCCATGTCCCAAAAGCCAAAGTCAGTAGCTGAGGATCAGTCTGGCAGAACCCACGCCTTCGGCTGCCTCCCAGCTCACACTGCATTTGACCCCTGAAGCCCTTCCCACAGGTGGTGGGTCCATGGGAGGGCAGAACCATGTCTCCTCTTTGTGCTGGGCCCGGCTGAGCTCCATGGTTAGAAACCTGACCGCCAGGTGCTTGCCTCCAAGCCCTTCCCCCAGGCCTGGCTCCAGGGGGGCACCCAGTAACCCGCATCCAGGCAAGGGAAACTGTGTCCTTGAATTAATCCTGCTCATAGAGGTCTTCTGAACCGTGTTTAGTCTGGACCTCCACCTAGGAGCTGTTTGCCTTGGGTGACCCTACCAGGGGCATACTGCCCCCGGCAACATAGCTCCCAGGATCATTAGGACATGCAAACCCATCCACCATGATAAGGTGGTGATTCAAGGAGGAGCCTTGGTTGACACATCTCTGCAACATTTCGTGGTCATTTGGGGTTGCATCTCTGGATTGGCAAACCGTGATGGTAGCTCCTCTTTTTAAAAAAGGGGTCCAGAGGGTGTGTATCATGGAATTACACTCTTCAGCCTACCCAGGAAAGTTTATTCAGGAGTACTGGAGAGGAGGATCCAGCTGATGGTTGAACCTCAGATTCAGGAGGAACAATGTGTTTTTTGCCCTGGTCGCAGCACTCATGACCAGCTCTAAACACTCTACAGGATCTTGGAAGGGGCATGGGAGTTTGCCCAACCTGTCCACATGTGCTTTGTGGACTTGGAGAAGGCTCTCAAGTGTGTCCCTTGGGCTATCTTGTGGGGTGTGCTCTGGGAATATGGTATACCGGGCCCATTGCTATGGGCCGTTTGGTCTCTGTATTGTCGAATTCGTTTCCAGTGGGGGTTGGACTTTGTCAAGGCTGTCCTTTGTCACCGGTTCTGTTTATAATATTACAGCCATTGTAGTGAGGGGTTCTGGTTTGGTGGCCATAGGATTTCGTCTCTGCTTTTTGCAGATGACATTGTCCACAGATTCAGGAGGAATTGGCTTCATTGAGCTGGGACAATTTGGAGCTGAGCCTGAAGCGACCCGGATGAGAATCAGCACCTCCAAGTCCGAGGCCATGGTCCTCAGCCAGAAAAGAAATGAGGTCCTGCCCCAAGTGGAGGAGTTTAAGTATCACTGGGTCTTGTTCACAAGTGAGGGAAGGATGAAGCAGGAGATCGAAGGACGGAGCGGGAGATCGGTGCAACCTCTGCTGTAAAGCGGAGCTTGTACTGGTCCATCACAGTGAAGAGGGAGCTGAGCCAGAAGGCTAAGTTCTTGATTTACCAGTCAATTTACGTTTCTACCCTTACCTATGGTCACGAGCTTTGGGTAGTGACCTAAAGAACAAGATCGCGAATACGAGTGGCTGAAATTAGCTTCCATCGCAGGGTGGCAGGTCTCTCCCTTACAGGTACAGATAGGGTGAGAAGATCTGTCATCCTGCAGGTGCTCGGAGTAAAAGGCTGCTCCTCTGCGTTGAGAGGAACCAGTTGAGGTTGCTCGGGCATCTGATTAGAATGCCTCCAGAACACCTCCCTTGTGTGGTGTTTTGGGCATGCCCAACCGGGAAGAGATCTCGGGGTCGACCTAGAACACGCTGGAGGGACTATGTCTCTTGGCTGGTGTGGGAATGCCTTGGTGTTCCCCTGGAAGAATGGAGGAAGTGGCTGGGGAGAGGGATGTCTGGACCTCACTGCTTAGTCTGCTGCCCTCGCGACCCGACCCCGGAACAAGCGGAAGAAGAGGAAGATGAAAAGATATTAATCCTGGGTGGATTAATTAGTTCGAATCCCGGGCTCAGCAAGGGTGTTTCTGTGCAGAGTGGGCTGTTTCAAAATTGCCCCTAGGTGTGAGTATGAATATTTGTGTGTGTGTGTGTGTGTGTGTTTTGACCTGCAATGCTCTGGAGATCTGTTCAGATTGTACACTGTCTTTACCAAGTGTTGGCTGATACAGCCTCCCAGCAACCTGTAATAGTAAGATTAAGCGATTTGGCAAATGAAGAAGTGAGAGTGAGCAAGGGAAATCTGGCTCTGCATTTAACCCATCCAAATTGAGCACACACACATAAACAGTTAGCAAACACACACACGCTTGGAGTAGTGGGCAGCCACGTTGTGGTGCCCAGAAAGAAGTTGGGGCTTTGGTGTCTTGCTCTTAAGCACTTTAGCCATGAAGGTGGAGGAAGGGGAAAGCACTGTTCACTTCCCCGCCACCAAACATTTTACCTGCCGGTTCGGGAATCAAAGTGGTACGCCACGGCTTCTCCCAAGTGGAGTTCTGAATATGTTCAAGTGGAGTTCTGAATATATTCAGTTTTATTTTGTCTTGTAGATCATTCTTAAAGTCAGGTCTATTTCCCAGGTCTGTTGTGTGATGCCCTATGACGTCCTTCAGCTGTATTAAGATAGACTTATTAATAAACTAAGTTATCTGATGTGCACAGAATCATAATTTTAGGATTACTCCATATTAAACCCCATGGGACTTCCTTATATACCACGGTGCATTATTTAACATTTTTATGACAGTGTTGGGTTGAGCTGTACAGTGATCATACATAAATTTTCATATGAACATCGTACAGTTTGAATTACAGACCTGTCCTGTTTTCACCACGATGGTTGTGCAACATATATTTATATGTTAATGCAATGATGCAGCTTTGAAATCCACCTCATACAAAACTACATCAGTTCCTTCTGTTGTTGCTTAGTTCATATGAAAAAAAATTACAGGTTGCTTGTGAATGTGGCATAAATATGATTAATGTTTAGCTATACATGAACATGGTATCATGAGCCCCACGATAGCCTGGCGAGCTGTCCAGGGGGTACTCTGCCCTCGCCCAGAGCCTGCTGAGATGGGTGCCAGCCTCCCCACAACCCTAATTAGAATTAAGCGGTTCAGAAAATGAATGAACATGGTATCATGCCTTTTATTTATCATAGGTGAACTGGGAAGAAAAAAGCATACTGTAAAAGACTTCTCAGTCAATTGTTGCACAAGATAAGCAGTTTAATTTTGCTTGAAGTATTCCTTAATTAAATGTATTGTACAAGAAAACTTAGTGGTATTTAAATATTTTATTTTGTAAGGAAAATCACCTAACATCATTTTTAAACAAAATTTTTAATTTTCTGTAAGTGTTGCATGTATTGTAAGTTAGTAGCTAAACCACATAGGCTCCTTTTATATCAATTTTATGTTCTGTTAATTTTCGCTCTTATTTCCTCACAAATTTCTGCATGTTCTTTGGGATTACTTTACTATATGGCATTTCTCAGCACTCACATAGCTTGTGGTTCCCAGTGTTAATTTAGCTATTTAAGTTTAAAGGATGAATCTAAATCTCCATAAAAAGTCTCCATAGCTCTGGTAAACTGCATGTTTTGATATATATATATATATATATATATATATATATATATATATATATATATATATCCAAAATGTTGAACTTGTTCTTCTAAAGCCATTTCTTTGTTGACTTGTGTTTGGGCTTTGAGGTGTTATCCTGTTGGAAGACACTTTGTCTTTATTTTCAGATTATTAACAGAAGCTTGAAGGTTTTGTGCCAAAATTTATTGGAATTTGGAACCACCCACAATTCTCCTTCCCTTGATTAGAGCCCCAGACCCAGCTGTTGAGAAGCATCCACATAGCAGGGTGCTGCCACCACCATGTTTTACCATGAGTATGGTGCTGGAGTATGGTGGATAATAAGCTTTCTTTTTTATGCAGAACAGAGAGTATATCTTTTTGAATTATCCCAAAAACATTCTGCCTTGGTTTCATCAGACAATAACACATTTTTTTTTAAAGAAAGAAATGGTTTCTGTCTTATCACCTCACCTAAACAGAATGTAATCAGCCAGACACATTTTTTTCTTATCCATTTGTCAATTTTGGATGGACATCCTGCTCCTTTATGTTGTAATGTCACTGTGGTGCTTTTCACTTGATGATTTTTATATTTTTTATTTTGATATACTGTATTAATCCTTCAAGGAAAATTTGGCTTCTGCATTTAACCCATCTAGAAATGAGCACACACATGTAAACAGTGAGCACACACACACTGAGGTGAGGTTAGGTGGCTTGCTCAAGGGCATTTCATCCCTGAAGGTAGAGGAAGGGAAGGTGACTCACCGCACAATTTTTTTTATGCTGGTTCAGGAAACAAACCAGCAACCTTTTGGTCCCAAACCTGCTTTTCTAACCGTTAGGCCACGGCTAGCCCATGGACCCCAATGAAAGCAAACAAACATTCATTCATTCATTTTTTGAATCGCTTAATAATTAGGGTTGTGGGGAGTCTGGCACCCATCTCCCTGTGAGGGCAGAGTACACCCTGGACAGCTTGCCAAGCTATCGCAGGGCAGAAACACGCTGATGGCAACCCAATGGCCTACTCTTTGTGAACAACAGCAATGGTTCTTTTACATGCCTCTCATCACAGCCAATGAGAGACATGGCTGGCCTTTAATAACCCAGTTAGCTGCACTGGCAGGGCAGCAATGAAACTCGGTGATAGTGGGGCTTAATTCCCCGACCGTTGGATCAGTAAACCAGCACCTTAACCACTGAGCCACCACTGCCCCACAAACAAACCAAAAGAAATGTACATATGTACAGGGGTACATATACTTATCCCTATTAATAGCTTGAATCAGTAATCATTTTTTTCTAATAGTAGATTAATTTCCATTAACAGTCCAACACTTCCAAATTTACTGTAAACAATTTAAAAGTGTAGAAAATATGAAACGTGAGTGAGGATCATTTGAGGGATTCTTACGCAGCTGAATCTGGTAATTACATGTTATTAATCATCAGAATTTTATGAATTTCATGCAGACAAGCCATTAAATTCTTGTAACTGTTATCTGAAATTATAACTGCATAATTAAGGCTTAAATATTTCAGTGATCCACGACCTCACAGTCTCCTAACATTATGATTAAGGTATTAAGTATGACTCATGACTCGAGCTGATTTGATCTTATGACTGGTTTATTTTAAGCTATCCATCTCCCAGCCATTTTTACTGTGTTTCTGGTCTGGCCAGATGGGTAGGTTTTGCTCTAGGTCACTTACAGGACGTTGTTTTGTTGTATCATTTCTGAGCCAGGAGGTACAGCTATTAAGCTCCTAATGGCAGAAACAGGCAGAGAAGGTGTGACTGCCAGAGTGCCATCATCTTGAGGGCCAAGGTCATCACGCTCAATGACTGGACAAACGTCTGTTCGGGTCTTTCATCTACAGTGCACCTGCCCTGCTCTTCTGTTAAGCTGTCCCATTGAGTTATGGTATAGGCTTAGGACAGAGAGGCAGAAAATGAGCAGAACAAACATGCGGAGGAATTACACCCACATTAGTTATGCCTTATGGAATCCAGAGAGCATGTGAGATTACAACTGCAGGACACACGGCCAATTAGAAAAGATTTTTACACAGGGTTTCTGTTTCCCTTTTTATTCTTTTAATTATGTTTTAATTAAAAGTAGCATGGTGGCATAGTAGTTAGCCCATCTGCCTTACAGCTAGAAGGTCCTAGGTTCAAGACCCATGCAAAGAGATGGTGTTTCTGTGTGGAGTTTACATCTTCCTCCCGTGCTTGCATGGGTTCTCCTGTTTCCTCCCACAGTCCAAAGACATGCACATTAGGCTAACTGGCTGTACCAAAGTGCCCCTGGTGTGAATGTAAATGATTATATATGTATTGGCCTTGTGATGGTCTGGCGAGCTGTTCAGGGTGCTCTGAGTCAGCTGGGATGGGCTCCAGCCTTCCTGTCAGCTTAGGACAAAGTGGTTCGGAAAAGGAGATGAGATGTTTTAATTAAAGCAAGCATCCATCACAAACATATCTGACAGGACTATTACATGTCACACACTTCATTATTTTTCACTCATATCTAAACATATCAAACATTTTTATACATAAACTTTTCTAATCCAGATCATTACGGTATGTAGAGTGTTTAAAACACTGATGACTGGCATAATCATGCTGGTTAAAAATTAAAGGGCTTAGAGCCATGGTGGTCTAACCCACAAAAACTGAAAAATGAGATTAGGTCATATTTTGACAGATGTGGATAAGATCTATTCGTTCCAGAATGGTCCCTTCATCTTTCTTATGACCTTGAATCAGATCGTGAGCATTATCCCTGATTTTTTATATTAAAAAACTTTCGTCATTTTTCTCAAAAACAGCTTTCTGTTGGCTAGATCACTCTGGTTCACAGCCCTTTAACTGAACTGCTCCATAAGTATAGTTTCCCTAGTCATCTGTTATATTTTTAAGTGAAATCCCTATTTCTTCTCAAATCACTGAGCAAGAAATTTTCTTTTCCCAAAAACTTCCTTCGCAGAGCTAAAAATGCTGAACACAGAATACTAAGTATCAGAAGCAGAGTATTTTTGGCAAACAAAACAATTGACTATATATACATATGTAGTCAAGCCAGTCAAGCCCGAAATTATTCATACCCCTGGCAAATTTTGGCTTAAAGTTACTTTTAGTTAACCAGCAAGTTTTTTTTGGCCCGGCAATTCAAAGACACAGAAGAGACACAGGCTTCTCCCAAAAGATAATGTACAATGTGCAAGAGGCATCACTGTGGAGAAAATCATTTCTCAGTTTTTATTTACATTTGAACAAAAAGTGGCATGTCCAAAATTATTCATACCGTTTGCAAACTTTCACAGTCTATAGGAAAATCCAAAGTGCTATACCATTCCAAATAGTCCATGCTGCTGTAAAGCATCCTGATTACCCTGATTTATTGGGAACAGCTGTTTTAATCAACTCAACCAGTGAAAAACAGCAGCTCTCTGCAGTGGACAGTCATGGCTAAGACAAAGGAGCTCACTTAGGACCTGCGGCTGTGCATTGTGGCTGCTCACAAGTCAGGAATCAGAATCATCAGAATACTTTATTGATCCCGGAGGAAATTGTGTGCTTAAGGAAAGGGCTATAAGGCCATATCTAAATGTTTTCAAGTTCCAGTGGCTACAGTGCAAAGTATTATTAAAAAATACAAGACATTCAGCACTGTGGAAAATCTCAGAGCACGTGGTCGGAAGCCAAAAGTAACACTTGTGCTGGCCAGGAGGATGGTGAAAGAGGTCTAAAAGAATCCAAGGATCACCACCAAGGCCATCCTGGTGAATCTGGGCTCTGCTGGTGGCAACGTCTCAAGGCAGACAGTCCAATGGACACTGAACACTGCTGGGTTTAATGGACGCAGACCAAGGAGGACGCTATTTCTCCAGATAAGACACACAAAAGCCCGCTTGGCCTTTGCAAATGCTCATCTAGACAAAGAAAAAGACTTCTGGTCAAACAAAAATTGAATTGTTTAGCCACAATGATATATCCTTCATTTGGCATTAAAAAGGAGAAGCCTTCAACCCTAAGAACACCATCCCCACTGTCAAACATGGTGGTGGGAACCTAATGCTTTTGGGGGTGCTTTTCAGCCAGTGGCCCAGGGAACCTAATCACAGAAAACGGCACCACGAAAAAAGACAACAACATCAGGCAGTCTGCAGAGAAACTCAGCCTTAAGCATCAGTGGACATTTCAGCACAAGAACGACCCATAACAAGGGCTTTTGTACTGATTATTGGGAAGGGCATGAATAATTTTGGACATGTCACTTTTTGTTCAAATTTAAATAAAATCTGAGAATTTTTTTTCCTACAACGATGTCTCTTGTACATTGTCTTATTATCTTTTGGGATAAGCCTGTGTCATTTCCGGACAAAAAAACAAAACAAAACAAAAAAAAAACATGCTGGTTGAATAAAACTTTAAGTTAATATTTATATATACAAACATATGTATTGATGTTTTCAATGTTATATATTTGCCAGTGAGTACAAAGCCACCCAGCCTGCATTCCTTGCACTCTCTCACACAGCATCCGCAGGCTGATTACAGGCCTGATAAAAGCTGCTGCCGTCTCTCTCTCTCTCTCTCTCTCTCTCTCTCTGATCCCTGAGTACTATTTATGTTTTGGACATGGTACCACTGCCTTGGCCACAGATGCATTTAATACATGCTTTAGGGTTTGAATCTCTTTTAATGTTTATTGGGAAATGGCAGGATAATCAGTGTCAGACTCTGTTTGCTTGGGTTGTCTGTCTTTTCTTTCGCAGTTTGGAGACTGAGAGGGTTTTACAATGCGATGTGATGGACATTATAATAGATAAGATGTAAAGGCTAAGGTGGATCTGGATCTGGGATGAAAGTAAAGCTAGGCATTTTGAAAGATGCACCCAAACACAGCACGATACTAGTGTGTGTGTGTGTGTGTGTGTGTGTGTGTGTGTGTGTGTGTGTGTGTGTGTGAGCATAAATGTATATAAAGCAACTTAATAAATGGTAATTTGATAACGGGGAGAATTAAAGAGGCACTGTTCCCACCATTATGAGGTTAGCTGGAGTTACAAAGCCAGCTTGTGTTTTAGCAGAACCTAAAAAACTTTGTTGTGTAAACAGAAATGTACTTTAGGTCAATAACTCTTATTTTAGTTACTTTAAAGACTAAGTATATCAAGGCTTGTTTAGAAAGCTAAAGAATGTCACAACAATCTGCATCTTTGTAACAGATCTGGCTTTTCTTAACACTTCATTGCCAACAGCTTAGCTGAGACATTCGTCTACAGGCTGTTACTCTGGCAGTCCAAATGGCATAAAGTACGAAGGGAGGGGTGGATAGCTGATAAACAAGTGTGCGCTAGTGACTTGTGGTATGACTTCACCACAGGAGACTGAGGCAAAGAATGTTTTTTCAACATCTTACTGACCTGACCTATGATCTACGGTCTGCTCTTCAGAGAGATCTGGAGCAGCGATTAAAACAAATGACCAGAAACTCCCACAAGAGGACCACTCGCACAGCATGGTATGTCTCTGAGTTTAGGGGCCAATAGGAAGAGCCAATATAAATGTGTTGCTTGTGTGTACTATTTGGCATGACCATAAGTTCTTTCATGGATACAGTGCTGATGAAGGAACCGAACAGATTACGACATTCCCTGAGGACATCAGTTGGAATTCCTGGCTCATTTTCCAGTGACATAATTCTTTCTTGGTGCTGTCGTGGATCTCCTCATGATTAAACACAAAGAAATATAAGACCCCTCTTCAATGCACCCTTCATGTTTTAGGGTTGTATTTTGTCCACCTGTGACACTGTTGAAGCTATGATGAAAGGCACAGTTAGACAGATGGACTGACTAGAGTCAAATCACTCACTCACTCATTTGCCGAACCGCTTAATTCTACTATTAGGGTCGCGGGAAAGCTGGTGCCTATCTCAGCCAACACTGAGCGAAGATGGGGTACACCTTGAACAGCTCGCAGGACCGTCACATGACAACACACACAACACACAACCAAGCACACTCATACACCAAGTGGCAATGTGGAACAGCCAATTAACCTACAGTGCATGTTTTTGGATTGTGGGAGGAAACTGGAGTAGCCATAGGAAACCCATGCAATCATAGGGAGAACATGAACTTCTCACAGAAATGCCTGAAACTCGAACCCAGGACCTTCTTGCTGTGAGGCGGATGTGCTAACCACTACACCACCCTGTTGCCCATACTAGAGACAAGTGACTAATTAAATTTAGTAACTAAACCAATTTTGTATCCTTTTGGTACATGTTTCATGTTTGTGAAGCAGGGTAAGTGGTGATCTATAGTTGCTGTAACTATGACGTCCTACACTGCCTGCCCAAAAAAAAAGTCACACACAAGAATAAGTTGTTGCAACATATCATTTATTTCCATCCAGTGTTGGGTACATTTCTCAACATTGTCTTGAACTGATGAGGGAAAAATTGAACCACTCCATGAAGTCTTCTCCAGCACATCCCGAAAACCTTCAATAGGGTTAAGGTCAGGACTCTGGATGCCAATACATATATGAAAATTATCCCTCATGCTCCCTGAACCACTCTTTCATTATTTGACTCCCCATTTAATACCCGTGCCATCAGGGAAGAAAAAGATCATTGATGTGATAACCTGCTCATTCAGTACATTCAGGTCATCTGCTGACTTCATTTTATTGCCACATTAATGTTGCTGAGCCTCGACCTGACCAACTGGAGCAACAATGCCATGGAGACTACATGCTGTGATCAAGGCTAAATTTACTCCATGAAAATATTAGAGTGTGCAACTTTTTTTTTGACTGGGCAGTGTATTTCCACATACACAGAATGACTGAAGATTTGCTCAAAGAAGAGTGGAAACCAGCCCTGAGCAAGAACACATTGTGCTTTAGACATGCATGCACTGCTCACATTGTGTGGTGAAGAATATACTGTATATAAAAACGTATCAGGAAAATAGCATATATTCTAGTTCATTCATTCATTTTACTCACAGTACCACAGGGTCAGGATGGGTTAGAGTTAGATCAGATCAACAACGATAATGCGGGTCAAAGAACACTTGTTTTCCCCTCACTTGAGAAAGTAATTATATTGCTCATAGTGGAGTCATTTTATGAATTCACAATTTAATTACATATTCTATTACATCAGGAGATTTGATATCGGTCAGATGAACTATTATTAAATCAAATATTTTGTTAGATTAAGATTTAATAATGAAAACAGTTACGGTATCAGACAAAACCACATTCCAAGACAGAAACTTATCAAATTATGATGAGGTCCAGGATAAAAAGATATTCAGTCAGGCAGGACATTACAAGGAAATTAACCTGAAAGATATCAGATATCATGATGAGCCCTCTGTGTGCTGTGCCTCTGTGTGTGTGTGTGTGTGTGTGTGGTGGGTGTATGGTTAACAATAGATGAATAAGGATGAGATTATCCTGTGATAAGACTACAGATTAAGTTAGGGAGCAAGTTTGGCACTGAACTATTGAAATGAGCTCTTATTTAATCAGCACTCCCACGCTGACTCCAGGCCACATGATTGAGGCCTGAGCTGAATGAGGTGCACTGAATTATGTTCATATGCTAATTTCTACTTTTATTCCCAGGTCACATTTACAGCCTCCTGTATTGAGCTGTGAAAATGAACAGGAGTCAAAATTGATTTTAAACAACCTGAAAGACTGCTTTACTTTGCAATATAACTGCCCTGATGAACTGATTATATCTATACAAAAATCTATACATGCTGGATTGTCCAGTGTTTATCAGAGATGACATTCCAGAGAGTCCACAGCTGGCTTGCTTGGCTGCATGTCATCATGTAGCACATTGACTCCAGATAGATAGAGTTCGGTGGCTTTGATCTACCTGGAAAGGGTATAGGATCCTCTGAAACCTTAGAAATATGTTGTGTCTGTTTTAAAATGTCACCAAAGAGAACAGGGAGATGTTATGATGATTCCAAGGTTCAGGCAACAGATCAATATGCTCCAGTGGCGAGGGTGATAGAGCTCTAACGATTTGTGTTAACTGGCCCTGTCCCTACTGTGATACACATCACTTCGGGAACTATTTATAGAGGCTAATCAATACACACACACACACACACACACACACACACACACACACACACACACACACACACACACACAGAGTTAGAGACTTTATTATCATGCATACAGTTCAATTAAATTCCCTCAGCATCCTAGAGGAAACCACGACTGAAATAAAAAATGCATAGTGATTAGCAAACTAATGAATGTACGTCAGTGACTGGAATTCAGATACCAATCAAATCTGCAGCTCAGGTAGACTGGAAAACCCAGGTACATCTAGGAAGGTTTCTTTCAACTGTCCCTCATTTCCCTAACATCTTTGGAAATACACCAACAGTTCATTAGTGCAGCGTCTGAAAAAGTGCTTTCCGTGCATTATTGGATACGACCTGCAAAGTGCTTTCCAACTCACCCCAAACATCTTGCAGGAAATACCGACAGGGGCCAGACAGTATAACCTAATAAAGCTCCAGTGCTAAATCATTAGAGCGGAAAGCCACTCCTATAATGTAGCCAGATGGAGGCACTAATTGGGTTTGGACGTGCGGTTTGCAGCACTGGTGCCTGTGCACTTTTATGAGGCTGGCTGAGTGGCCGATGGAGAGCGATGCTGAGCTGAAATGGCAGAATTACACTCTACACTATGGTCTGTGACCTGGGTTCCTCCCTGTGTGGGCCTACTGGGGGAGATGGTGGAGTAACGAGAGGAAACTGATTTGGGAAAAGGGATTATTCAACAAGAGGGAGACCTGATGCAAGTGTATTAAGGTTCATAAGGAACTGCCAGCCTGTGTTTCACCAGGTAACAGGGGAAAGCATTTTAGTGATGCCACAGTGTGAAATGCTGCAT
>JAQMYF010000001.1:29869927-29884041 GCA_030014195.1 Neosilurus mollespiculum
GTTTTTTAGGCTTATACTGAAATTTTTGTGCTTCAACTCTTCTCCTGCCCACACCTTTCACTCTTCATGCACAATTTGTACATCAGATTGTAGATATTGCTGTCCTCTGTCATACAGTGTGACTCACTAAGCCATAGGATTTACACTTTTGTCTGTAGAAGCCTCTGTTCACAGGGAGTGCCACTCCCTGCTCCAATTGATCTCCATTATATCTCTCGTCTGACTAAATCCAAAAGAGCCCAGTTTCAAAACTACCATCCCTTGGTCATTTTTCACTTTATCTACATAAATAACACATTTTTGTGTTCAGTGAAGTCTCCTGGTGCTCACAGTGACAATATTTCAGCGATAGGACTTATGGTTTTCTATATAATAGGAGTTGTTCGAGGGGTGTGCTCAGCTAGATCTGAGTATGTAAAGACCTGTGTTTTAGTGGAAATGACAGTTAAACTGCCATTGAGTGAACCTTAATTACTACCTGTGAGTGCAGTTGGACACAAAGAGGTGTCCATGATCAGCTGATGTCAGTGTGGCTCATTTTCAGGCTTTTTCAGCATTGCTTCAGCGATCTATTTAGCTGATCAGCATTCACACACATTTTCTGCAGGAAATGCACTCAGTCTAGTTCTGTTTTATATTTCTATTTAAAAGTTGTGTATATATTTGCTTGTGTTTTTATTCTGCTCTTGATGGTGTTAATTGCAGTTTATTGCCTTCCTTTTTGCTTTCTTAAAGCTGAGAGTCTCATACAAAATTTCATTATGTGTGAACATAATGCCAATAAAAAGTCTTGAATCTTCTGCTGATAATGATCCATATGGACATTTAATATACACTCAAACTGTGGAGATGACTTCACTGCTGGTGATATAAACTCTTTTACTGACTTTATATTAAACTATAGTGAAGTTTCTGCTACATGGTTTGTATTTTTATGGTTTCCCCCAAATGAGGATGTGATTCCCTTTTGAGTCTGGCTCTTCTCAAGGTTTCTTCATTGTGTGGGAGTTCTTCCTTGCCACTGTGGCCATTGCTTTGCTCATTAGGGAGGTGTAGGCTTTATAGAGAATTGTTTAAATTCTTTATTAAATTTGTATTTACTATGTAAAGTTGCTCTGCAACAATATCAGTTGTAAAATGTGCACTACAAATAAAACAGAATTAATTTGAATTTAATTTTCAGAGTGGATGTGTCCAGAGATGGCAGCCTGGATTATATTATTGACTGTCTTTTAACTCAAAGGAAAAATGCCAAACTAAGTTTCTAATTCAGCTCCACATTTTACTAGCTATTTGGGGATGGTTATTATCTCTTGCTATCCAATTCAGAGCAGCTGCTATGCAGGTTTCAATAAGGACTTCCGGACTACAGTTCCATCAGCACTTCGCATGTTGCATGTTTAGGATTATGAGCACCTGTTTTACATTGTCCCTGACTACACACTCATATGTGACCCACTCCATCATAATACAGATTAAGTCATGAGGTCGTGTTTTGAGTAAAAGCCAAAGTAAGTTGAAAATGGTGTACCCGGATAAAAATGCTATATCGTCAAAAATACAGCCTTCAAAGCATAATCTTTGACATGACCAACTTCAAATATCCATAAATACAATCTATCCATGCTAAAATACTTGTTTAAGAAAGGGTTCCATGTCCAAGTTGTTGTAAAACAATAGAACTATCCACTTATTTTGCTGATTTTCTTTTGTGATTGCTTAGCGTATTATCTTAAAGGATGCACACGGAGACAGAAATGGTGGAGAGCACAATATTTAAATAGATTGGCAGGCAAACTCATGGTCAAAAAACAGGCAATGGTCAGAGATATCCAAGAAGTCAAAAACAGAGTATGAGGCAGAGGTATCCAAAAATTACAAAAAGAGAGCAAGAATGGTCAAGGAACAAGCAAGATCAAATACTAGGCAGAGATATACAAACGCTGGAAAGGCATAGGAGAAACTTCTGGCATGATCTGGCAATGCTTGTGGGGAAATGCAGGGCTTATATAGACAGACAAGTGAGGCAGGCAACGAGGCACAGGTGAGCACAATAATGAGTCTTAAATTAAATTAGAATTAAATTTTACTATGTAAAGCTGCTTTGTGACAATGTCAATTGTAAAAAGCGCTATACAAATAAAACTGAATTGAATTGAAGTGAATAATATTAGAACACACAGCTGCCTAGCAGGAGTACTAATAGTACCCCCCTCTTATTGGCATCTTAACTGGGGGGAATGTTCTTTCAGAAAGTCCCTGACAAGTCCATGATCCAGAATGTCCCAATCAGGAACCCAACACCTCTCCTCCAAACCATAATCCTCCCATTCTATCAAGAACTGGAGACCACGGCACCAGCAGTTAAGTGTAAAGGCTAATGAGCCATCAATGAGCCATGAAGGGGGAGGGGGCTTGGGAACTGGGTTTAATCCTGGAAACGTGCAAGGTGCGGTGGATGCGGTGGAGGGTTGGGGGGAGCTTAAGCCACACAGCAGCAGGACTCACAACTTGCACAATGGGGTATGGACCAATGAAACGAGGAGCCAATTTCTGGGAGTCCACCTTGAGGGGCAGATCCCAGGTAGACAGCCAGACGCGCTGACCCTGATAGGGAGGCACCTTGGAACGATGACGATCTGCCTGGTGCTTCATCCTGGCTGAAGCACATTGCAGGGCTGTCCAGTTCCTCTTCCAGGTCTGACGACAACAACGAACAAAGGCCTGGGCAGATGGTACACCGACCTCCTCCTCCAGAGCAGACAACGGGGGGGGGGGCTGATATCCTAGACAACACTCGAAGGGAGACAGGCCTGTGGAGGCAGAAGGGAGGGAGTTAATAGAATAATCTACCCAGGGCAGCTGACGACTCCAGGAAGATGGCCTTTCAGACACCATGCACCACAAAGTCATCTCCGGGTGTTGATTAGCCCTCTCCATCTGGCCATTGCTTTGTGGGTGGAATCCTGAGGATAAACTGACAGAGGCACCAATGAGTGTACAAAAGGCTCTGCAGATGTGTGACGTGAACTGTGGACCTCTATCAGAAACCATCAAGTCAGCAGTCTTCTTGGCAAAGGGGAGTTTGGGTAGAGGAATGAGGTGCACAGACTTAGAAAAGCAATCAACAAAAGTGAGTATAGTGGTGTTACTGTCTGACGGAGGAAGGCCAGTAACAAAGTCTAAGGCAATGTGGGACCAAGATCTCTTGGGTATGGGCAGGGGCTGCAACAGGTCCAACGGAGGATGTGTAGAGGTCTTACTGTGGGCATAAACAGAACAGGCAGAGACAAATTTGCAAACATTCTCCCCTATGGTAGGCCACCAGAACCTCCTGCTGATGAAGGCTTGAGTGTGTCTTGCTTCAGGGGGGCAGCAGAGTTGGGAAGAGTGGCTCCACTGTAGGACCTGAGAACGGACAGATCTTGGCACAAAAAGACGGTTAACAGGACATTGACTAGGAGCAGCATTTTCAGATTGGGCAGACTGAACCAGAGACTCTATGTCCCATTGAACTGCCCCCACAATGCTGTGATCAGGGAGTATTTTCTCTGGTTCTCCATTATTTTCTTGAGAGGGGGATATGAAAGAGATGGCATTTGGCTTGCCTTTCTTAGATCCAGGACTATAGGACAGGGTGAAATTGAACCATGAGAAGAACAGACCAACAAGCTTGACGAGAATTCAAACATTTGGCAGTCCGAATATATTTGAGGTTCTTATTATCTGTCCATACCAGAAATGAAACCTTAGAACCCTCGAGCCAGTGCTGCCACTCCTCCAGAGCCAGCTTAACTACCAACAGTTCCCTATTGCCAACATCATAATTACTCTCAGATGAAGTAAGGCGATGAGAAAAAAAAGCTCAAGGGTGCACCTTATCATCCTGGGCAGAGCACTGAGAAAGGACAGCACCAACACCCACATCTGAGGCATCCACCTCCACAAAGAACTGATGATCAGGATCAAATTGTATCAGAATAGGACCAGACAAACTTAAATGAACTGGAGTTAAGGGCTGTGAGAGGGGCAGCCGGGGTACTATCATTTCTAATAAAATGTCTGTAGAAATTGGCAAACCCTAGAAAAAGTTGCAGCTCATGGCGGGTTGTAGGCTAAGGCCAGTCAATAACTTCTTTCACCTTCTGTTGGTCCATCTCTATGGCACTGGCAGAAATGACGTAGCCCAGGAAGGAGACAGAGCTGCGGTGAAATTCACACTTCTCAGCCTTGACAAAAAGTTGGTTCTCTAATAGACGTTGCAGGACCTGGCAGACATGGTGGACATGTTCAGTGCGAGAATGTGAGAAGATTAAAATGTCATCCAAATAGACTAAGACAAATTTATTAATCATATCCCTCAAAACATCATTTACTAGGGCTTGAAAAACACCAGGAGCATTAGTGAGCCCAAATGGCATTACTAGGTACTCGAAGTGTCCCGTAGGTGTATTAAATGCCATCTTCCATTCATCCCCCTCTCGGATCCGAACCAGGTGATAGGCATTATGGAGATACAATTTAGTGCTGCAAACTGCTTTAATGCATGCAATCCCGAGGTTCCCAAATCGGACACCTTTCTTTCATGGACTACACAAGATCTTGAGATCCTGTCAATGAAAACCATAAACAGGATTGGTGACAAAGGGAAGCTCTGGCAGAGTGAAACCTGCAGTAGAAACTTGTTCAGCTTTGTGATGAGGATGTAGGTGCAACTCTCACTTTGGTTAAACAGGGACCTGATGGCTCACAGCAGCCCTGTAATCCCCCTGGAGACATAGTCGTAGGAGTCATAATCTTGCGGGGTGTACGCCAGGATTACGTTGTTTTGGACCCGTTGTTAAGGGCTATTCAGTCTTTGTATCACTGGAGCCAGAGCTTGGTCCACATTGGTAAAAACAGGACAAATTCATTTCCAGTGAGAGTTGGACTCTGCCAAGGCTGTCCTTTGTCACAGATTCTGTTCATAATTATTTTGGACAGGATTTCTAGGCACAGCTGAGGCATTGAGGGGTTTTGGTATGGTTACCATAGGATCTTGTCTCTGCTTTTTGCATTGTCCTTGTGGCTTCATCAAACTGGGACCTCCAATTCTCATTGGAGTGATTCACAGCTGAGTGTTAAGCAGCCAGGATGAGAAGCACCATCTCCAAGTCTGAGGCAATGGTTTACAGTTGGAAGAGGGTGAAATGCACAATACGGGTCTGGAATGAGGTCCTGCCCCAAGTGGAGCAGTTCAAATATCTTGTGGTTTTTTTCATGAGCAAGTGAAGGATGGAACAGGAGATCAACAGGTGGATTTGTGCAGCCTCTGCTGTGAAGTGGAGCTTGTACCAGTTCATCATGGTAAAGAGGGAGCTGAGCTGGAAGGCAAATCTCGCAATTTACCAGTCAATCTATGGTCCTACCCTCACCTATGGTCACAAGCTTTGGGTACTGACCAAAAGAACAAGATCACAAGTGGCTGAATTGAGCTTCTTTTGCAGGTTGGTGGGGGCTCCATCAGGGATAGGGTGAGAAGCTTGGCCATCTGGGAGCAGTTTGGATTGGAAACACTGCTCCTCTGCATTAAGCAGAGACAGTTAAAGTGGCTCGGGCATCTGGTTAGAATGCATCCTGAATGCCTCCCTTGTGTGGTGTTTCAGGCATGCCCTACCAGGAAGTGACCCCAGGGTCGACCCAGAACATGCTGGAGGGACTTTGTCTCTCGGCTGGTCTGGGAATGCCTCTGTGTCTCCCCAGTAGAGCTGGAGGAAGTGGCTGGGGAGAGGGATGTCTGGACCTCACTGCTTCTGCTGCTGCCCTTGCAACCTGACCCCAGACCAAGAGGAAGAAGATGATGATGATGATGATACCAAGATGGCCTCACAACATCCAGATCATTCAACTTCTCAGGGCATCTCTCATCCATCTCTGGCACCCTGCACTCCAAAGAGCTTTTTAACTACCTTGGTGACCTCTGCCAGGGTTATTGCTCCTAGTGTTCAGCCTCTGCCTCCTCAGTGGAGAATATGGTGGCTGGATTACGGAGATCCTCAAAGTTCTTCCACTGCTCATTTATGTCCCCAGTCTGGGTCAGCAGTTCTCTACCCATACTAAGCACTGCCTGGGACAGACCCTTTTCTCTTTCTGAGCCACGTAACAGTTTGCCAGAACCTTACTGTGGTCAACCGAAAGTTGTTCTTCTTGTTGTTGTGCTCCTCAAAGTTTTTGCTTCTGTGACAACCAAAGCTGCCACCCTTTTAGACACTTGATACCTGTCAGCTGCCTCAGGAGACCTCTGGGACATGAGGGCAACTAGCTTTACAATTGCATGTTATGTAATCAAGCGTTAATAAGCATATTATAATCAAGCATATCATATATACCATACATATTAAACAGTGTATTCCCACTTATTATTGTAAACTTTCATGCCGAATGTACTCTGCACCAGCCACAAGTTTAAAGGTGTCCAATCATGACCATAATAAAGAGAGAAAAGATCTGAGAAATGGCGTCAGAGGAAAGTACAAAAAGTCTACCTTAGAAAACACCAGGAGGTAATGGTGGCAGAATGTACCTGAAATAACAAGCTATGTAGAAGCCTAGGAAATAATCATGACAGACCAAGTACGTAGGAATTAGGTAATTGATGACATAAAAGATAGGAGGAAACATATTGGTACTGATGTACTATGCAACAACATATCCTAAAGTTATACACCTGTGCAAAGTGACAGAGAACATTTCCTTCTATTCAGGTGAGTCTTCACTAAGGTGAGTAGTGATTCCTAAGAATCTGCTCACTGAACAAGAGACCTCCTTTATCTCCAAGCTGATGGCTGACCTCTGCTGATTGTTTCAGATCAATTGGGGACTTCTGTCTACCACCCACAAACTTATGGACTGGTCAAGCCCCCAAAAAACAAGGTGAAAGCCATCTGGTGCATCTCAAAATCAGGCACAAAGAAACAGACACGTGTCTTCTTGGGGTTGGCAGGGTACTACTAATAATAGAAGGATATTTGTTTTAGTATTTAAACATATTGAAAAGTTTGCTCACATTCTGTTATGTATGTAAAGAGCTAAAAATAGCAGTAGCATTCTCAGTACCATTTTATAATAATGTTTACAAGTCCACCCTTGAACAAGTAGTGGATATACTGGGCTGAAAGGCAGACTGAATATCAGTAGGTCAGGCCTGTCCCTTATTTTATTTTAAAAATAAAACTTATTTTAAGGTTTAATTCTAGCAATAGGCTGTGATTACTTATCTGCCATACACTCTCTCTCTCTCTCTCTCTCTCTCTCTCTCACACACACACACACACACACACACACACACTTACAAACTTACACAAATACACACACACACACATGCACATACATGTTGTTTTCAACTTCATGTTTTTTTCCCATCGGTTTCTGTAGCTCTTAAGAGTCTCACTCTTTTTTTTAGGCAGAAAGACTATGCTAGTTTCTTTTTTTTAACTCATTTTAACTAGCTTGAAAAAAGTAATCTAAGGCCTTTGGTCAAAGAAAACCAACCTAATGTGTTTTTTCCTACTGTACCAGAGCACTTTGCCAAGAACATAATTTTTGTTTTTATTACACTTGCATTGAATGCTGGGAATCATCTGTGAAACATGTTGTCCAAGGAGTATTGCTGCAAAATGTTTTCAACTGTGCATAAATGTTACATATTTATTTCCTTTAATTTCCTCAGCATCTCAACAAATTAAGATTCAATTATATATATTAAAAAAATAAATTTTTTCACTTTTTAAATATTATACAGGAAACACATTTATAAACTTTTTTTTTAATAAGCTGACTGCACAGTATAAAATCACATGATTTCATTCCTTTCTTTCTTTTTTCCCTCTTAATTTAGAAGTTCTGCGATGGCCTGGCGAGCTGTCAAGTGTGTACCCTGCCCTCACCCAGAGATGGGTGCTGGCCTCCCCACGACCCTTATTAGGATTAAGCGGCTTAGAAAATGAATGAATTAATAATTCAGAAATTCATATGAAATGCCTCCACTTGTCATTGCTTCAACCCTTCTATTCGCATTTCACTGCAATACAGGTTAAAACTATTTCAAAATGTTTATTTATAAGATGATTTCGACATACATTTCAGCAAATAATTAACATTGAATACATCTGTGCAGAGAGAATGTAGAAAAGAACAGCTACTGACACTGAACCATAATAACAGCATCTAGTATATCTTTTAACTTCTCAACAGCTCCCTATATCATAACACTCGGGCTTTCACTCATAGTTTGTTACTTTTTTTTTTTTAAATGATCAGTCACTTACCTTTAAATGCCTTCGTCAATACAGGTTTCAGAGACAAGAGTTTTTCTCCTAATAGAGCAGGTCAAACTTTTTGGGCGAACTGGACTTTTCAGTTTTTCTTTGAATAGAGATGCAGTTCTCAGGAAACAAACATTAGTAGCTACCCACAGGATTTATGTTTCCCCACTTCCGTACACACTCACCTAAGCTAAAGGCCACAGTGGTTGTGGTACTGAAGCCACATAGGAACAATTTTTCTTCATGCAGAACTAATCAAACAGATCACAACACACACACACACACACACACACACACACACAAGCTATCAAAGCATTCATTCTGAAGGATTTCTTATTTCCTCTGTATGGCTGAGTGTTGGTGAGTCCAGTGCTTTCAGTGAACTTTTACCTGAAGATTGCTGTTATTTTAACTTGCTTCGGACATCGGGCCGAGGAGAAGGAGTATTAGCTGTTTGTAAAACTCAGTTTAAGTGTAAGCAGCTGTCGTTATCATTCTCCTTCAACTGCTTTTTAAACTGAGCCAGTTTGAGATGGGTTGCTCTCACCCTGTGTTATGTGCATTGTTCTATACACCTCCAAAATACAATAAGGATTTTATTAATGTTTTTTCTGATTTTATGTCTGAAATCATGCCGAAATATGACCCTGTTTTTATTGTTGGGGTTTTTAATATTCATGTGTGCTGTCCTGAGAAGCCAACGGTTAAAGATTTTTCTCCCCTAATTTAGTCGTATCCAATTCCCTCCCATCAACTTTTTGCCTTCCCTATCGCACGACCACCACCAACCAGGGAGGGGCGTAAGAAAGCACACGCCCCCTCCGTGACATGCGATGCTGCCGCCTCTTTATCTGTTTATAATTTAGAGGTTTGTGATGCAGTGTTTTCTGACCATATGCCTGTGTTATTTAAGGTTGCTCTTGCATGTAATTCAGTTAAATGTCATAATGCTGTTCTATCTGTTCATATTTTTAATCCTTCCACTACTGTTCAGTTCTCGGCTGTTTGTACTCATACTGTGTCATTCCTGAGTCAGTGTGTAGACCACACAGAAGACCTCCACTCATGGTTTTAATCCACCTGCCAAACTGTGTTAGACACTGTGGCTCCATTAAAAATCAGGCAGCCTAAACCTAAATCTGAGCCCTGGTTAAACGGCACAACTCGTACTGCTACACACAAGTGCCATAGAGCTGAGCTCAAGTGGAAGAAGGACAAACTGCAGGTGTCTTATCAGATATCTGTATTTGTATTTATTTAAAACTATTAACACCATTCTTAATGTCCTGCAGACTGTACTGAACCTTCCCCTGCTGTTTGTGAGAACATTCTTCATTTTTTTATTGATAAGGTCACTTCCACAAGGGATCATATCTCATCTCCTGCCTATGACCACTCAGTCACTGTCCCCTGCTTTGGTGACTCTGTATCCCCCTCACCTCCTCCGCAGGGCTCAGTTTTAGGCCATCGTCTTTTCTCTCTCAATCTACTTCCACTGGGCTCTATACTAAGGAAACATGATATTACTTTCCACTCTTTTGTGGATGACACCCAAATCTATGTCACTCCTAAAACAAGTAATGTTTATTCACTCACACTGCTGCTTAAGTGTCTTGATGACATAAAGGCATGGATGACTTATAACTTTTTATTTTTCATTTTTGAAAAAACACGGGTGTAGTAGATCTGGGTGCTTTTGTCCAGTATATCAAGCCAACTGTCACAAATCTAGGAGTAAACGTGGATACAGACCTTAAGTTGGACAGCCAGATCAGAGCAGTTGTTAAGTCTAGTTTTTTTTTTCACCTGAGGCATCTTCCCAAAATAAAGCCAATTCTCTCTAGATAGCCTGTTGATCCATGCCTTTGTTACCTCTCGGTTTGATTACTGTAATGCACTTTACCTAAGGATTAGTGGGTCATCCATTACTCGTCTCCAGATGGTCCAAAATCCTTCCGCATGTTCATTAACAGGCAGGAAAAAGTATGAGCACATTTTGCCCATTTAATTCTCACTCCACTGGCTGCCCATACATTTTAGGATTCATTTTAAAATTCTTTGATTTACTTTTAAGTCTTTAAATGGCCTTGCTCCTTCCTATCTCTCAGAGCTGCTTCTGCCTTATAGACCCACCTGAAACTCACACTGGCTGATCAGCTGCTCCTGCTTCATCAGCTGCCGAAAACTAAGCATAAGCACAGAAGGGACTGTGCTTTCACTGTTGCAGCTCCAAGATTGTGGAATGATTTGCCCCTTTTATGTGAGACAGGCCTCCTCTTTGTCTTCTTTTAAATCTTTTCTTAAAACACATCTCTTCTCTTTGGCTTTTTGGACCTCCTAAGGGATTTATCTATTTTGGTTTTTATGGTTTCCTATTTCTGTATTTATTTATCTGTTGTTTCTATTAAATTATTATCATATAGGAACTTGAATATGTTTATGAATTTTTCGGATGCAATGTTGAGATCCTGTTCTTGGTATATTATATAGTTCTGTTCCAGTAGATCATTCCTAAGTTTTTTTTTTTTAATGGATTCTTCTCACCTTACTCTCCTACACTCTATTTGCTTGGTTGATGTATTAATCCTGTAATTTCCATCATTAACGGTAAAGACAGGCAGGTGGTCACCTATATCACTGATTATTAATCCATTTACTCTTATGTTTTCTATGTTATTGGTGAAGATATTATTGATCAGATTGGCACAATGTGATTCTGCTGGGTCTGGTTATTTTTGGAAACAAGTTAATGTTATACATAATATTGACACATTTCTCTGTACTTTTAGGTTTATTCGGTTTCCACAAGTCAATATTGTACTCTCCACATATGAAAACTGTTTTATTATTCAATTTGGTCTAAGTTTATAAATGTGTGCAAGACTCTATGCTGTTGTTGTCCTCTGCTATATGAGGCTAGCAAGGTATGTGTTTTTCTGATTACAGGCTCCGCCCTGATTATCCCACCTGTTCCGCATTCCTGTCGGAGAATAAAAGGCCCGCTATTCCTTGTTCCCGTGCCAGATCGTCTTGTGCCGTCATAGAGAGAGGACGTATCACATTGTACGCACCGCGATCCAGCCTACCGTTCATAGTGTTCATGTACCACGTTAGCCTTGTTCCTAATAAAGGCTCCCTGTTTTCACCTTTTCTTGTCGTGCCTGTCCTGCATTTGGGTCTATCTGTTATTGGTACCAGCGTAACATAAGGTCCATATAAGCAATAATGAGGTCTAAATAAACACTAAAAATGTCTATATAAACACTAATGAAGTCTACATAAACATTAATATGGTCTATATAAGCATTATAAAGGTGTATATAAACACTTGTAATGTATATATAAACACTAAATATGTATAAACAGTAATACGGTCTATATAAACACTCAAATGGGTTATAAAAACATGAATAAGGTCTATATAAACATTAAAAAGGTCTTTAAAAACACTAATTAGGTAAATATTAATATTTATAAGGTCTGTAAAAATATTAATTAGGCTTAAATAACGCATTAAAAAGGTCTATATAAATATCAATAGTGTCTATATAAGCATTAATAATGTAACACTAACAATGTCAGTATAAACTCTAAGAAGGTCTATATTGTTAGGACCATCTTCTATATACCTCACCAGTTCCACGTGTTCGGTAATGTGTGAAAGACCAAACAGATTCTATCAGTTCCCAATTTAGTAATTTTTACAATAAAACAAAATAAGTACAAAACACATGTGATACTGCGTCATGGCCATGGGTCCCTCAATTCTGAGTCCAACCTCCTTCTCAAAAAAACACACTTATTCACAAAAACGCACAAAAATGCAGATAAACTCACAAAAAACGCACTAAAACACAGAAAAACACACAAAAATGTGCAGAAAAGCACACAAAAGCACAAAAACGCACGAAACACACAGAAATCATACCAAAACTCACAAAAATGCACTAAAACACAAAAAACACACAAAAATGTACAAATAAGAATGAAACGCACAAAAATGTACAGCAAGACAGAAAAGCACACAAAAATGTACAGGAAAGCACCCAAACGCACAACAACACACCAAAACTCAGAAAAACGTACAAAAATGCACAAAAATGCAAAGTATGCATTTTTTAGGTGTTATTTACATTTTTGTGCATTTTTGTGTGTTTTTTGCGTTTTTGTTCACTTTTGTGCGTTGTGCATTTTTGTGTGTTTTGGTGGGATTTTGTGCATTTTTGTGTGTCTTTTGCTTTTTTGTTCACTTTTGTGAGTTGTGAAGAGAATAACATAAAAATGTACAGAAAAGCACAAAAACGCACGAAAAAGCACAAAACACACAAACCCCCATAAAAACACAGAAAAGCACACAAAAATGTACAGGAAAGCACACAAACGCACAAAACACAGAACAATGTACAAAAATGCACAAAATGGCAAAAGTATGCACAAAAACACAGAAAAATGCTCATAAATGCATAAAACTGCAAAAAGGGTTCGTTTTTGCCTTTTTGTTCGTTTTTGTGCATTTCTGTGCGTTTTTTTGTGCGTTATTTGCATTTTTGGCAATTTTTGTGCTTTTCTGTGCTTTTTACTTGCGTTTTTGTGCACAAAACACACAAAAACGCAGAAAAACACACTAATTCAAAAACGCACGCAAAAATGCAGATAAACTCACAAAAACACACTAAAACACAGAAAAACACACAAAAATGTACAGAAAAGCACGCAAAAGCACAAAAACGCACGAAACACACAAAATCGTGCCAAAACTCACAAAAACGCACTAAAACACAAAAAAACACACAAAAACAATGCAGAAAAGCACACAAAAATGTACAAAAACAGAAAAATGTAAACTGCAAGAATGGGTTTTGTGCATTTTTGTGCGTATTTGTGTGTTTTTGTGCATTATTTGAGCGCGTTTTTGTGTTGTACTTTGTTTTTTTGCGTTTTTGTGTGTTTCTATGCCTTTTATTGCATTTTTGTGCACAAAACACACAAAAACGCAAAAAAAACACTACAACACAAAAACGCACAAAAACACACAAAATCTATCCAAACCACACAAAAAAAGCAAAAAAAACACACAAAACCCCACAACAATTTCACCAAAACACACAAACCTGCCCAGAAACACTCAACAACTCACCCAAACACAAAAACTCACATAAATGCACTAAAACACAGAAAAAAACACTGAAATGTACAGAAAAGCACAAAAACACAAAAACGAACAAATTCGCATTAAAACACACTAAAAACACAGAAAAAACACACAGAAATGTACAAAAAAGCACGAAAACGTACAAAACACAGAAAAGCACTCAAAAATGTACAGGAAAGCACGCAGACGCACAGAAACGCACCAAAACACAGAAAAACGTACAAAAATGTACAAAACCCCAAAAGTATTCAAGCAGTGATTAAAAGACCTGATGAATAAGTGAATCCTTGTGGCAAACAAGTATAAGTATCAGATCATGTACCATATGATAATCAGATTGAAAGGGAAAAAATATATTTTTGTTGTTAAAGGGAAATATTTAATTAATCCTGTTTATTCTTTGTATTTCTCGTTATTGTCTACCTCATGTATTCTATATGCAATAACCTTTAAGTTTGGACCGTGTGACTTTTTCTCTGTGTTTATCTAGGCTTCACTCCTTATTTTACATCTGTGTTGTATCAGACTATAACGGCTCCACTAGCGAAATTCCATAGATAAGATTATATAGATTTATAGTCTTAATTGCACTTAGTGAAATTCCAAAGGATGACCCCTCTTTGACCCTGTTACACACACACACACACACACACACACAC
>JAQMYF010000001.1:29887636-29906518 GCA_030014195.1 Neosilurus mollespiculum
ACACACACACACACACACACACACACACACACACACACACACACACACACACACACACTCACTCACTCACTCACTCATTTGCCATAGTGCTTAATCCTACTATTGGAGTGACGGGGAGACTCTTCTATCTCAGCCAACACTGGGTGAAGGCGGGGTGCATTGGAGTACCTGGAAGAAACCCACACAATCACGGGGAGAATAAACTCCACACAGGAATGGCCGAGCCCTGGACTCACACCCGGGACCTTCTTGCTGTGAGGCGAATGTACTAACCACTATGCCACCGTGCCACCCTTGATAGAAAACAGTATTAATATATTGAGGGACTTTTATTCTCAACAGTAAACAGCATAAGAACACTGAGGTATCCTCATATGTGATATCAGGACCTTAAGAAAGTCTTATTCTCATTTGAGAATCATTTGAGCAATTTTTGTCTACACAGAATAATATTAGCATATCAGCTGTGGCTCAGGGTTTAAGGCTATTGGTTGCTGATCTGATGCCTTCAAGCTCCAGCATGCAAACGCTCTCAACTCCAGAGGCACCCTGTCATGACAGACCCTTTGTTCAGACCCCAGTAAGGATAAACATTCATTCATTCATTCATTTTCTGAACCACTGAATCTGGCATTATATTCAGTACAGTCCCCTGGTTACACACTAAAACAAGAGCACTCACAGAGTACAAACCACCAAGCCCAAAAATCCCCTATATGAATCCTTATAGGATTAATCCTATATAATCCTATTTAATCCTAATTAGGGTCGCGGGGAGGCTGGCACCCATCTCAGTTGACTCTGGGCGAGGGCAGAGTACACCCTGTACAGCTCGCCAGGCCATCGCAGGGCAGAAACACGCTGATGGCTATGCAGCCTACTCTTGACGAAAATCAGCAATGGTTCACTTACATGCCTCTCACCATAGACAGTGAGAGACATGGCCTGCATTTGATAATCCAGTTAGCTGCACTGGGGGCAAGGATAAACAATTTCAAATAATTTCACTTTACTGTAATTGTATGAGGGACACAGTCTTTTTTTCTTTCATCAACAATATGAGGGCATAGTATAATATCGCTTCAGCACCACTTTCTGTCAGAGTGATCTCTGTTATTGTGTGGCACAATCAGAACATCAATCCCTTGTGACAACTTTGAGATATAATTTTCACTAGTTGTATATGAACCACACTGTCAGTCCACAATGAAAACATGTATGTTATCATGGTTCTATGGTGGATAAGTTTGACAGGCTGCAAAAATGGGGTCGTGGTCACAAGGTGACAGCTGTGCTATTTTTACTCTGCAAGGAAACGAGCAAATAAGAATACTCCACTCATTCTGAAGGAAATCTTTATTGTCGTTCTTTATATTTGTCCATGCCGGAGTGCACTGTTGTGTTCTTTGGGGTAAAATAAAATAATAAAAAAAAATGCTCAGAGCATAAATGGTCTGTCCAGCTGAAATAACACACAAACGTAGTACCGTCCTCTCTAACCCCAATCTCTGAGTATGTGACAGAGCTGTTTTTACCAAAATAGGACTGAAAAATGCTTAACTTATGGTATGGTGCTAACATCCTGCTTCCTGTGTATGTTTTAGGAATGTTGGATGCTCATCCCTCATATATTATTTTCTATATATTGTATAGCATTTTTATAGTTAGTGTTCCAAAAATTCATATATACACATTTCTCTATTTGTAAGTAAGAAGTTTGCCCCAAACAAGTAGCATAAGGGTAGTTTACTATGATACTAGATATACAAGGTAGGATATTTAAATAAAGTTTGACTTCATACCCAACTATTCCCCAAATGAGAACTAACTGCCCCTGCCTGAACAGCAACACTGACGCCATGTTGACTATTCAACTCATTTTACACTCTTAGCTTATAGTGTTGTTAATAATCTTATAAATTCAGTATTATTTAACTAATCAGTGAAAACTAAACTGAAAACAAATCAGACAATATGTAGTTATGAAAGTGAAAAAGGGCATCACAGTGGCGTAACAATTAGCACGCCCCCCTCAGAGCACGAAGGTCCTGTGCGATCCAGGGCTCAGCAAGGATGTTTCTGTGTGGAGTATGCATGTATTCCCATGCCTGCATGGATTTCGTCTGGGTACTCTGGTTTCCTCCCACAATGCAAAAACATGCACATTAGGCTAATCAGGCCAAATTGCCCCTAGGTGTGGGTGTGGGTGTGAGTGGTTGTGTGTGCTTGTGCTGCCCCTGTGGTGGATCGGCAAGCTGTTCAGGGTCTGAGATTGAGTTGGCTGAGATGGGCTCTGGCCTTCCTGCGACCTTAGTAGGATTAAGCGGTTTGGTAAATATAGGAATGAATGAGAGAAATGTGTTTGGACTTTATGTGTTTTTGTACTTTCAGGAATTAATAAATATTCTCAGCAACAAAGCCAGGATCGGCATGTAGTTTATCTGAGTTTTAACAATCAACATCATGTAAAAAGCATTAAGAATCATTATTATTGCTTTAAGGCAGCATGGTGGCCTGGTGGTTAACACATTCACCTTACAGCAAGAAGCTCCCTGTGGTATTTGCATGTTCTCCCTATCTTTGTGAAAGTTTCCTCATTCGAGTTCGGGTACTCCGGTTTCCTCACACAGTCCAAAGATATGCACATTAGGATAACTGGATATTCTCAGTTGCCCCTAGGTGTAAGTGTGAATGGTTGGCCCTGTGATGGTCAGGTAGGCTGCTCAGGTTGTACCCCACCTTCTCCCAGAGTTGGCTGGGATGGGCTCCAGCCTCTCCGCGAGACTACTAAATAATAAAGGAGTTTGGAACATGGAAAAAAGTACAATTTTAAAACTTTTACTTCACTTTTTTGTAGTTTATGTAGGTTTTTTGTGAAATATATTAGATTTTAGGTAAACATGAAATAATTTTCCTCCTGTATTATTTTTAAACAGTTATATACAATAATACGGTACAAACAATAATCAAAGAATTGGTCATAATTTGCAAAAAAAATCATTGCAAAAATATGCGCTTCTGCCCTTAATATGATGTGAGTTTCTGCATATAATCCATGATAATGTCACAGCACAAGAGCATAAAGGAGCCAAATGTCAAGGAAAATGCAGACAAATTATATTTATCTCACAAGAAAGTGGGTTGTGTGTCTTTTTAAGGGGGCCAGAGGGAAGTGAGGAGAGGAAAGAAAATGGGAGAAAAGGAGAGTGATCGAGTACAAGAGTGAAAGGGAGAGAGACATGCCTTCTGGCAGAGAACGAGGGGCCACAGCTGTGTTTGGTGTGGTATTTTTAAATGCATCAATGCCGCTCCAATCCCTGAGCCTTGCCTGATCTATTTATAGCCAGGGCTGGCCATTGTTCTATTTCTGTCACCTGTGGGCCATGCCACTGTTGATTCACATGCAAATGAACCTCCTCCTTTCCACAGTAAGCTGCTCTGAACCACACCGAGCTTCAGAGAGGGAAGAGAGGAGAGGAAAGAGAGATGAAAATAAGAACACTGCTATGAGTGCTTGACACACAGCTCCACAGTTGCAGTGAAGGGTCTGTGTTCAGCCATTTTGCAGGGAAAAGCTGACATATGACAAAAAGGACAGAGGAGGACTTAAAGCACTACAAAGTAAACGGATAAACCATTTGCTGAGGAGCTCCAGCAGGAGTTGGTGCAGCCCCCCTGCTGATTCCCTGACGTGTGGAGAAGAAGTGAAAGGGAGTGAAGAAGATAGCAGGGGAGGAACTGTTCGTGTTACCGAGGGAGGAGTTGTCTTTCTCGCGTAGTGTCACCAGTGAGGAGGAGGCAGAAGCGAGGGCTTGTGGTCTCCTGAGAGTGAGAGAAAGAAAGAGAGAGAGAGAGAGAGAGAGAGAACAAGGAAGGGCTGCTAGTGTGACAGGAAGAGTAGGGCAGGCAATGTGCTGCTGACTGGAGTATGCTACAGACCATTTACGAGGGTGACTCCTACTTCTCCAGCGACAGCTTTGTCAAACTCCAGTTGCCTGAGGAACCCCACGACAGTGACATGCACAACGTTAACAACTCAGGTGACTCTTCCTTCTCTCTGTCTCTGAAATGCACACATTCTCCACTTCACTACACTTCCTCTCAGTGGAGCTCTTTAAATATGTGTCAACAACAGCAGGGCAGTATGCTAACTATTTGCTGAATTAACAGGTACTGCCCTGTCATATGCTTAAATGGCATATGTGCAGTGTGTGTCTGAATTGCTTGTGGAGCTGTCCTGAGTCTGACTCAGATATGGAAATAGGCTCTCTATTTAAGATATTACCCTGAATTTTTAGAAAGAGAATAAGCGAGGCATGCAATGTTGTCTAGTAATAGCTTTGAACTGTAATGACATGCAGTTTGGTAAACAGTAAGTTGTATTAGGAACTACAGCTCATGCAGGAGCGCTGAAGCAATGACAGGAAACTAGTTGATAGAAATAGTGTCGACACGAAAAGCCTGTTACTTCTGATATTTGTCAAAGACAATCTGCAGGTCTATTTTTCGAGCCGGGCCTTTTTGCTGATATTAACATTACTTATTCCGTACGATTGTTGTTTATGATTGGTTGCTAGTTCATTGGCAGATGTTGGCTCAAAGGTATTGCTTTTTCAAGGGTTTCTAGGGTGTTCTGGGAAATTCACAATATAACCCTGCAGTATGCTTATTTTTAAATTTTTATATTTAATTCATGATGTCAAGTGCAACTTCACAGCAGTCTGAGTCATTTTACAGCTGTGTCTGTAGGTTGGAACATCTCGCATCTCACTGTGAAAGCACTGCAATGTTTACAAGACCCAGTACAGAAATTTGTGTTAATGCAAGTCATGTAAACTGTGCAGCTAAACTCTTGGTACTGTAGTTTTTAATTATTTTTTCCCAGAGAAATAAGCTGTCAACCTTAATGAGGCTCGAATCAACCTGTTGTGGGTCGGCACTAAATGATTTGGGGCAGTAAGGTTGAACACTAAAATAAGACACACGTCACAAAAAATCCTGAGGATATTAGCCCTAAATCCCTCAGCTAGCCTAATTCAGTATTAGCTTAAGCCTTAAGGAAGGATGTATCGTGTGATACTGAATGTGTATGTGGTTTAACAGGCTTTTGCAGGCAGCAGGCTGTTGCTTAGTCTGTGGGTCAGCTATTATTAGCCATGTTATTTTCAACTCCGGGCATTAGGGTGCTAAGATTAGGCACCACTTCAATCTGTTATCATTCCATCTCAAACCACCCCTAATATAACTGTACACTGGAACGGATATTAATAGTGGGGTTTTGTTGGTCGTTTGCTCTCATGTGGCATGTAAATGTATTGCTATTGAGAAAGGCGCTTGTATTTATTATCTTAAATCTTTCTAGCTTTTTTCAGAATGACATGAGACTGAATGTTGACAGTTTTCTCCTCTGTCATCTCTTAAAACAGTCTTCTCTTAAAACATGCACCAAGATGGTCATTAAAAAATCTTTCTAGCAGTTCATCCACTCAGTGTTGCTAGACATAATTTTGCTGTCATACCGAAAGCAACAGCCTGGTCTCTGCATGAGGTAAAATTACTAGAAAAGAAACTCAGTGGCCACACATTAAACAAACAAAAAAAAAAAGCCTTTTTTAATCCTTCCAGAGTCAACATGGCAATGTTTTAAAGCATAATCAGTTGGAATATAGTCCTGTTTTGGTTTGAAAAAAATTCAATAAAATCAGTTACTCTTTTTTTGAACCCATCGTTCCCACTCAGCATGTGACTCTCATGCGGTTGAATGAGGAGCAAAACCACTCTAATTAATATTCTAATGAAAACACTCCCTATAAGTTGAAGACACTCAGCTGCATCAAAGAGAAGAAAATAAAACCATGGCTCTGACAGCCCTCCATAGTCTGAGGATAATTATTAATGAAGCTTATTATACTTATGACTTTCTGTAATTTGATTCTGGGGAAGAGTGGGTTCTTAAAAAAGAAGAAGAATAAAAAAGTAAGAAGAGCCTCTTAATTTATCACAACAATGGCCTCTGTAAAGGCTGATTTTGTTTTAGTTAGATCTCTTTTCTGTTTTCACCAGATGGTTGCTAATGACATATCACTTTCATCTTGAAGTACCTGCGAGCTGTTTTGAGATAACAGGATCGGTCGGTTTTGCCACCCTCTTCCTTCAGGCTTCACAGTAGATGTACGGCACTTGATGTTCTTTAACGCATGACTTTCATACATTACTGATAATAGATTAGCGATACCTGTACATTTTGTTCTGGTGTCAATGACAGTATAACTGGAATGACTTCATTTCTTTTAAATTACCAGGTTTCATTATTATCCTGTGACTAATAAAAAGCTTGTTAAAATATAAAGACTAAAATCCTGATTCATTTTAAATCAGATATCGTACAGTTGCTGTATCTTGGTATTAATCATCGATCTGTGTTCCACTAATAGGTTATATAATGTTAGTGCTTATATACTTGTGAAAATATACTTGTCAGGCATTAGCCTTCTTATTTCACTTTCAAGTTATAAAACATGAAGTTCTAAGTTTCTGCGTTCTGCGTTGCTTCTGTGTTTATTTCAAACAGACAGAACAATACTATTCGGTCCTGTATCTTACTGTAAAGGACTGAATAGTATTGTTCTGTCTGTTTGAAATAAACACAGAAACACTTATTAAAACATGGCAATATTTTCAGAGTTGAGACCTATTTAATGCAGCATCATCACTATACTTTTAGCAAAGGCTTATATAGTTTACATTATGTGCATCCATGAAGCTGTTCTGGCTTGAAATATATATAAGCCTGGGATTGTGTGCAGTTTCTAAAAATGAATATGTAATTTGTTAATATAATTTTGGATTATGCTTTATTTGTTTCGGTGGGTTTGATCATACTAGAGGATGCATAACAACAACAACAATAATAATAATAATGATAATAATACCAGACTTAATTGGCCTATTGGGGACTGCTGAGCAAGCATTTCCATATGTACTATTATAAACAAGTCAATTCTTTAAATCCAGAAGATTATTTTGTTGTCTCTTGGGTTAAACCCATAAATATGATACAAAATAGTTTTCAGAGAGGATTCCTAGTAAGATCCTTTGAGAAAGGTAAAAACCCTTAACTACTTAAAAGTCTCCCTTAAAAGCATACAGATGCATAGAGTTGTTTTGTGAAGAGGACATGATGTAATAGCAACTTTTAGGAAGTTTTTCAAAATGGATGGATGGATGGATTTTTCTTTAATGGACACAACATATTAGTTATTATAGTTCACTGGAATGATCATAGCAGGCAAAATTCCACAAAACTAAACACTGTGTTATGGTAAATGGTGAAATAATACTGTGTGTGAATCTTCCACTTATATATGCTTGTCATGGAAATAATTCATTCACTCATTCGTTCATACATTCATTCATTCATTCATATACCAAACCTCTTAATTCTTCTAGGGTCACACAGCCTACCTCAGCCAACACTAGGGGAAGGCAGGGTACACTCTGAACAGCTCACCAGTCCATTGCAGGGCTAACTCACACAGCCATTTACACTCACACTCACACCTAGGGGCAATCTGGAACAGCCAGTTAGTCTAGCGTATATGTCTTTGGACTGTGGGAGGAAACCGGAGGACCCAGATGAAACCCACTCATGTGCAGGGAGAACATGCAAACTCCATACAGAAACACTCAAATTCAAATTCAAATTTTATTTGTCACATACAAATTATACACAGTACAATATGTAGTGAAATACTCTTGCCGAGCCTGGCTCTCTGACCCTTCTTGCTGTGAGGGGGTGTGTTAACCACTATGCAGCTGTGTCGCCCATGAAAAGAATTCAGTATTAAATTCAATAATGTTTGCATTTACCATGTGTCATTTTTACCAATGATATTGAATCTACACACAGAATTTGAACCATAATGTTATTTAAAAACAACAAAAATAATAATAATATAATTTCTTAAACTGCATAAATATATTGAACAATAACAGTGAAAAAAAAAGGAAAGAACAATTTTTCCTGACTAATGACAGCACTTAAAATTCCATTACTATTAGAAATATTAAATATTCTAAGCTTCACTGAATCTGTGACAAAATGAATTTGAAAATATAGCACATTTCATGGCCTTCAGCCTGCCAGTCAGTCCATCAGGACACAACCACAGCACGCTGTCCAAAACATGGAGAGAAGAGCTGAGAGAACATGAATAATTCTGTGCACCATATGATCAATATCTATTACAGATACATTAGATTTTAGTTATGGTCTTTTTTCGACCTGTAATCCCCCAGTTTATAAAGTAAGGTGAGTGTCACGACTGAAAAGACTTGAAAGAGCCCATGTTAATCTCTCACAACAAATTAGCATGCTTTCATTTAACAGTGTGTGGGAGGCTTACTAATGTGCGTCTGGATTTACCAGAGCCTCAAACCTTTTATCAGTGAACTCAACAGCAATTTGAGACAGATCAGCATGCAATTAAAGCCCTGACCAGTGACTCATGGTTACAGGAGTTACCCTACCCTTCCTAACAGCCTCTAGGGAGAAGTAGGGTTTGGCACGGTGTGGGGTTCATGTCAGTCCTTGGTGCCAAAAACAAATTGTAAGCTGTCTTTCATAAACCGAATGTTTACCAGCCGAGCATGCTACCTCGGTGTGACCCTTTTTAGTGTACCAAGCATCTAAAATAGCAAGTAGTAAAAAACAATCAATACAAACAAACTAATAGTAACTCAGAAGGTTACATTACACTCACACACAACAAATTGGCTGCCTGGTGCATTACATAAATTCAGCAGAGCTCTTTTTTTCCCCCAAAATTAAAATAGCTAGGTGGCCTCGCAGGTGTGATTGTCTTTCACACATTATCTATATTAAGGGTGTGCACAGAAAAACAGCAGTTATATTTAACCAACTTGCTGGTTTTTTTTTCTTTCAGTAATACATGAACAGCTCATCCATGATTTGGAATTATTGCCTTAATGGCTTTGCTAAAAAACATGACAAAAAAGTGTGTGTGTGTGTGTGTGTGTGTGTGTGTGTACATTACTGAAAAAAGATAAACATACATGTCACCTTCTGAAGGTGTCAAAGCCAGGAGATATAAATAGCACTGCTGTAACAGAGGACATACCATCATAGGCCATATCATGTTTATCTTTATAATATAAAAGGAGAACAACTAATCAGACCGACTTGTTCAAGGTCTTTTTTTAAATCAGAAAAGTGTATTGAGAATACCGCAGTAGTTTTGTGCTATTGTGGAGTTAAGAACCTTTCTCAAGGGCACAAAAACAGCTTAATATAAATCAGTGTTTCTGGAATTTGAATATCGAGTCCTAATCCACTGAGCTTTAGCTGATCCCTGTGACTGACTGCGGATGTGCCTTGTGCAGAACATTGTACTTGTAATGCATTCTGATAATTACTGTATTCTACATGGTCTCATCATAGCACACCTAAATTCTTGTTTTTGTCTTCTTGTACAAGCTAACTTGGCAATGACAGTAGTAGCTCATGCTATTTTTAAAGTATGATCTCATCCGCATGATATTTAAACTGGTTTCCCGATATAAAGTAGATGCCATACATTCACATCATCCTCATCTGTTCTTTAATGCCACAAGCTGGATAGGTTAAGAGGTCAAGGCCTTCTGGTAACAACGAGGTGTTTTTTTTTTTTTTTAACTAATTCCACTAGTTGAGCACGAAGGTATCCAGGTATGATTAAATCAAGGTACATATCTTTTTAATGACAGCAACAGGGTGTGGGTGAAGCACTGGAGATAAATGATATATTACAGCTACATGCAACAGGAAACAGCAGGTAACTGTGGCTATTTTTAGCTCAGCAGGGGCAGTGAGCCAGATGCCTGTGACTCAGAGCTGCTGCTTATTGGCTAGATACAGGAGGGATGAAAAGACTCAACAGGGCCGTGCTACTAAAGAGCCTGTTTATAAAGTGCTGTCACGGACCAGTTTTGAGCATTCCCCTATCATACCTACTACAGGCTCAGAGCACTTTTTACTTCGGAACTCTACTGAGCTCTTGACACTTCAAAGAGGGCATGTTTCATGAAGGAAACCTATCAATTATGTGCTTGACACCAACAACAGGGCCTTCAGGAACCTCCTGAGGCCCCAAAACAAGCACCCGTGTGTGTGTGTGTGTGCATGTGTGTGTTTGAATGAGGATGCACTTTTAATGATTGTATGTGCTCGTGTTTTGAATCTTATTAATATACTACAGGAGACTACCCAGGAGAAGGCGACACACAGCGCCACTCAATATCTCCTGGAAGAGTAGTCATCGTTGTCCATGTTGCCATAGCAGCCTGCTTTAGGGTTGTAGATAGGGTGTGTGGGTTTGTCATAGCCCTAGATTGCACCACTTGCTTTTATGTTGCTATTTATACCTGACTCGTCAGTGCCGCATGCAGACATTTTTGACTGCGGCATTCTGAACAACAAAACAGGGTACTGAAATAGTTTGCCCATAATGAGTGAGCTGTTGCTTGCGTCACCACAAGTGTCTCACCTTAACAACTTGCCTGGAGAAACCGGAGTGTCACAAATAGTCCGGCTTAAACATAGACTGCTGTAGAATCTCAATTGTTCAGTGACGACAGCAGATGACAGTGTTTGTATCTGTCTTGTGTGTGCCTTTTAATATCCACACTGGAATTATTACATTTAGCAGACTACAAATGTGCCTGTCTGTTATAGCATTTCAATAGCGTGAGTTTTGAGCTGGCACCCGAATTGCCTTTATGCACATTACATAATGTTCCCCGTGTTGTTGGAGTCTTGTGTATTGATTCTTTGTATTATAAGTCATTAAGCATTTCAGAAAAGGTCGCATGATTTCGATTGTGAAACTCAAAATAGTCTCAATGAGTCATCGTTTTAGATTTGAGCTTTGCATTCGATATTTTGAATGATTGCAGAAGTGGGTCATAAAAAGGGACGTTTACTGGCACATAGAAGAGGAAAATGTATATCTAAATATGAGTAGGGTGGTATGGTGGCGTAGTGGTTAGCATGTCTGCTTCACAGCAAGAAGGTCTCCCTGTGCTAACATTGGTTTCCTCCTTGTACTCCTGTTTCCACCACAGTCCACAAACATGCACATTAGGCTAATTGGCTGTTTCAGATTGTCCCTAGATGTGAGTGGTTGTGTGTATTTTGCTCTGTGATGGTCTCGCAAGCTGTTTAGGGTGTACTCCACTTACTCCCAGTGTTGTCTGAGATAGGCTCCAGCCTCCCTGCGACCCTGATGGTAGGATTAAGAGATTTGGCAAACGAGTGAGTGAGTGAATAAATAAATACAAGCATTTTTAGATGCCAATTTAACATTCATATATTGAACTCCTGCTTATTTAGGGATGGTGAAGCTGTCTAACATCTATACTGCTTAAAATAATAGTGCTACACAAAATAAAGTGTATACTCCACAGGTTGATGCCCTGTAGGTAACTATGTACAAACAGCTCGGAGAGTATGACATTATTTGTATTCTTCTGTCTTGCACACACCCCAGGAGAGGTTTGCTATGCAGCCAGTGTTTTGTTTGCACTCAGGCTCTTTTTGAAAGACCCATATCTCGGTAATTGCTTATTCCCCCGCAGAGGAGCCGCGCAGCCGCAGTTGGTTATGATGCTTGTTTGCCTCATCCTTTCTGAGTGTGTCATCCAAGCTTGCTATTGATTTCCATTGCTTTTGCAGCTATTTATAGAACTTCAGGGACCTGAGGGATGCCCTTTTGCTTTCTATCCAGCTTATTATTTGTAATGAGCCACAGGTCGAAGAATACAGGAGCAATTTTTCCGTAATGGTGAATGGCTTGGAGGAGGGAATATAGTTTGGGAATAAGGGCAAGGCACACACAAACAGGACATCCAACTGACAAACGAGGTTATAACACTAGGTTTTGTGCCAGAGCCAAAGGGCTCAGCAGGATGGCTGATGTTTGTAGACAGTCTGAGCTGTACATCTTTTGCCTCATAGTAGGCAGCTGATGCAATACAGGCATTCGGGTATTTGTGCTTTATGTGGGATTTTTTTTCAAACTGTCCATTATTTTTATACCAGATTTCTGTGGCTCTATTCCGTCATCCTATATGTTCTTTACAAATGTATAATGCATGTTGAGGTAACTCAATACAAACAATATTTCAGATAACAGTCTTTTATTGGTCCTCATCTCTCCTGTGCCATGTTCTCAGTGGACGTTAAGCCCGATGTACCAATGGCTCTGGAACCTGCATCTCCACTTGATTTGCGGACGGATGTGAGGATGTCGGTCCTCGGCTTGGACCCCAATGTGTGGGAGCGGCAGCTGCAGCAGGAGCTTCTCCTCATTCAGAAGCAGCAGCAGATCCAGAAACAACTCCTTATCACTGAGTTCCAGAAGCAGCATGAGAACCTGATTCGCCAGCACCAGGTCCAGTTGCAGGAGCACCTCAAGGTGAGGACATGACCTTAAGAATCCTGTCCAACTAAGAATATTCCCAAGAAACACCTGTTGCTCATAATCTCTTCTTGGCCTTAAATGCTTTAGATAAAACATAAAACCTGTAGAAATTAGGTGTGCAACTTAAAACTGGTGTATTTCTCAGCTACAGCAGGAGCTGCAAGTGATGAAACAGCAGCAGGAGCAGCTGGAGAAGGAAAGGAAGTTGGAGCAGCAGAACCAGGAAAGGGAACTGGAGAGACACCGGCGTCAGCAGCAGGTTCTTATCCTCAGGAGTAAAGAGCGAGCAAGAGAGAGTAAGTGTTCAGCTCCATCTTATTTCATTACCCTACACTAGCATTACAGTTAAGGAGAACTTAAAGAGGTTCGAGTCCCAGGTTTGTTGAGTTTGCACACTCTCCCTGTGCTAGTATGGGTTTCCTCCAGGCACCCCAGTTTCCTCCCACAATCCAAAGACATGCACATGCACTAATTGGCTGTTACAGGTTTACCCTAGGAGTGGATTTGAGTGTGAGTAGTTGTATATATGTGTGTGTGTGTGTGTGTGTGTGTGTGTGTGTGTGTGTGTGTGTGTGTTAACCTGTGATAGTCCGGTTAGCCATTCTTTGCCCAGTGTCGGATGAGATGACCCGGTGACCCTACTAGCATTTTTTTTATTAAGCGGTTCAGCAAATGAGTGAGTGATGAGTAAATAACACCACAGCATATTGGTGCTCTATTATTAATGTCCAGTAGGGGGAGATGTTTATTCATTTTTTTAATGAAAGTTCTAAGACTTTACATTGGAGGGCTGAATGCTTGGAAAGACATGTTAACACCAAATACCATATCTTTGTGAATATCTACCTATGATACATACTATCAAAATCAGTTAAATAATTAGCGTCAAAAAGTGTTTCCCTGTTCAAGCAATGGCGCTTTCTATTCTCTCTGATAAAAATAGCCTTCCTAAATCAGTGCATGTCCAGACTATAATAACAGAGTGTATGAGCCACAGGATGACAGCCGTCCTTTGGTGTTATAGGTGCAGTGGCCAGCACAGAAGTTAAGCAGAAATTACAGGAGTTTTTGTTAAGTAAGTCCATAAAGGACACATCATCCAATGGATCCTGCCATGCGTTCACACAGAGCTCCAAACTGTGGTTTACGTAAGTAAAGAAAACCTGACTCATAATATCCAGAGGAACATCATGATTTCACTGTAGTCTATAACTTTTTATGTACTACTGATATCTTTATTTCTGGAAAAAAATTGCAGCACGAATTTGTGATAGTGATGGTAGATCAATAATGGTGCATTTACAGAAAAGATTATAGAGGTGTTGGATCATGATCACTTTTATTGCTAAATAGCCTAGCACCAATGTGAAATTTGGCACAGTGGGACATTAGAGTGATTTATGGCTGGAAGGTCAGTTAAGCAGTATAGTTTGTGTCTCCTTTCTGTTCAGGGCCTCCCATCACAACTCTCTGGAGCAAAGTTCACCTCCTCTGGGAGGAGTGTCACCGTCGTGCAAATTTCCTTTACCCTCCCTACCAGACTGCAGGGATGATTTCCCTCTGAGGAAGACTGGTAGGACCCAATATTGTGTTTGATATGTGCACTGTGTATGCTTCCCAATCATAACTAGGCAAGGTTTAGTTGGTCTAGGATTGCATGAGGTTGCATTTAGTATTTAAATGTATTCCTTTAACCAAATCACTAGCTCAAGCTGCCACAACTAAACATTTCCACCATATGATTGCCACGAGGTTGTATTACTTTCTTAATACACCAGTGAGTATATAATGCCCCACATTTATTTGGAAGTTTGGATCACAAAGTCAATCTGATGTAACTCCCTGTGAAGTACTGCTAAAATAAATGAATAAACAAACAAATAAATAAATAAATAAGATCAGCTTTAATGTTGGGCGGCATGGTGATGTAGTGGTTAGTACATCCGCCTCACAGCAAGAAGGTATTAGGTTCAATTCCCAGGCTGTGATGTTTCTGTGTGGAGTTTGCATGTTCTCCCTGTGCTTGCGAGGGTTTCCTCTGGGTACTCCTGTTTCCTCCTACAGTCCAAAGACATGCACATTAGGCTAACTGGCTGTTCCAAATTGCCCCAGGGGTGAGTGTGAAAGGTTGTGGGTCTGTTGACCTCTGATGGTCTGGCGAGCTGTGCACCCCATTTTTGCCCAGTGTTGGCTGAGATAGGATCCAGCCTTCCCGTGACCCTAGTAGGATTAGAGGTTTGGTAAATGAGTGATAAGCTTTAACGTGACCTCTCTATTTAGTTGTTTCTCTGAAACTGTAGTCCAGTTCATTTTTAAACTCTATGTGTAGAACTGACATCAATGTTCAGGCTTCATTCATTGTAGAAAGGATATTTTTACTGGATACTTTACCCTGGAACCCAGGAGGAGTGACACAGAGGTCCGTATGTGCGTTACTTTAGTAATTAAATTCCTCCGAGTTGAGTTTTTTCATGCTTACTGCCCATAACATCACATCAAAAGTATAAAAGTATTTAATTTCTCCTGAGGTATGAAAGCCTCCAGTTATTTTGAAAATCCCTGACTTTTCACAGAAATCAGCTCAGGTTTGTTGACCCAGCCTTGAGGAAGCCTCATGGGAAGTCAGCATTAGCATGACTTATGGCTCCCTCTTGGTTATGGTCAGTCGTAAGCTCTCGGCAAGACGAACAGTTCATAGCAGTGCCATGAGGTCAGCGAAGTGACATTACATTCCTTTCCCCTCGTGTCCATTTGAATGATGATGGTAAACAATTCTACCTCTTAAATTACTTTCCCACATGGACTAGCATGTACACAATTTACAGATCATAGCATATTAAGAGGAATAATCCCAAGTTGCACATTTTATTGACAATCATCTGAGATCATTTTGACATATGCACACAAAACATTTTTCTATATATTTATCTCTGCAGTATGTTTATATGTTAGCACAACATACTACACTACATATACACTATAATTCAGTTTACAGTTAGCTTTTAACCACAGTGTATATCTTGTTGGGTTAAACTGAATTAACTGGATTGAATTTCAGCTTCTGTTTCAGACAAATGTGACTGTTGTTTAATATAAATATACTAGTGCCCAGTCCTACCCTTTAGCTCTACCTCTCTAATATGAATGTTATGCATTACAGCAGGGTAAAGGCAAAGTCATTAAAGCTGCTTTGCGACAATACCAATTGTAAAAAGCGATATACAAATAAAACTCAGTTGAATTGATTTATTGTTTCTCAACCAAAGCTGGTTGCATGTTAGAAATACGGCTATATACATGGTGTAAATATTTGCACCCCTGGTTGTTTGAGCCTTAACAAACAGGAGAGTGTACCTCTATTTAACCTTTTATTTTTATTTCTATTTCAGTTGGAAATATTTTGTAAAAAAAAAAAAAAGTTCCTCCAGTCATTATCTATAACTTATTTGTCAGAACTGCCAGGGAAGCTGGAGCCGATCCCAGCAGACTTCGGGTGAAAGACGAGGAATATTCTGAACTGGTTGTCAGTTCATTGCAGGACTAACAAGGACACAAACAACCCTTCAAACTCACTGTGACACCTATGGGCAATTTTAAGCACCCAGTTGTCTTAAGGTGTATGTCTTTGGACTGTGGGAGGACACTGGGGCACACTGAGGAAACCCCCACAAACACATGCAGGCAAATTCCATACAGAAAAGCCTCTGGCTGAGATCTGAATCTCTAACCTGCTGAACCTGCCGTGTAAAGAATTTATTTAAAAAAGCCAAATATTACCCCTATTAATATCTTAACAGACAGTATAGTACAATTTGAACCATAATGCTTATCTTACACTAGAAGATTTAGGATTAAGACTAAACATTCTCTCACATTTAAAGAACAGAACAAAGTTTTTATCCACAGTCAATGATTTTGCAAAGACTGGAAATATTGCAGAGTTACAGGTATTTGCAAGATTGCATCTAGATTTCTTTTGAGGTTATTTCCCATAATGCTCCTTTTTGGTGCTGGAGAGAGTTATTGGTTGTTACCAATGTTTGCGTCACTATTTGCATGAGCCAGGATAAAAACATATGATAATATTAAACACGGCTGTGAAAATGTGAAAATAATGTTGACAGGAAAAAAACCTTCCTTCCTTACAACGTTAAAGAATCCTTTAAACTAGCTCTATTGAAGAAAACTGAAATCTATTGAGCTCTTAGTGAATCAGCAGTCTGTCAGTTACATTTTGGTGATGGTTGGATGTTTCTTGTACTATTAGATACATTACAACACCGTCTTACATACTGGCAACTAAAATTTAAAATTTTGATCCCTTTGATCTTGAAGAATTTTCACATCTTGATGAAACTTTACTACCTTATAGCTATAAAGATCTTCCATAAGCACAACAAGTTTCACCCTGAACTAATAAAAATCTGCAGAAATACACAGCCAATGTCTGAACCTATTTAATAGGGGTGGCATGGTGGCGTGGTGGTTAGCATGTCTACCTCCCTGTAAGAAGGTCCTGGGTTCAAATCCCGAACTTGATGTGTTTCTGTGTGCAGTTTGCATGTTCTCCTCGTGCTTGCATGGGTTTCCTCCGGATATTCTGGTTTTCTCCCACAACCCAAAAACATGCACAATTGGCTGTTCCAAATTATCCCTAGGTGTGAGTGTGAGTGTGAGTGGTTATGTGTGTGCTGGCCCTGTGATGAACTGGCGAGCTGTTCAGCGTGTACAACCCAGAGTTGGCTGAGGTAGGCTTCTGATTCTGACTATACCTAGAAATTTCAGATGTAAAATGATCAGATGTGTTTTGACAGAGATATGTTGGGTTTTGTTAAAACCCATTTTAACCCAAGAGATTTCTTGAAATTTTGATGATGTCATCAGTGCACTGATTTTTACCAAAATTTAATGGGAACGTCCTTGGCTGATCATTATGCATTATAAAAATTTCACATTGATTTGCCAGAAACAAACAAACAAATAACCACACACCAAAGCAAACGTAATCTCCTTGGTGGAGGTAGCTGCATTAATAAACAGATATAGATGTCAGAGATTCCGTTGTTCTGTAATCTGACAAAAAGTAAATAACTTTACAGAATTTCGCCTACTGTCTCAGGACTTGAATAATGCTGGTTTAGAGCACTCATGCTGTTGTGCACAGGAATAGCCTGGTTTAGTGAAAAGAAAAGAAATACACTCGTTTGTCTTAACCCAGTTACCAACAAGTGGAGCAGGTGCCGCTGAGATGAGAAAGATTTGACTTGGTACATCTGTAAAGTGGATATTTTCAGAGCTTTGCACTAGACTATTCCCTGTTGTGTTGCTATTGTATTCCTCTGTGGCTGCAGAGGGACATAATGTGTGTTATGATAACTGGAAAAAACTTAGAGTATCAGAGTAGCAGTGGTGGAGTAATATGGCTCATAAAAGTACAGCTGTTGCATCAGACGGGTTCTGATCCCTTGGGTGAGGACAAGTTTGTTTTCTTTGCCTAATGAAAATGATGCAGATAGGATTAGTAACAAGAGAATGAAGAATGCGAAGCAGAAGATGGCAGGAGAATGAGTGTGCAAAGGATAATGTCCTTTAATACATACACAATATTTAAACTCTGAATAACCAGAATTAAATCTAAAATCAGGTTCCTGTTGTAGGAAACATACTACCTGCCAGCATGTACTCAAACAAGACTTAAACAGCCAATTTGAAATGGGAACTTTCATGTTGAGTGGAGATAATATAATAAATCTGGCACTCTGTGTGCACAGCATACCCTCAGGCAGTGCTTTCAAATGGAATAATGTGATTGATTTATGGGCCTGTTAAACTCCTGCCTCATACATATATTCCTGTTTGGCTTGGCCTTTGGCTCCAGGCGATGTGTCGGCTCTGGGTAGAGTCATACAGGTGTTCTGTCTGTCGCTGTGACTGAGCAAAGCATTTTCCTCTTGCATCACAGCTCCGGACTCCTGCTGTGACCTCAGCAACTAAGCCTTCATCTCTGTGGCGATGGGATGCGGTTTCCGTGGTGACGGCTTGTGATGTTAGGTAAAAATAGACAGCAATGAGGCAGCATGAGGCGGTAGGAGGATAGGCAAGGGCTCCCTGCGGATCACTTCAGGCTCAAGATTTACATCCCATTACTGCCCTACTGGATGGCACAGGCTGCAGATGTGGCTGCTGCAACTTATGAGGAGAGTTTTCTAGTATTGAAACCAGTAGCATGTCTACATTTATCTTTCCCTGTTTTCAACCTAAAGACCCATATCAATTTAATAAATATTAGAATTCATTCATTCATCTTCTGAACCGCTTATTCCTGCTTAGGGTCGCGGGGAGGCTGGCGCCCATCTCAGCCGGCTCTGGGCGAGGGCGGGGTACACCCTGGACAGCTCGCCAG
>JAQMYF010000001.1:29929181-29945707 GCA_030014195.1 Neosilurus mollespiculum
AAAAACAAAGGATAGAAATAGTAAAATATATAGAATAAAATAAAATAAAATAAAATATACATCTGAGAAAAAAAAAATATATATATATATATATCGGATACAAATATACAATGTACATATGTATATATATATAAATATACAGAGTGCAGTGTAATATAGATGTGAGTGTAATATAAAAACTAGAAATAGAATGCAATGTATATATATGAGAATTTATTGCTGTACGACTTTGCTAGTAAAATTAAAGTCAATACAGTGTCTGTTGTGCAAAAAGTGACAGCGTCTGTGCAGTCAGTCAGTAAAGTGAGTAAAAATCTCCAGTTAACACCCAATACTCATCTCAGCTGATTGAGATAGAATTCTCCCTGGCCTGCATTAATTCTAGTTATATTATTACCTTTGAAATTGGCCTGAAACCAGTTCCATAAATAGACTGATACTTGAGCTAATTATTTGAATCAACCATATTAGGAAGTAGAGAAATGGTTGGAATGGTTGGAGATATGGTTGGAAGCTCCTGCTCCAGAATCATTAAGAGTATAATTATGAAGGTATGAAAACTGTTGTTTCTGACATTGTTTCCCACATTCATTCAGTCTGTGGGGAGGTTTGCATGCTTTAAAGCAAAGTGGGGCTTTAAAGTGAACTTCAGAGGCACCCGGGCTCTAAAAGAGAACATAGGATAAAATGAGCTACAAAGACTTGATATACAACCTGGGCTAAAGGGACCAGGAAAACTTTAAGCAATTATTCAAGGTAGGCTTAGTTAGGATCTGGTCAATCCCAACCGACCTTCAGCTTATGACGCGATGAAACTACATACACATGGAAAATGGGGTGGGTAACTAAAAACATACATTTGTTTCTGTATTGGAAACATTTTCTAAAGAGCATTTTCATGACGTGTTCCACCTGTATTTGAATGAGTTTTCTCCTGGTTGTCCTTGTTGACAATTGGCTGTTCTAAATCAGCCCTAGGTGTGAGTGTGAGCGTGAATGGCTATCTGTGTGTGCTGGCCCAACAAAAGACTGGTGAGCTGTTCAGGATGTACCCTACCTTCACCCAGACTAGGCAGAGATAGGCTCCAGCCCTCCTGCAACCTTAGTAGGATTATGCGGTTCGGCAAATGACTGAATGAATTTTTATGACATCCATATTTTCTACAAAATTCCACATTTTATCACCATATAATGCTCTTGCAAATGTACATTTCCATCACAGAGCGCTACATCCATAAAAAATGTAATTCAAACCCTCTCCTGTAGTTCTTTCTTTCAGAGATTGTTCCATTTAAAAAAAAGTTGTAACTGGGTAATGAGTGAGCTTTTATACCAAGTACATAGCACACCTGTGGTTAACGTAGTTCAGTTTCCCCTCTGACTATATCCAACATAATATTTATTTGCTGGAAATATTTTCCACTTAGGGTCAGACATTGTTGATAGCATATAACCATGAATGCAATAATGCAATGAAACACCTGTTCCATAACCTGCTTCCAAATATGATTTTCCAGCACTTTTCCCCCTGATTTTGCCAATTTCCACCCAAGTCTCCCCAGAACACGACAGCTACCAGCCAGAGAAGGTGATGGCTAACACATACTTCCTCTATGAGGCTTGCTTGTGAGTCACCAATTGAACAGTTGCTCAGTGTAACACACGAACAGGAAAGTGCTATCCACCCTCTTCTGCATACACAAGCTCTGAGATGACAAAGATTGGCAAGTGCTGCTTGGACTGACAGGAACGCATGCCATTCCTCCCACCCTAAGAGCATGACAGACTTGTCCTTTGGCTCCTGGCCACCATGGGATTTAAATTTATAATGTCCAGATGACAGGGTGAACGCTTTTCTGTTGCACCAGTCATATGAGATACAACCTATCCAGCACATAAATTCTTTTCAAATAATCCAGAAAACATCTTCAACCTCTTTGAAGGCAATGAACTAGCACATAAACAAACAAGTTAAGTATACTTTGATCTTGCACTCTACAGCTTTATACAGAAAGTTTGTCCTGACAGCAGAATTCAGCATCCTGTCAAAACGTTGTCAGCTCTTCAGGACGTGCCAGTGAAACAGCAAAACATGTTACACTCATTCTCTTTTCTTTCCATTTGCTATGACTAATCGCTACGTGGAGGACATGACTGTCAAGATGCTGCTGGCAGAAATGGAAGGAAACACTGGATATTTTTTTTTTCTTAATGTGATTATTATTAAAAAGACCACCCCAAAGCCAGAATAAAGAGAAAATCGAGTATACTGTGACAACTCCTCTCTGGATCAGCCTAATTTATTCTGGAGCCTTCTTCTGGCCAAAACCTCCGAGGTTCAGTATCGACATTATTTCTGCAAACTGTCACACCAAATGTACAAACCATGCCGTCCAGTTGTTCAGCCTGTTCCATGCTGGCTGAGGTTGATTGACTGGCTATAAACCATGCTTTGCTTAACTGACGGCTCACAGGCATTACATCAATGGAGCAAACACTGTCATCAGATTTCTCGCAAGCTCTATAATATATCTTAGCTGCAGTATAAAGGAGTGGTAACTGCTTGATGGGGACGTGTAGCCTTTCACTGGGTTATCACTACCCATTATGTAAGGCTGTTTGTGGTTTTGGGAAGTTTCATGCTGTGTAGTCAAGAAGCCTGTCAGTGGATGTGAGTGTACCGGCAACTAGCTTGGAACTATGAAACACCAGAAGAAGCCTAGTTTTCTTATAAGTAGAAAGGAAGAGGGGAAAAAAGCCCCTAAGTCACACATACAGACTATGCGTGTATAGCTGGTCAGTGCCATCAAACCTGTAATCTTTGGCTTAGTAGGACTGATCTCTCTTTTCAAGTTTAATGAGAAAGGGGAGTGATACAGAGAGCTGCCCTGTCACCTTCAAAGGCTGAGAAGACCTGCTCTATCTCACAATCAGATGACTTGTCCTGATAGGTGATACTGAGGAAGAGCAGCAGACCAGGGATGAAGACTCCTATGGGAGGAAAGGACCAGGCTACAGTACTTAAACATATAGAAAGATGAGTGTTGGGAAAAAAAGGACTTGAAAGACAGAGTGAAAGAAATAAAAAAGAAGAGAAGCTGTAGAGACAGCAAAAGAAGGACAGACAATCTTAGACAAATCATGAGTGAAAGATTGAAGGACAAAGTAAAGAAATGCAGGCATGTCCAGGCATTACAGGTCTTTGATTTCTGAGGCCAGGTTCTTTTTATATGCCTGCCTCCCCAGCCTGAGTATATGTGCGCTCCAGCTCTCATAAAGCATCTCCGTGGCTATGGAGTTCTCAAACAGTTGGATGAGACTTGTTTTTAAAGTGTTGCCTGAACGCACTGCCAGGCTAAAACTGCACCCCGAGGGCTCGTAAGCCTGTGATTTCTGCTTCACGCTGGAGCCATGGGCTTCATCCTGCTTCCAACTCAATTCTCTCTATGTCATTGGCAAAGGGTATGATATGTCGAGCAGTGTGAAGCTATACCCTGATGAGCCTGAAAAATCAGTCCATGCTGGCTTCATCCAGAATTATGCTCGACTGAGCCACATTCTGGTGTTTTTAATGTTAAAGTGATAAAAGGACATTAATACTAAAGGCTATTCAATGAAGTACAATTCATTCTGAGTGATTGGTAAACATCCGGGATGATGTCAGTCATTTTTCCTCTAGAAACAGACAGAATATGGAAAGATTTAACAGAGAGGAAACGCAAGCCTTCAAAGTGTTTGTTACAGACTAAAAAAAAAAAAAGCACAAATATGGCTCTAACTATGAACTTCTTTTGCCTGGAGAGTGATGAATGAGCTAAGGTTCATATATTTTTTTACATTTGATCTACAGTATCTGGCCACAACCTTGGCCCTTTTCGCTGTCACTGATCCTAAGGGTTTCCTCAGTCTTGTACACCACAAAGAATAGAGTGTCTATCTTTCTCTCCAGCATATGTCATTAAGCAGCCTCAGTAGAGAACATCTGGGCAAGTAAAAAAAACCAAAAAACATAGAGGTGCATGACTGTTTAGCTGTACACAACTATTAGGCCTACAAAACTCCATTACTGTTGCTCTTTGCCATGCACTGCTTAAATCACATCACTCATGAGCACTAAATATAACCATAGGGTGCCCTTGGATTTTAAATCCCACGTTTGCAAGGTCATGTCAGTGTATTTAACAGAGGGACAGTTAAAACAACTGTAAACCTTGATTCCCAAACCCAAGCTTATGTTACACATCAATGATTAATCACACTCCGGCGTCGCACAGAACTAGTGGCCAGGATCATAAAACTTAAGCACAATAATTCCTTTAAAATTCTTGATTTTTTCTCCCCCAGCAATACTCAAGTTTAAACACTTAAGAGACACTTATGTTGATAATTATTATTTCCTAGAGGTCTTATCGAAAATAATTTCACAAAACCATTGCATTCGTACGTGCAAAAGGAACCGTTTGATGAATAGCACAACCTCAGCAACATATACTCATTGAATACTTTATTAAGAACACAATACTGATATTAAGCTCTTAAATCAGCCTTAATTCTTCAACACATGGATTCCCAAATAAGTTAGAGTTACATTTGTTAGAGATTCCGATTCATGTTCACGTGATTTCATCACACAATTCATTTTTCAGGTGAAGTCTCATGCTGTGAATCTCTCGTTCTACCACATCCCACAAGCGTTTTATTGGATTCAGATCTGATTACTAGGAAAGCCACTGAAAATCACAAAAAAGTCCTGAGTTCGGCGAGGGCGTTTCTGTGTGGAGTTTGCATGTTCTCCCCATGCTTGCATGGGTTTCCTCTGAGTACTCTGGTATGACATGCACATTCGGTTAACTTTTCGGTATATTGGCCCTGTGATGGACTGGTGAGATGTTCATGGTGTACCCCGGCTTTGCCTAGATTCGGCTGAGATAGGCTCCTCCACATGACCCTAATAGGATAAAACGGTTTGGCAAATGAATGAATGACACCAGTCTGAGATGACTTTTGTTTTGTGACATGCTGCATGATCATCCTGGATGCAATCATTAGAAGCTGGGTAAATTGTATCCCTGATGGGATGCACATAATCAGTAAGATTCCTCAAGAAGTCTCTGGCATTCCAGTGAAGATTGTTTGCTATTACCAGACATAAAGTGCATCATGTGCAGCCTGGACTTCTGACACAAGGCAGGTTGGATCCATGCTACTGTCTATGTACTTCATTGGAAATCAAGACTCATCAGACCAGGCTAGATCATTCCAGCCTTTAGCAAGTTTTGGTGTTCCAGTGTAGATTTGGTTATTTTGTGCCCACTGTAGCCTCATCTTTCGCTCTTGGCTGACAGTAGGGAAATCCAACATGGCCTTCTGCTACTATAGCCCGTCTGCCTCAGTGTTCAATGTATTGTGCATTCTAAGATCACCACAGTTCTGTGGAGTGGTTATCTGAGTTACTGTAGCCTTTCTATCAGCTTGCACTAGTCGGGCTATTCTCCACTGTCCTCTTTCATCAACAAAGTGTTTTTGTCCACAGAACTGATGCTCACAGGATGTGTGTGTGTGTGTTTTTTTATTACACTCTTCTGAGTAAACTCTAGGGACGGTTGTGTGGGAAAATCCCAGGAGATCAGCAGTTGTGGAAATACTCAAACCAGCCCCTCTGGCACCAACACACATCGCACAGTCAAAAGCACTCACATCAAATGTTTTTCTCATTCTGATGGTTGTTGTGAACATTACTCAAAGCTACCAGCCCATATAATGCATAATGTTATGCATTTCACAAACAGTTGGCTGATGTAATATAAGTAAATATATAAATATTTTGCAGCTGCAAAAAAACCCCAAAACAAAACATTTTTAATTCAACCATGTATGGGCACAGGGAAAATATACTCATCTCTCCCAATCTCTCTCTCTCTCTCTCTCTCTCTCTCTCTCTCTCTCCCTCTCTCTCTAATGAAATTCTAGGAGCAGATCTATCTCCATAATCCCTAATGTCTTGCACTTTGCTTTACTCTAAAAGCCTTCTTTTTGCTCTCTTTGTTGCCAGCCACCTTGATTCATTGTTTATATCTAGTCAGTGCAATGGCAATGAACATAAAACAAAAGCCATGCCAGTTCAGCTAAAGAATAATAATACAGCAATAAAAAAAGATTTAACTACAATACACTAGACAAATCTTTTAGGCTTTATTGGCATTCATCTGCTGTAAACATTTAAGTAAATTTAATGTAATGTTTAAATATATCATAACTGTCAAAGTGTTGACGTGGCCATTTTTAATGCTTTGCCTGAAGAACTAAAAATAGGTTCAACTTAGGAACTAAAAATAGGTAAAACCTCAGTGCATTTATTAAAAATTATTGTTATTATTATTGTTATTATTATTATTATTATTATTATTATTACTAGTAGTAGTAGTAGTAATAATAATAATAATAATAATAATAATAATAATAATAATAAATGTATTGAGGTTCTAAGTAAACCTATTTTTTAGCTTTTTAGGTATAATAATAATCAAACTGCTAGAGCTTCCTTGTCAACTGATAAGTGTTGGTAGAAAAAAACTTTTTATTCATAGAAAATTTGTTTTAATAACAGTTTTAAATATTAACAGTTTTTTTTTTTTTTTTTTTTTTTTAAGACAACAGCGAGGAGGGGGGATGGGAATGGTGGCTTGGTAGTTAGCACTATCACCTCACAGCAAAAAGGGCTTGAATCTCAGCTAAGGGCCTTTCTGTGGGGAGTTTGCATGCTCTCCTCGTGCTTGCGTGGGTTTCCTCTGGGTACTCCAGCTTTCTCCTACAGTCCAAAGACATGCACATTAGATCAATCAGCTACTCTAAATTCTTCACAGATGAGAATGTGTGTGAATTATTGTTTGTGTCTGTGTTAGCCTGGTGATAGTGTACCCCATCTTTCACCTGAATTTTGTTGGGATTGGCTCAAGCTTTCCTTAAACCCTGATAGATAAGTGAATAATGATAATGAAATGGGGAAAAATCAACAGTGAGGAGGTTACAAAGTATAAGACCTTCATTATTCAAGTAATACGGCAACTGAAAAATATCATACTAGCTGGCAAAGATGCTCCACCAGCAGGTTTCAACAGGGAAAGTGTAGGATGCTATTATACTTTCTACACTCCATAAATGATACTAATGCTTGTGATATTTTTGTAATGGTAGAAAACTATAAGCCATATTTCTCTTCATCATCAACAATGGATATCATTTCAGATTAATTGGCAGAAAATTTTAAAATATAAAAAAATCTGGACTGTAGTCTCAGAAACAGAGCAAATAAACTATAATCTATTACTCAACTCTTGTTGAATGTTTGTTGGCTTTTGTGCATGTTCCATTCTTGACCCACCCAGTTTGACCTTAAATTTTTTTATGTCTGGACGATCCTCTCTGGTGATCCATTGGCCCATCCCTTTTCACACATATACTAACATAGCCATCTGACTAAAATGCAGCAGTGTTCTTTCTGATAAAAGAATTGACAGTGTTCCTCTCCTGATTCTGAGGGAACTTGTTCCCAGTTCATCTTCCTGGGATCAGGCCATTCGAATGCACAGAATGGAACAGTTTGTAATCCTCCAGCGTTAACAGTAGCCTTATTAATGTTTTGAGTCTCAGTTGGTCTGTAGCTAATCCTCCATGAATAATTCCAAGTGCTAGTGGACTTGGGAAGATAACAGGTGGTTAGATATATAGTTGCTGTCTGTATGCTTGAGAAGGTTTGAGCAGCAAGATGGCTGTGGATCCCATGAATTGAGCTGCTCACATTCTTCTGACTGGAATGTCCTTTTTGTCACTCCGGCAGCACCCGCATGCCAGATAAATACCCACAATTTCACACATTTCTGAATCCTGGTACTTTTAGATGTAGAATGTATACCAAGAAATTAAATGATGTGATGATTTGAGTCTCAGTAAAATCTACTAATGTAATATATTTTAACTGGCGCTAATTATGTTGAATATTCTTTCTTGCCCTGCGATGGCCTGGCGAGCTGTCCAGGGTGTTCCCCACCCTCGCCCAGAGTCGGCTGAGATGGGTGCCAGCCCCCCAGCAACCTTGAATGAATGAATATTCAATGAATCAGTAAACTGTTTCTGCTCTAGTTCATGGTTAATCTATAAATTTATACAGAGAACACAGTGGAAAAGGAGACTTGAAGAAGACTTCACCCCTTATGGAAAAAAAAATCCCTTCATAATAAAAAGTAGTGGCGTAGTGGTTAGCACGTCCACCTCACAGCAGGAAGATCCTGGGTTTGAGTCCCAGGCTTGGGCGTTTCTGAGTGGAGTTTGCATGTTCTCTCTGTGCTTGCGTGAGTTTCCTCTGGGTACTCCGGTTTTCTCCTACAATCACAAGCACATTAGACTAACTGTCTGTTCCAACTGCTCCTAGGTGTGAGTGCGCATGGTTGTGCATGCGTTGGCCCTGCAATGGTCTGGTGAGCTGTTTGGGTTGTACCCTGCCTACACCCACTGCTGGCTGAGATAGGCCCCAGCCTCCCTGCGACCCTTGTAGGATTAAGCAGATGGAATATAAATTTGGCAAATGAGGGGGTAAGTGAATATAACTGATATAACATAAAAACAGACACAAACCCTGACTATTTTACAAAGTAGACTTTGGATCCACCTTTTATCTGAAGAATGAAAGGGAGGCCTCAAAATATCGAAATAATTTTCCAACTGGAAAAAAAAAGAAAAGAAACTAAAGAAAGAACAGAAAGAACAAACCTAAAAGGAACCACAGCTTATATTTCGTAGAATGCTGTCATCATCTTCAAACAGCTCCAGGCAAGTATTGTTATCATTTACATCTTGGAAGAACCATGAACATTTTTCCTCAAATTGATAACAGATTGCTGGGGCTTGTCTGTTCTTCTCTTTTCCTTGGCATTGGAGGGTGCTATGACAGCATTTTAAAGAAGAGAGTGGGATGGAGTGGGATGGGGGATTGTAGGATTGTCAGTAAGTCCTTGAAATCATGCAGTGATTTTTGTTTGAATGCCTCGCTGTGTGATGGGAGTCTATGGCTGGAGGGTAAAATGAAAGGAAGTAGAGTTCTACCCAGCCAAGGTAATACTGGAGGCACATGAATGTATAGAATAACCAAAAATATAATTACATGAAAATTCTGGACATAACACAACAGAGTAATAGCATGTGTCAAAAATGTTGCATTTCATTTTGATTCAATGTCTGAGTTGAGTTTGCTATTTGAGATCATTTCCATAATCCATGATTTCCTTTTTCTGTAAAGTGATCTAGGCAAGTAAGTCATATTATGACAGATGCTTTCCTTTCTTCTGGTGGAAGTGACAGACTCCATTCAAGTTCTGGCACAAGACAAAGAGGAATCCAGACAACTATATAACTTTTTTTTTTTTAATTAAAAAAAAAAAAGAAAAAGAAAAAAAAAATCTGGCATCTTTGGAGACAGAGTACGAGAGCATTTAAAATTTTTGATGCCTGCCATCAGTGGACCTTTTTACTGCATCACAGCAAAACATTTCACCAAAATACTTTAAATTAGAAAAGGCATTAGAGGGAATATCCACTAGCACTGTCACAGAAAGAGAATGGATTTTCAAAATTTAATGCCCTTCACTTAAAACTTTCTGCATCTTTTAAGGGAACCACTAAAAACGCCAAAAGCATCAGGAATCTGTTTTCTTCAATGTGTCATATCAGCAGTTAAATATCGAAAATCTGATTAACAGCCGTGTAACAGCCATGTTGAACAGTTATAAATCCACATAATGGCTATATTTCCAAAGCATTTCAATTGAAATATTAGCTTTAAAAACACATCAAAGGGCACTGACATTATTGAAGCATACATCACATCAGAATATTACAATGTCCTACAGATACTACTCTGGCACACTTCATAATGCTCTTTGAGAAGCTCGGTACTCCTTGTCTTCCAGTCCAGCCTCTCAAGCCAAATAGAAACCACAGATCCTTGGATTCCTAGTAATTTGCCACTGGGTTCGCCAATCTGGCTGCTGTCTATGCTAGCCAGTCCCAAGACATTGCATGTAATGCTGTTTGTAAGGAGAAATCGAAACTTGGGACATCACTGAGGCATTGCACGAGTGTGTTTCTATTGGAGAGAGCTGCACAAGAAAATACAAAAGGAGAAAAAAAAAAATCCCAAGGAATATGAAGCTTATGCAGGGCCACGTCCAGAAGGAAGGATCAGCCGGGCCAGGACGGAAGACTAATGTTGTTATACACTGGAGGTACAATTCCAACACTCTGTCACCAGTTTCTCTCTTACGATCTATCTCTTTCCCCATCTTTATTGTTCGTGCTGTGCTTGCTCAGGTGAAGCAGGATACAATTTGGTGTGAAGAATGCTCCTGCACCTCCATGTGTATGCCATGCTGGGAATGTAAGCTTCATTCAGTTCTACTGCAGAAGGAAGCAGGAAGATAGAACACAAACAGAGAAAGAAAGAACACCACAGAGGAACAGAAAGGGAAAATAGATGCACTTAAAGGGAGGAAAGGAAAACATAAGCTAAGGACATCAAAGCAAAAGATTGAGTGCAAAAAAAAAAATACAGATCTAAATAAACATGCCTAGGAGGGAGCGCAAACCTGAGACACAGAGAAGCAGGAGGGGAAAAAAGACAGAAATGAATGTGTGGGAGAAATGTTTGACCACCCTTTTTGAAAATGAGCATTGGGGCTTGGTTATAGATTTTAAAGTTTATGATCCGTGGGCCTAGTCATGAGACAGCTCTGGGACTACTTCATGGAGCTCGAGCAGCCTCAAAACTAATGTTAGGAATTCTCATTTAGATGAAACTAATCACTGTTTAAGCAATGCCTCTTAGTCATTCGAAAGTCCATTGTCTGTGGATAAACCTTGCCTCTAAACCATTTATTTTATGAGCAAAAGTGCAGAAGAACCACATGAAACAAGTTCCACAGAGAAAAGTTGTAGTTGAAAGTTGAAGCTGGGTTGATGCCACGCAGCCATCTGTAGCCTACAGTCCATTGGAGCTAATAGGCTGAGTTCTCACCGGAGGAAGAGATGGCATACATTCACCTCCCTGCCACTCAAAGCGATCACCAGCGTCTGTGAGCGTAGGCGTTTGTGTCTTTGAGTGCATGCATGCAAGAGGGCAGACAATGTTTTCCTTTCAAGCGTGTTAGGCTGCCACTAAATATGTAAGCGCAAGAAGGGGGGCACATACATGCTTACACCCTTAGTGTGGGGCTTAGTGTTCGGGAGAATTTTGTCATAATGCAAACAGTGTAATCCCACAATAATTTCATGCTAGAAACAAGCTAAAAGACATTTATAAAAACTCTTGAGAGCTGGTCAGTTCTTTTAGGGAAGCTACATAAGCCACAGCCTATTTATTGTTATCAAGGGTTAATTTAAGAAACGTTGGTTAATAAAGCTATATCAATTAGTAATATTAAATATATTTATAATATATTTAATTAACAATTAAATATAACAATTAAGGTGGCTCAGTATTTAAGGCTCTGCATTATTGATCAGATGGTCAGGGGTTCAAGTCCTATTATCAGCAAGCTGTCACTGTAGGGCCCTTGAGCAAGGCCCTTAACCCTCAACTGCTCAGTTGTATAAAGAAGATAAAAATGTAATTTGCTCTGGATAAGGGTGTCTGCCAGTAATAGTTTCTTAGGGCAGTGATGGCTCAGTGGTTAAGGCAGTGGGTTACTGATCCAAAGGGCAGGGGTTCAATCTCCAGTACCACCACTGTTGTGCCCTTGAGCAAGACCCTTAACCGTCAATTGTATAAAAATGATAACTGTAAGTCGCTCTGGATAAGGGGGTCTGCCAAAAGCCATAAATGTAATAATAATAAAGATCATTAAAGTTAAGTTCATCCTATTTCTGAACTAGAACACCTCCATTCCTTGGAATATGCAACATGACGTATGGTATAATGGTATATATTTTTTTTAATTAAAAAAGTTAATCAATTATGGAGTCTGGTTTTAATAATATAACATCTTTAAAGCAAACTCGTTTAGGAACAATAAAGTTGCAACCTAATTTCAAATAGAATAAGATAAATAAACACATATGGAAAGTGTGTCTATAAAATTCAGTGACATATCAAAAGTAAATTGACACCATAATTGTTTAAAGAATTAATCATAGATAATCATGTACACAGTAGCCAAGTTGATGGAGAATCCCCACAACAGTAATCCCACTCACATGGCGTTTCTCTGTAACATCAGTTCCTTTACAACTTTTTTTTTACTTTCAATAGTCTGCTTGATAGTCCAACGGCACCTATCAGAGGGTTCATGTCGAGCTGAGCAGGATGCTGTTAATTCCTTGCCTTTGCTGGAGAATTGTATGATCACTCTGTTGACTGTGACAAGAGGAATCCCAAAGTTTTGTGCAATCTTTAAAAAATAAGACAACTCTTTTGCTTCTGGTGTTCGAGGCATAGCTAACTACTATAAACCACTTATAAACTGTAATTTAAAATAAATAATAAGAATATAATTAACAAGTTTGATCAATTGAGTTTCACAGATATAACTCTATAATGATGGATGTCTGTTTACGTTTGATACGTCTCCCTATATACAAAAGAGAGCCTCATGATCATGAGCCTCGTTTTAACGTCTGACTATTTTGTGAAGGATTAAAAATAAGAGTATACAAAACATATGGGTACCAGTAATAATAATGCGCTTCATAATGAACACAAACAACCAATTCACATCAGCGCACTAACAGTAGACACGCTAAATGTATACCTCCAGGTCTAAGGATAAGAAATATCCCGAATCCTCAATATACTACTAGCATTCTCTTATTATTGAAATCCGTGGAATTGGAAGACGTGAGCGCACTGATTAGATTGTCAATGTGCAGATCATCCAAACACACACATTTTCATCCATCATTCAGGGGAACCTCATCTACCACCTGCCCCAAACGCAAACACGTGTTACAACCCAGCCTATTACAAATCATGCCTCTCCTTTATTCACCTCAGCTCTTGTATTGTAACAGATACAGACCTTGTAATTGATAATATCAGAAGGTTTATTCATCCTCAGTGTTGTCTTTATTATTTAATGGAAACAAATATGATTTCATTACATGTTTAGACAATCCAAACTTAGCGCATAATCAAATACAGGAAGTTATTGTTGGGGGGGTTAGTGGCAGTTTCTTCTAAAGGTGTAATGCTTCGTCTGAGACAGCAGAGGCAGGAAATGAAGGCTGCTATCAGCAAAAATGGGCCACATCTGGATGCAATTATTTACCCTCATTATTTTTGGCAAGTGATAAAAGATATTGGCGTACAATGCTGACATAATTTCTAGGGGGCCAAACAACGCACGTATAAGCTGTGCAGTAATTCAGAATGTTTTGGCAGCATACCAGCGTATCAAGAGAACAGCACTGATGCGTCCTAATGTTGAGTGTTAAGAGCTGGGAGGAGGGTGCATTTGGATTGTTTGACTAAATTGTCATGGGTCATTCTTTTTACTCTGAGAACGGAACTGTGCTTTTATTTCATGGCAACCACATTTCTCTATCTAGCACAGAGCACAGAGCACAGAGCAGGCAGAGGAGATGGTAACAGATATCACATTAGTTTATGAGTGTTGTTGAACTAGAGTAATTACATACTCGGTGCTGTTTAAACAAGTAAAGACTCTTATCTTTTCTTAACATGATCCATTTGTAAGGGCTGTGGAGCTCATTGTAACAGCTATACGGAGGTTGCGAACTGTTGGCAGTTAATAAGTCATTAATGGTCAAGACTGAGTTGCATTCTGGAGTGTCCATTACACAAGTGAGGGCTGGGATCTCTCATTGTTTGCTTATGAGGTTGTCTGAGAGATCCCAGTCCTTACTTTGTGTTATTTTGCAATCGATGACCTCGAGTGGAACCTATAGCCTTCACCATAATTTGACCATTACCTAATATTTAGTTCATTTATAATACTGGTAAAGTGAGGCCTGGGTTCTTTCAGCCATTACTTATATGAGTTTTTTTTTTTTTTATCTTTTGGACAAAAAGTGGTGGGTGAACAAGACGAGGAGGAATGTAAAAGGCAAGACCCTGATGATTACACTTCATATTACTGTTTGTATCATCGGCCCCATTTTTTTAATGGCCCATGGGGTTTTTGTCATGGCAACAACACAGCAGGCCAATTGGTTTTGACCTTGCCGTCCTGTGCATTTCCTGGTGCACCCACGATAAGGACAACCTCATCTTAGGGGAAAAGGAGCCCCCTGATGAGGAGGCTTTTCCATTTCAGTCCCAAGTCCTATAGCCTTTCCTGCTCCCTCCATCTCAGAGAACTTCTGCCTGATGAGCCCTGCCCTCTCTAGCTTGTGTGACGTGGTTGCTGCATTGTTTGATTACACAAATTGGCCTGTGGGACCATGAAAACCCCAGGTGTCGATATCAAGAAAGAGTGGGTGCCTTGTCAGGGCCCATGAAGAGGCCCCTGCTTAACATTCTGTTTGATGATCTTCGCTAGAGAGCATGACCATGCTGTGTAATTTCTAGGTTGGTGTTTCCTTGAGCCACAGTGTGGGAGCAGGCACACAGCGCCCATACTGCTTGTACAGCTGGACTGCTACTTTACAGTGAACAGCTCATCTTGCAGAGTAAAAGTATATTAGAGTGACTTGTATTATAAATGTGCTGAATTCCCATAGCATTAAAGAACAATGTTTTCCTAACTATAATAGATTATTGCATAATTTCCTGGAATAGATAATTAGAGACCAGCTAAATATTATAGACTATGTTACTGTTTCAACCACTAAATCGGTATTTGTTTATGGGTCTGTAATAAGACACATAAATGTAATTATTTTAAAGGCAGTTGTTCAAAATGTTTATCCATGGAATATACAAAGAAACTTTCCCACTGGCCCACGCACAGCAATGTGTATCCTTGTACTGAAGTAGAAATAATGTGTGTGGAAAATCACGGTCTAAATGAGCAAGCGGTTATGTAATTACTGGGTGGATGCTTTGAACTGCCATCTAATACAGTATATCAATTTGCCAAAGCATTCCCTGTGTCACAGTGAAGTTATGGATGAAGCCCTAGACAGATTCTAGGAACGGAACATATGAATGCTGGCCAAATTTCACCTTGCATGCAACAGTTTTAAAATATGAGACATTGCTTTCACTGTGTAAGTCATGTTAAAATAAAAGTGGATTGGTTTTTGTGTTTAGGGCAAACCAACAGGAAAAGAAGTATGGATAAGAGGTAAACTGATTACATCTTATTTAGTGAATAATTTATGGATAGTCGAAGTTGAAATAAATGTTGGAATGATAGCAAAGCTTAAAAATAGTCACAAATGCAGCTGGCACATGGAATTGGTTAAGAAGGAGAATCCCCCCCCGAAAAAAAAAAAAAAAAAAAAAAAAAAGGCCTAAAAACCAAAACCGTGTTAGGTTGGGGGGAGGGTAAAATTTTTTAAATTTTTTACAAAAGCACACAAATATTTGAGCACCCCAGGCAGGGAGTCCGAGTGTTGTAATGACCCGGTTGGCGGGATGCAGACTCTCAATGAACACAGTCTCAACATACCAGTGAGCTCGCTGACTGCTGCCCGCCCCTCGGGTCAGTCTTTGAAAAGAAACAGATAAGATAATTGAGTATAATGAAATCCAGCAAAGTTCAGCTTAGGCCCTTTCTCACTTTGTCTCTTTCTCCCCCTTTTTTCCTTCCCTGTCTCCCTCTGGACTATGCATTTGCGAGGCGAGTGTGGAAGTCGCTTAATTCAAACCAGGTCCCGTGCAGCCTGCGCAGGAGTCTGTCGATCTGAGGTCGTTTGATGTTGTAGAAGTGTTCTTATCCCTGCCAGTGCTGTTTGACGCAGTAACCATGGTAGCTCTAATTAGTACGCTTTACTGCTGACTTTACTACAGAAGAACGTGGCTATTTTATGTGCTGTGGGCTTTTTTTCATATTTCAGGCTCTCGATCAAAGTTCATCACAGGAGAAGCACAACTGTTTCACATTGTTGAGTTTTCCCATTAAATCTACAATGAACAGAAACATATTCAACCCTAAAATAACTACACAGTGCTTTTTATGTGTCATTTTCCTTAACATTCTTACTGAAACTCGTCCTCTAACTAACATTTTCCTCAACATTCTTACTGAAACTCGTCCTCTAACTATTTCAACTAACTAATGTGGGATTAATCATCCTCCTTGCTTCTTTCTTACTGGATTTCATTCCAGCATGTTGATCAGCCATCTCTTAACATGCATTTGTATAGCCCTGGGGGAAATACTCAGTTAAAGGACTGTTGTATAAAAAAGTAACTTATCTACCATGTTTTATAAAGGTTTAAGAGAAAATAGGATGGACATAAAAGATTTTTTCATTCATTCATTTTCTGAACTGCTAAATCCTAATTAGGGTCACGGGGAGGCTGGCACCCATCTCAGCCGACTCTGGGCGAGGGCAGAGTACACCCTGGACAG
>JAQMYF010000001.1:29980998-29997224 GCA_030014195.1 Neosilurus mollespiculum
TATATATATATAAAGACATTTTTATTTAGTTATTATGTTATGTAAACAGATTTTTCATGAGCAGCTGGTTGATGCAGTAACAAAAGAGGTCATATCTCATTAATCTCAACATAATCTGCCTCACTTCTCTTGAAAGAGAGCATTTTGGTAATGCTTTGTTTTTGTTCTCACTGGGCCTCAGTGAGTACTATATACAATCTCAGGACCGATTACAAAAGTGCTGAACAGCACACGGCTGTGCAGTGGTTGGCATTGTGCTGTTAGGCAATCCTCCAGCCAATCTGGTTCTGAGTACTCAGTACTCACCATTATAAAGCCTACCAGTAAGGCTACAAAATGAAACATTCCTTCTTCCTGGGGCTCCTTTAGTAATTAAACACAGGTATTTAGATACACCCCATTTCAATGAGTACATACGTACAATTGGGCTATCTAAAACTAATAAACTATCATGTCTATGCATTCTCCATGGATAATGAAGGCCAGGGAAAATCATTATCATCTCTGATGAGGCCCACCACTGTTGTGTCATCAACACACTTCACAATATGGTTAGTGGAAGACCTTGGGACACAGTCATGCGTCATCAGAGTGAAGAGCAGGGGGCTCAATCGGAGTGGAATGGGCACTGTATATAAACCAGTGCAAGCTGGGAGACGAGGTTCGAGATTTTTCTCTCGGAACAACTTATTTTGTGTGATTGATTGTATGCTTTTCTTTTCCTAAAGGCTAAATAAACACCTGAAAAATGAATTTGGATCTCTTGCTTCATGACCTGGACACTTTTCACCATGACAATAACCACCATAATCTCTATAAACGCTGGTAGTAGAATGGGTTGCAATGAAGAGCTCAGTGACATGGCCCACTGTTACGACCCGGTCTAGGTCTAGCTGTAACATACGGGTTAATATAAGGGATCAGGACCGCTGTGACATGGTTTTCTTTTATTTTTAGGGGTCACTTTTTCAGAATTGGGGGCTCGTCATAAGATGCCTTTACTACATGTCTTCTGGAGTGATGAATCACAAGTATCTGGCAATCTGATGGACAAATCTGGGTGGGTGTAGTAAATGGCAAGCTGGTTATGGTGTTCCTTGTCTTTGCCCAGTGTGGGCTGAGATACGCTCCAGCCATATGAGCAAATGAGTGAGAATGACTGAATTTACTTTTTTTTTAAATACCTTTTATGTATAGTACAGGGATAAGAAAAGTCTTAGAAGAAAAAAGTGGAAAATGGGCAGCGGTCAAGGCTGCTGCTTTTTTTTTTTTTTAAGTATCTCAAATAATACAAAAATATATTTTACAATAAAATAAAATACACATAATTACACAAAATAACTTAAATTTTTTAAGAAAACTACATCTAATGAAATAAAATGTCTGAGACTAAATTAATAATTTGAAGTCCAAAATCTAGTATTTTAGTTATTTTCATGTACTGAAATTAACATATGCCTTAATAATCACATGCATTTACAAACCAGCTCCACATACAACTTTTTTATATGAAATATAGAAATCCATAAGTTGTGTGTGTGTGGTCTGCAGCATACATTCCTGATAAAACATATCAAAAAGGTGGACCGACGGAGTCCCTCACCTAGCAAACGGGTCATGTTAACATTAGCTCTTAATATCGGGGTGAAATTCTACAATAACTTGAAGTCAAAAACTTACAAAACTTACGCAGGATAGAACGAACATTTTACTGAAAAATTATGAATACGATCTTTGTTACAGAAGAATCCCCAAAGTTGCTCTACCTATAAAGTTGCTCGTAGTTGGGCAATACATTTGACCTCGTTTCTGAACAACCAATTGTCGCTTTTCTTTTTGCTTCAACGTTAAAATTTAACAGGTGCTGCTCACTTCTGTTAATAATCTGACCTTTGCTCGCTGTGCCACGGCAAGATGACCAGAGTGGTATTATTATATTACGATACCTGAGACACTCAATAAACTATAAACAGCTGTTTCCCTCGACTAGGCGAGATCAACAACCACACAGATAAACAAAATGAGTGTAGCACTGCGCATGTTGGAATAAGATAAAATATGACCAGTGATGACAGTGCTCCGGTCGGCAACTCATTTGTCTTTCAAAAAGGTGGAAATCCGCCGTTTGAGGGAAAACTCTCATCCCTGATAACAGTACGGTCTCATTTACAGGCATAACGTGAGGGTACTAATTAACATTGCTTTTTTCATGGATACACAAACCTTCAATATAAAACTGATCCAACTCACAAATGGTACTTTGGCTCTGTATTCATTATTATACTGAAGAAGTGTTTAGTCCAGCGACACTCTGCTGCAAATGTTTCATTGCGATATATACCACCCATTCATGAAACACATAAATTCCGTTTTATTACTCTAGTTCAGAAATAGTTCCAAGATTAAATAGTAAAAATAGTACAGATAACATTGCATCTTTTTATGTTCACTGGTAAAATAATAACAGTAAATGTAGAAAAACATATACTATAATACAAAGGTCTACTCCATTTAGAGAAAAAGTCACAGCGCATCATTCAACATACAATTTAATTATACACATAAATATGTCACATAAATAATAACTAGAATAACTTTTGTGTTTGTCTATGCAGTGTCATAGTACAACAAAATGAATTTCAAATTAAAAAGCATTCAATTCTCTGATTCATCCCAATTCTCTCTCAGTTATTAACTATATAAAGAATGCATTTATTGCTCACTGCTATATAACTATAGAAAAAAAAGACATGATGCTTAACATTCTTAAGACCACCTCAGTTTTCAACAAGTAAGCAAGTTCACTGTGCTGTCTGGAAGGCAGAGGCCCTCAAGATCTCCATGCAGTTTACTGTAATGAGAACTCCAGTAATCTGTCTCCAGTGTTTGGTCACTGGGCTCTTCATCTTGTCCAGGGCCAGATGGAGATCCTGAATCATGTCCCTGTAGCCTTCACCATACTGTACACTCCATGAGTAGAGGAAATCATATGCTGGCTTCCACATTGACTGAAAGAGAATAGTAAATCACCGTCAACCACAAAATTAAAGAGCTCTTTACACAGGGATAACCTAAACATTCGGAAAATTCAATACACTAACAGGAATGTTATACTTTATTACACTTATCCTTGCACGTTTTCACTTCCTTTGCACTTTCCTACATTTTGCAGTGCCTGAATCTGGAAGTGAAATGAACTCAATTCCGATTTGTAACATTTGCTTTACATTAGCTGCGTTTAAAAAAAAAAAAAAAAAAAAAGCCAAGCAATTCTGGTCTCCAGGAAGGGTAAGTTTATCCACATTTGCTTGGTCTCCAAAATGCTCGGAGTCTGTTTGTCCAGTAAATTGCTTTTCTCAGCCAACATGCATTACTCTCTATCTGTTTGAGTTTTTGCTTCTTAGTTAGTATCTGACTAATGCCCTTCTTACCTGGCCATTGACGTGGATGGATGGCATCTAGTCCGAGTCATGGTTGTACCTTCTGCATTCTCTATATTAATAATTGTTTTAATTTTTGAACATTCAAAATGTGTTTTAGCTTTACAAAAGTACACACTAGGCTTGTTTGGTCTTTATATATATGATATCTAACAATTTTTGTGGTCTTCCAGGAACAGGTGCATTTATAGTGAGACCATGGCTGAACCCTAGAATTCAATATGCACTTAACATTGGTTAAGAATCTACCACCTGACTGTGACTGTACTACACTCTGTGGATATGTTTGCAAATAATAAGGCCATAGTTCAGACTTGCTCCCCAGCCATCGTTCCGGCCCCTTGAGCAAGATGGTCACAGATGACGTATACCCATATATGCTGCAAAAAAAAATTTAATTAAATCTGCAGCAGGAAAAATGGCTAACATGCTCCTAATATGTTTGTACATCATTAGAGACACCCCTTGAATTCGGGAACAACCGACTTCAGTCCACCATCTTCTTCTTTGGATATTCGGACTCCAGGTGACTTAAGGGGCTGTGTAGTGTATATTTGACATTGCAGTTGTAGTTGATTGTCCAAATCCTCAACTATCGTCAACTACTATTAAACACCTAGCGAGTAAACCAATACCCTATGAATTATGGTGGACTGCATTTTGTATACTTCCTAGAAAGGCAGCATGAGTAGTCGGTTTTAGTCCATGTGACATGTTAACTGAATAAAAATGAAATAAACTCCATTCAGCTAATACTTCTAATAAAACATGGTTATCCCCAGCACTTGTACAGGTGTTTCATAGCAATGGAGTGCATACTAAGGTGATCACATATTTATGCATTTTAAGTGTTTTAATGTTTTCTCACATTTACAGTGGCTCGAAAAAGTATTCCTACCCCTTAAAAATTTTCACACCACCACAGAAGAACCACAAATGTAAATGTATTTTATTGGGATTTTATGTGTAGATCAAGTGGCGCAAAATCACAATGTTTTGCACTTAGGCCAGTTAAAATTTGGTTTCATCTGATCAGAGTACCTTCTTCCACATGTTTGCTGTGTCCCCACATGGCTTGTGGCAAACTGAAAATTCGACTTCTTATGGCTTTCTTTTAACAGTGTCTGTCTTCTTGCCACTCTTCCATAAAGGCCAGAATTGTGGAGTACATAACTGATAGTTGCCTTCTGGACAGTTCCTCAACAGCTCCTTCAGAGTTACCATGGGCCTCTTGGCTGCTTGTCTGATCAATGTTGTGTCCTTTGGGCTTCACGATGCTGTTTGTTCACTAACTTTCTCTAACAAACCTTCAAGATCTTCACAGAACATTGCTGTATTTATACTGAGATTAGATTACACACAAGTAGACTCTATTTACTAATTAGGTGACTTCTGAAGGTGACTGGTTGGACTGGAGTTTATTTATGGATATCACAGAAAAGCGGGCCGAATATAAATGCATAAAAAATTAAAAAATAAATAAATTAATTAAAAATAATAATAATAAATTCACAATACTTTATTGATCCCGGAGGAAGTTGTGCCATGTATTCCTTAAAGCCATGTATTCCTTCTTAATTCACAGTTATGCACCACTTTGCATTGGTCTATATAAAAGTTACATAAAATTCCAATAAAATACATTTATGTTTGTGGTGGTAACATGACAAAATGTGAAAAAGTTCAAGGTGTATGAATACTTTTAAGACACTGTAAACATAATGGGTTATTGGATGACGTTGCAGGCCATTTAATTCCAATTAAGACCCTTTCATTTCCAGGTTGTAACACCACAAAATATGAAGAAAAAAAAATCAAATTGCTGCATTTCTACACTGGTGCTTCAAAGTTTGCGAATCATTCAAATAAATTTTACATTTCATGCACAAATATGACCTAAAACATTATTGGAGTTTCACACAATTCCCAAAATTAAATAAAAGGGGGGCAAATTTATCAAATAACACAAAAATATTATATTTGGTCATTTATTTATTGAGGGCATTCATCCAATAATACATATCTCTGAGTGTAAAATGTATGTCAACCTTTAGAATTACTGTGAAGATGAAATCATGATTTTCAATCAATAGCTGCTATTCTACTATTCTATCGTGCCACAGGGAGCCAGGGCTATCTCAAGGCTGCCTGAGGCTTGTAGCCAGGGGCTTTAAGATTCAAGCCAAAAACTAATTTATTTATTATTATTTAATTGTTACCATTTATTATAATTTTTTATCATTGCTCCTAGGGCTGGAATAGACTCTATATAAAAAAATAAATTCAAAAAATTCAAGCGGCACCTGATTTCCGATTCAGACTTTTTTTTTTTTTTTTTTTTTTTAAAGAGAGAACATTATTTTAATAAGTTACAATATCAACACAGAGAACAGTAAACAGTGCTCTTCAGTATCTACTCACTGCATTTTCTCCTTCAAAAATAAATGAAATGTATACATGAGCAACGAATTTGGAGGAGGAAAAAAATGAGTCTTGAATACCTGAAGACTTTTTGAAACAAAATACATTTGTAATTTGAAAAAAAAAATAACAGTACATTAGGTGCTTTTGTAATTTACTTGAAATTTGTATTTATTCATTGATTTGTTTATTTATTTAGCTAGCAAGGAAAAGCTTGAGGCTTGGTATGTTTAATGTGTAGTGATGTATAGATGGGGCAGGGCTACTTATACCTTTGGCTTGGTAGCTTATATCTGGGGTTTATTTTATTTAGCTGAATAAACTTGTTTTTCACAAATGTGTATGTGGGCATCAAATCTTCAGTGATATGAAACGCCACCGCATCTGTAATTTCTTACCACCCAGGATTCCTTATCACATGGAGTGCTACGTGAAAAGGATGACGCTAGTATATGCTTTTAGCAGTCGTTTTACTGTTGCAGTTAACAGGTGCATTATCTCTGCAAAGCTAGTTTCGCTACTCAGCTGTGCACTTGTTTGAGATGTAGGTGGTTACCAGTTTTACCTGTGTAAAATTAAGTGCATGTGTAAACAAAATGAGTACGTTATAAAAGGCAACATCGGAAGATAACATACAGGTAGAACAAGGGTGTCAAAGTGTCAGATTAGAAAACCCAAAGCAATATGCATTGAAAATAGAAAATGCAAAACATATGAGTGGAAACAGTTAATGTTTGTCAGATGGTAAGAAATTGGCTAAATAAATTGGGATTCACATATAGTATAGCCAAAAGAAAACCAGCACTAACAACTAAGGCGGAAAACACAGATGCCTGAAAAGGCAATTTCTGCCATTGCAATTAAGTAATATGAAAACAATAGTGAATTGAGTTCTGTTTTTATTTTGTTTCTTTTGGTACATTATTCCTGAAGCTGTGACAGCAAAAGCTTTAAAAATAATCATTTTAGTAATTTTTTTGTTACGTTTGTGAAGTGTAAGTACAGAATTCATGACAGGAAGCATTTACTCGGATTTACTACTGGACTCTTTTTGCTTTTAGTGTGAGATCAAAACAATGTGACACCATAGCCCTATTTTTGTTGCTGAAATCAGAGTGTCAACTCCAGTATATGTTTCATCAAAACGGTAAAGTAAATCTTAAACAACTGTTCACTACATTCTATTAATCCATTTTAATGTAACCCGTGGACTTGGAAAGAATAAAAAGTGATAATTTTATTGTTAAGGAAAAATAAAATTCCCAATCTCCTTCTGTCCGTTTGTGAAAAGTCCACCAGCGCATGCGCGGTAAAACCACTATTTCCGGATCCTGTTGTTGACGTTGGAAGTGATCAGATGGAAAGAGCAAAGCATTCAAGTGCTCTTTTATATATTTCAAGCTTGGTTTTCGATTAAATATATTTGCAAGGCGTCTAAATGTTACAATTCTCTTCTTGTTGTATTACCCTCACAATAACATGTTTGCAATCCTCCTTTCAGCTCGGCAGACGAGTGTAGAGAGAAATGCGCATCTGAACTTCAGCACCATTTTCGACAGAACAGTCAAGTAGTGTTGTATGATTAGTTTTTATTTTTAGCAGTTTTCTCTCAACAAGTTAAGCCTAATTACTACAAGTTACCTAAATCTAGAGGCTAGATTAGATTGAGATTACCATCCAGCATAATTTATGGTGCATTATTATTAGTGTCATAATTGGGTGGGTTTCACAATTTCCTGCCCTTTCCCTTCACTGTTTAATGGTTGTATTATTCTTATTCTACTATTTGATAAGATCTATTAATAATTTTAGATTTCCATACTCTTTTCTACTTTCCCATTATTTGATTTATTTGACATACATTATATAAAGGGCTTTCAAATTATGCTGGCAGCTGGAGGGATTTCCATCTCGAGTCCTCGAATATTTCATTTTCAAAAGAACAAAAAAAATGCATATTTCCTACATGCAACATGCCTCAAGCCATCTCGCACACATTATATTTAAAAATATATTTCATTACTTGGTCATTCCGATGTCAGTGTACTAACTGCTCAAACTGCTCTTCACAACAAAGCAAATGCGCATTTCAGATCTGTTACACTGGCTTTAGAGAGCAACACACATTTTGCAATACATATGGGAAACATACAGGCTTAGCAGGTATCTATTCAGTTTACTCAGTGAACTGCTGTATTTTTTTATTCACTTTTTCCGAAATCACTAATTCAACTTGGACTTCCCACATAATCCCTCGGCTGATAATACTTAATTTGTCCTTAGCACGAGTTGGAAAGCCGATATAGTCTGCTATACAGGTCCAAATTGATAAATACCGAGGTCTAATTATTAAAAACCTTTTCCAGGTAATTATGCACTGATCTGACAGGGAAAGAAAGCATTGTGGAGGAAAACAATTTGAAAGCCCTGTATAAATTGTTATTATTGTTATTATTATATAATTATTGATTATTATATTATCAATTATAATTGTTTTCATTATTATAATTATCATTTCTACTATTATTACTATTGGGATTATAGCTTATTATTATTATTATAGCTTATTATTATTATAGTTTTGTATATTCATTTGACTTTTTTTATTATAAGTTTTTTTTTGCATTACCCCTTGCAAATAAATCACATTCTTTTTGGAAATTTATTCAATGCATTTTATCATTTATTATGTGTCACTTGTAAAGTGTTGCCCATCTTTTTTTTGTAAATCTTTGCCATCTCAGTCATTACTTTGAAACTTTATTTAACCATGGGTAAGTGACCCTGGCCTACTTTTTTCTTGTAAGTCTCGTGCTAAAAAAATTTATAATTTTGAGTAGATCAGACCCTAAGCTAAAAAAAGATACTTAATTTACCCATATTGAATTTAAAAATCCCCAAAATTGGCCCTTTCAAGTAAACCTCTTTTTCCTCTGTGTGTTTTCTGCCCTAAACAAATAAATATGGTTACACTAAGCAAAGAGAAGTAAACATGATGATTGCTGATGTGATTATCACGATGAAACATGAAGTAGATGATGATTTGACAAAAGTAATGTTCGGTGATGCGTCATGATTCTGCACTGGCCAAGTAGATGATACTGGAACTTTTGCCAGGTGCTGTTCTAATAAAATGTATAAACCTGACTGCCTGAAGAGAAAAAAAAAAACAATCTTTTATGATATGTTGCTACATGCCAGCGACATTACCTCAACAGCCACTGTAAAGGTGTACACTGAAAGTGTGTCTACTTTTCTCATTCTGTACAAAGTATTACTTGGTGATAATCAATTAATTTTTCAGGAAATCAATTTGTAAATCAGGAGAGACAGATCAAACTCACTGACACAGTCAGCAAACAGTCCATATGCAGGCCAAATTCATGAGGTAAATTTAATTGACCACTTATGATTAAAAAAGGGCATGTACAGGAGAGGAATTCAGGTACTCACACTTGTAGGCACTCTTTGATTTATAAAGGGAAGACGCACACAAATTTTGGTGTTTTGGCACAAGTACACAGTAAGGATCCTATGCAGAGTTTTATAAATGAGAATTTATAATATCTGATATAATATATCTGATATAAAATTTATTGTCTAATAAAATGCTTCATCCTGCAAAGATGATCCATCATCTAATATTTGAGAATGAAGCAGTTTGATGGAAAGTATTGTGTTTTATTAAAGAATTCAAAGAAGTTAGGCCTTAGAAGGAGCAACAAAGCATTAATTGGGATTTTTTTTTGTTTTTATTGTTGATGAAGCCAAAATGTTCAGCTATTAAACAAACATTAATTTGTCATATAATTTGGGTTTTTGATATGAAGTAAAAAATACAGGCTGAAGTGTGGTGATTAAATCATTTTTGCCAATCATTGTAGCATACAGAATATCTTCAACTATTCACTAAAAAGTGTCCCTCACAGCAAATAAAAATAAATACTTGTGCAACTATTTATATGGAGAGCTGACAAACACAAAAAGCAATGAAGTTATGGTCTAAAACATGTATTCTAGCTAAGTATTTTCTTTCCTTTTTTTACATTATGTAAACAAGCTTTAATGTGCCAACTACATCTTGGTCTAGTTACACTGGTTTAGCTTTTGACAAGCGTTCAACTTAATCATTTTCACTATTCAGCTAAAATGATAAATTTATTCTTAATACAAGTTACCAACTGAAATAGTTTAAATGCTGCCTTGATATATATTTCATTAATATACTTGATCATCTTGTCGTTTATTAGAGTCTTCTGTGTCATAGTGCTGTCTGTAATAGAAATAAGTCGAGTCTAATACTGCTGGATGTGGCCTACAACGTCTAGGTACGTGAAATACAGCACATTTCTAATTCTATAAATTTTCTTCTCCTTTTAATTCAATTATTTAATTAAATTAATTCAATTTAGACCTACAGTGAACATGTCTGGACATGTCCAGAACGTATCTAACTAACAACATCGTTTGGCCAGTGAAGTCCTGTTTGATAGGCTTTAAATAGCATAGTAAACCTTGTTAATTTATTAACAAAGTAACCACTAAAAATACATAAAAAATTAAAAGAAAATTACAAACAAATTCATTTAACAGTTTCTCTCTCCAGTGTCAAAAGTGTATGGCTCTATAAATTCGGCCAACAAAACCATTTCATCTACAAAAGAATCAACATCTTCATTTTCCACAAATTCTGTGGAATTCGGAACTTGTATTGCTCCAGTCATACACAGAAATAGTGCTGCTGTCAGTAGTGGTTTCCATGCTGTCTGCCATGTTTTGACCCATCAGCCAAAGGGGAGCTGATTTTAGCAGAGACTAAATCACTGATTTTTGGAGCAAATCTTTTTATTCAAAGGCAGTATTTTTTTTGTTTTTTTGAAAACGGACCCAATATACTAACAAGGACTAAGACGACTAAGACTGACTGCATGTAGACAAATAAATAAACTATTTTTTTCTTCCACTTTAGGTACTTTATCCACTCACCTGACCAAGTATAATATCTGAATATTTTACTTTATAATGTTTTTTTTTCTCTCTCTTTCTTTTAGGGCTTTTGTAAAAAACAAAAAAAACAAACAAAAAAACCCACCCTGATTTATGTAGAAATACAGAAAATTCTAAAGCCACCACAAAATTTCAAGCACCACTGTATGTAACAAAATGTATTAAAGTCTTTCAGTAGAATCTAGAGCAGAAAAGGTTTAAAGGTGCTTACCTGGGCACTGACTTCTCCATTTTTCCCTCTGTGTGGAGCCTCATAACCAGCAATTTGAGAATTGGAAAGTTTTCCAGTCTTCTCAGCCAGTTCTCTCCAGCGTACACCAAGCTCCACAGCTGTGGACAATATGACTGTGTTCTGGATTAAATGGGCTACTAGGCCCTGAGCATCCATTTTAAAGAGCCCCTGTTAAGAAAGAAAACATATGTTAAGAACAATATGCTCATCTGAATATGTTCATGGCACTCAATGAACTCGACCCTTGATTCTACGAACCTCCGTTTAACAAATATCGGAAGCTACGGACAAAGTCTGGAGAAGCCAAATTGTCCTGGAGGCCATGAAGGACAGCAAGGGCAGACATGAGTTAGTTGGAAATTGCAGACTTTAGTTGGCGCATGTGTCAGTTTGTTTACCGCAGTCAGCAGTATATCCCCAAGCTTTCCCTTGTTATTTCACATTTTTTGTTGTGTATTTACATTGGATGATGTGGTTGAATATACATACGTAGCATTTCCCCATATTTCCCTATTTTTCCATAATCAAATTGTTGTTACAACAGTTAACAACGTAACAAATATGTTGTTATATGTCATTTTTAGAAGCTACGGACAATCGGCAAAACTGAACAGGTGCCCCCCCCTTTATGTCCGTTAAATCGATGGTCGAGTGTACTCAACAATGAGTCAAATGGTATTTATGTGTAACTAAAATACTCACAAGTATAAGTTCATGTTGAAATTTCCTTTTAGTTTTTTTTGTGTGGCAGTCTTCCTTAAGCTTCTCAAGGACACATGCAACCTTTTCTGCTTCTGTTTCAGCTTTTCTCCTCAAGAAACTGTCTACCGAGAGGTCTGAGTAACCCAGAGCTGCAGCAAAAGTCCTCCAATGCGTTATGTGATCTGTTACAAGAGTCTGAATGGCAGAGTACATATATGTGAGCTTTTTAAATGGCAAAGTCATGTTGTCCAGCAGGGTTTGTGTTGTGAGTTTAATCCCAGAGAAGTCAATTACTTGGTCCTTTGTTATCATCTTCACATTCTTGCAGTGGACCAAACCAACACTGCCCCTGAGAAAGCCAATATACCACTCTTTTACTTTTGACTGTCCAACAGACTTGACCGTTTCCCTGGAAAGCAATGCGATTGTGTCACCTTTGAAGTACTCTAGAAGATACTCCACTCTCGGCTGTCTAAGAAGAGATTTCAGTGCAATACCATACCACTGAATATTCACTGGCATATCTCGAAACTTTGGCAATGCTGGGACAGATTCTTCTGGAATAGCTTTAGTACGGGTCAGCTCCCTTTTACGATCCACCTGTCTGAATGCATGTTTTTCTGTCCTCAGAGGAGCAGCCCCAGGAGAAGTGATGTTAACGTCTGCCAAAGAGAGGCCCTTTGAGTCCTTCACCTGGACTGCTAGCGTAAACGGACCCATGTCACTATTACCTGTCCTGGATAGTTCCAATGGCAAGTGGATCATTCTGCCTGTTTTGAGCTCCTCTACTTTGACTTCTTTGTTCTTATCTTCATATTTCACTTCAAAGATTGATTCCATCACATTGGTTGTAATGTGCAAGTCATTTATACTATGGGGATTGAACTCATGCTTTCCCCATAGTTGCAACACAACAGGGGGTAAGTTTCTGTTACCTTTTTGGATATCAGAGAAAGGAAGCCTGAGTGGAACACTATTATAGCAAGAGATGACTTGCACAACTTTGAAGGATGGATGGATATGCTTGGGACCATATACTGCAACTGTGAAATGGCGGTTTAAATAGTCCCATACAGATGTTGCTGGTGGCTGGATGACTGTGGCCTCTGCAGCAGCAATTACGTACATGTGATGCTTTAGCTCCTGGATTTTCAATTGCAAAATGTCCTCATATATGTAACAGTCCTTAACCTTTTCATAAGGTCCTTCTCTCCTACGGGCCACAAGACCTACAAATGTTGTCATGACTTGGCTCAAAGGGTCTTTTCTTACTTCAGCAGCCAGTTTAATATCAAGGGATATGCTTTCTATAGTACTGGGCTGGCTGAGACTGATTTCCAGAAGAGGACTCACAGATGTTACATAATTATTATTGATTCCACGTGGTGGATCAAGGCTAGCTTTTAGCCCAATTTCCTGGATCTCCCCTGGAGCAATGTGACCCTTGGGTATGTGGGCACTGATATTAGAGTCGGGCAACTTCACCGAGCCTCCATTGTGATCAATCTTACAGACAATTTGTGTGTCTGTGGCTTGGGTTTGAGCCCAACCAGGACTTTGTTTTATCAAGCTGAGGTTCAAGCAGGACCTGGTCAACTGCCTATGACTCAACCAGGCCATTTTGTAAGCCTCCATATCATTTTTAAGCCACTCAAAATCAGGTTTCAAGAATGGTCCTTGAGAGCTAAAGCTCTTCTCCTTTTTGGATTCTTTTTTTTCAAGATTGTCAAGAATGTCCGAGGCACTTCTCCATCGCCCGGATCGATTAAGGCTATTTCTCTCTGGCTCCAGAAAATGACCAAAATTGTTTTCATCTGAGGATGTGCTTACACAGTCTTCAATACTGTTATCAAAGGAAGCTGATGGATCCTTCTTCTGTATGGACACACATGAGTTTGTGTTTTTTCTGCACATGACCTCATCTAAGAAAGGATTTGACTGAGAGAGTTTGTTCCAGAAGGGGTTTGTTGTATGACCCTCTGGTTGAAGTTCTGACTGAGAAACAGACCATTGCGAATGATTTGACAAGTAACTTCCTGGATGGAAGAAAAAAACAAAAACAAGTTAAATTGTTTGAGTAAATGACAGGAAAGCAATTTTAGGTAAAACATTTACACTTCCTTATAAAGCTCTTGCACTCAACTTCACCAGCATGGTGTCCAATAATCATCACTGGTATTATTAATGCTGTTTACTTGCATAAACTTATGTTTATGGCTGTATCAGCACATAATTTGGGCAAAGTCAATGTGTACGGTAAAAAAAAAAAAAAAGTGTATGCAAAAAGAAAAAATCAGTAAAATGAACAGAACCAAGGCTATGTCCACATTGTGTAAGGTTTATTTTATTATTATTTTTTAAATACTATTTAAGAGCAGAAGTGGAATACACAGCAAGATGTAAATCTTTCAACATTAAAAGATGAGAAACTTTCTGAAATATAATATTGCAGACATTACACCATGATAAGCATTTTACCAACATGACAAAAAATATTTTAATAAGGTGAAACCCAGTAATCTATGATTTCATCTGTGAGACAAGACTATAGAATCAGAACTAAGGCATGCATTGCAGCCTCAAAACAGGACATAAAAAAAGGCAGTAGCGCACTCTCACAGAACATTTTAAAACATTTTTCAGGCCGCTCACTAAAATGCATCCAGTTTAATAAATGCTGTTTAAAAAAGCAATCAGGTATCTGATTTAGGCACTTGGACATTTTATTGCAAGCACATAAAAATTGCAGTTTTTTCATGATAATAAGCAATAGCTTGAAAAAAATCATGAAAAACTACACTTCATCTCTTAAATATGTGGACACAAGGACAAGTATATGTATGTATGTGTGTGTGTGTGTGTGTGTGTGTGGAGAAGCCTGACTTTGTAAATACAATTTTCTGGACCTTTGTTGTAATACAAATCGATGCAATTAAAGGGGGAAAAACTGTGACCAATAACAGATTCCTGAAAGAGGCTTTAGAAAGCATGAATTGTCAAAGAATTTTGAATAAAGTTACTTAAGAACATATTATTCTCTACAAGGGCTCTGTTAATATCTGGCAAACCACAAGATATGTATACTTTGCGAAGGCACTGAAAAAATTGTCATCAACATTGTGCATAAAGTGAGCATGAACAAATGCATTGAATTTCAAGTGCCTATCTGAGGTTTCTAAACGTTTTGCACTTGAGCACTTCCAAAAGATGTTTTGTAAAACAACCAGAAAAAACAAAACAAAACAAAACAAAAAAAAAAAACGTTTTATCTTGGCATGGTCATCTTAGGTTAAGTCAATGTAAATGACCTACTAAATACAAGGAATAGAAAACTAAACATTTCCTTGAGTCCAAAATCAAAACAGAGGTACAAACCAACAAATTCCACGAGACGACAACACACAACACAGGACAACACCCGAAATGAATCAGTACTATTTCTCCAAGTTGTCAGTTAACCTTACAGGCTAGTGTACCCAACAGAGAAATACAATTTTTAACATACTAGCAACATGTATATTCGCATTACATTACTTGCTCTAGTGAATGCTTCTTGATTACCATGTAAGCTGTTGTTGTTGATGGTTACATTGTCATCTAGATCAATCAGAGTCCCTTCCGAGCGACTTCGAAGTAAACTTCCTGATTGTCGGATTGAATTTGCTCTTACAGCAGCCATCTTTTACATCTGAGGGGAAATAATACACATAAGGGTTAATGTAAATGAACTTTCAATAACTGGAAGCATTATGATTCTAATCCCTAGAACCCATTGTGTGCAATTAGACAAGGTAACATGGATACTTACATAAAGGCACTTTAAGAAAAACATAATAACTGAAACTGATTTATTACGCATAGAGCATGAACAAAAATGAAAATCTTTGTTTTTTTAAAGATATTTTACTTGCATCTATATGATATAATGTGATTCCATAGGTGCTTGACATGTTTGCATATTGCCTTGGGATTTCCATGGATATTTACACTGTGACGTTCAAAAAGTGAAGAAATAACTGAAAATCACTGAAACACACTTTCAAAATCAGTAAAAAATATTTCATTTGAGGGACTTGGCAGACACCCTTATCCAGAGCAAATTATGTAACAGCTTTGAAGTTGCTATCAGTGAATACATTCTGATACTGGTTCATTCAGACACAGAGGTAGGTTTTCAGTCATCTTTTGAAGACACCCAGTGACTCAGCTGTCCGAACTTCTAGGGGACGCCCATTCTACCGCCTAGGCTTCAGAACAGAAGAGGCTGAATGCATGTTATTCTTGTACCCTGATAGATGGTGAGACCAGTTGAGCACTGCTGGGGGATCGGAGAGAGCGCAGAGCAAAAAATGGGGTACAATAAAGTAAATAAAAACTATTAAAAGTAATTAAAAGGTTCACTTGCAGAATGTAGGCCAAGTTCT
>JAQMYF010000001.1:30039225-30049543 GCA_030014195.1 Neosilurus mollespiculum
AGGTATCGCATCGTCTGAATCACAAAAAAAAAAACCCGACAGCCTATAAACCTGAATGCTCCATTAAGCGCAGCAGTGTCGGAGTGCAACAGGGTGCGTGGAGGAGAAGTCGTACCGTGTTTATGCCCGCAGGCTGCGCCACCGGGTCCCAGTGCGAAAACGTTCAGATAATAAATGCTAAGTTTGCAAATGCGAGTTTAATTATAGCTAAAACAGAGTAAGACGCGCTGGGTCACTGCTGGACTAACCACAGCATGCTGGAGCCCTCTGGAGACTTGTGTACACACTGCGGGGTGCAGCATGAGCTCAGCTCTTCTCTGATCTCAACGCTGACTGATGGCACTATGTTTCTTCCCTCCTGGTAGGAGGACTATAGACGTGTCCCAGCTATTTTGGTCATTAGGATGCAGATACCTGATAAATCTTGGTCTAAATACTAAAATGAAGGGGATCACCACATATTGCCCAGAAATGTATGTAAGAATGAGCTGACTGAGGTCCAGCAGTGAAAAAGTGACCCAAGTTACATCATGTTGAAGTGAAATTAAACAGAATAGAGAGGAGTGGGACAGAGGGTACTCAGGTTCCTGTTGGACTGAACAGATGTCCCCGTCTCGCTCATTCTTCTGCTGTGTATGGACTGCGTTACCGTCACGAAATGGAGCTAAAGACACACACGGCCCATTCGGTGGCCGCAATCATCGCGTTAGTTCTGGCCCAGTGCGCGCGAACAAAACCCGCTTCATATCGCTCGCTCCTGCATAATTCCGCGCACAGACGAGAGGAAGGAAAACAAGTGCCTGAGACGCTCCAAGCACTGTTCTCTCTCTCTCTCTCTCTCTCTCTCTCTCTCTCTCTCTCTCTCTCTCTCTCTCTCTCTCTCTGGTCTGATATTCTCTCTGAACAAAGCAACAGTTCACCTGTTTAAGCCTTGCTGTGGTTTGATTATGGACTAATTAGACAAGCATAAGTGAGTATCAAGTCAAATAAAGATCAAATCATAGGCCACTTCCCTTCATAATGAGAATTCATTATGAGAAATCATGAGAGCCATTTTAGATTTAGATTTTTTTTAGTAGCCTATAGATGTCCTGTTTGGTTTTTTTTTGTTGTTTTTTTTCAATCTCTCTTGTAATTTTTGTTCACAAGGTTATTTATAAGCCAAGAGTACTTGTGTGTATTAAAATGACAAAACATAGCACATATCATCATAGTTTATAAAGAGATCACCGGTGAAAATAATTCAGTAGCCTATAAGTCTACAAGCCAGTTATAACAACATAAAAGTGAGTCATACATAAAAGCCCTTATACTAGCATAAAACTATTATAATGTGTAGGGTAACAGTATTGTGATCACTGCATATTTTAAAATCAATATTTATCCGTTCTCAGAGATATTCTGCAATGTCCATAATAAAGTATAATCTCATCTCCAGCTTCGTGACTTTGTTAAACGTCATATGGCTGTACCAATTTTCATTACAACGCAGCACGACTGTGGCCCCAGCTCTGTCTGTTCAGTAGGAGGTCACAGAGAGAGCGAGCAGATGTCTGTGTGTATGAAGCTGCCAAGTGAGGCCAGGACAGTGGAGCCTCAGACACAAGAGCCCAAATGGTGTGACAAAGGAGGAGCAGGAAGCATGGCTGTGCCTGGTTGAGCCTCAGAGAGGGCCAGTCCACTGCCAGGCTCACAGCCCACAGACCCGGAACCGATACCCACTGGAGGAGAGCCACAGGCCAGGTGATCACTTATAGCTGGCTCACAAACACACAATTACAAATATGGATGTATGGATATGCACTAATGATCACAGATGTACACACAAGCACCATCCGTGCAAATTCAGCAGTGAAGAAAGTCACAGATTAAGCTATGTATAAATTATTAGTTTATGTAATCTATCCACAAGCATTGTTCTAAAGCAAAACTGTTACAAGTCTATGGTATTCTTCATCACATATTATCGGTTAAAATATTTTTATTTACATTACTACATTTCTGCACTAATGATGATGTCTAAAAAAGAAAAAAAAAATCACATACATTTTAAACTGTAGTCTACGCAACAGCCATACTGAAAGCTATCTGATTTACCCAGCGAACAGCCCAGTGTAAATCCCCATTAAAAGATGTCCTGTGATTCATATAACCACAGGATTTTTAAGACTACATACATTGTCTATTAACTTTCCTTTTCACGTCAATGTTTGCTCTGGATGTTCAGAACCACTGGCTGCCATTCATGCTCGAGTCTTTAGCAACACTTAAACATAATCTTTTAAACACAACTGACATAATTGGTAAGTGAACCAAACAGCGCCGCTGTTGTTTTTGTTGGTGTTGCTGTTGTTTTTAATCTCTGATGTTATTTATAATCTATTTATGCACATAAACAGCTTAGTGTAGTTACCTTAGTTGTCTTTTGTATACTTTTCTATAATTGCTGCTAAACAGAGAGCTGCTAAACTGATTTTCATTGTTCATGCAACAGTTGACAATAAAGATCTTTTATCTTATCTTATCTTATCATATCTCATCTTATCTTTATATGGATTATTTCTTATTTTAAATACATAAACTTGTGCTTTTATAAATGTTTTCCATCAAAGATTTCTTTCACAACTTTTGACACCTTCAGCTATGATATAAAAAGAATAGGTACGCATTTCTGGACAGCAAAATAATGATAAAGCAAAAGATTAAATCCTTTGTGTGTGTGGGTGTGTGGGTGGGTGTGGGAGTGGGGAGTTTGTTTTTGTTACCAATCCTTTATAAAGTTATTTTGTATAATGCTTTATTACTATGGATAAAAAGGGGAATGGAACAAAGTGAAACTGTCTAAAAGCAGATGAACTGTAAGCTAACTTCATTCACTTTATACACTTGCAGAATTCGGTCTTCCTGAAATGAGACTGAGGAGCTGTGTGAGGTACAGAATTTTCCGTTTACAGAAAACTAAAACCCTAAGGTGATATTAATCCTGTAAGAACATGCCCTACTTCCAGGTGACCGATGTAAAATTCATCATTCATCCTGATTCTATCAGTAGTATGTGAACACTTAATGGGGAGGAGGCACCCAGTAGCAAATCACTGTACCTACGTGCCAGAAAGATGGGTATCACAGGCTTTAGACTGTGGTAATGAACATTACCATAAGCCCTGTGATTAAGCAGAAGATGAGATGGTAGTCTAAGATAGGATGAAAGACAATGCTCTCAGGTGAACAGAACATACGGAAGTAGGCTATTGAGGTCTTATGTACACCAGCAGGTTTCTGGATTAGATGTTATCTGGAGAACGATGTATTGTTAAATCCTCTTATTGTTAGATTTACAAGGTGGTTTAAATGGCTCAGGGGGTCCATGTCAGGAACTTGGTTGCCAGTTTCAAAAACAGATGATGTTATAAACTTGTTCAGAAGCAATGTAGTTGGGTTAAATGTTTTGTGACATAACCCTGAATGAATATATCAATGTCTCCACATGTACACTCTTTATCAAAAGTTTTTTAAAAGAGAAGACAGGGCTTAGTGAAAGTCCTCAATGTCAATCAACACTCTGTGTCTGTGTGTAAAATCTTAGGCCGATAGCCATTGATATCCAATATCCCATAAAATCATTAAAACAGAAAATATCGGCCTAAGAATTTGCACACAGATAAGGATTAATCTAGAGATTTGAGATGAACTTTTACAGAGTACTGTCTTCTCCTTTATAGGGCTTTGTGTAAAGATAAGAGATGCTGGATTCAGTTGATGGAGAAACAAATTACGGTAGGGCTCTAACATACATTTCTAATAGTATACTTTTTGTAATTGTACAGTGTAATTTGTCCAGATTGTTCAGAGTCAGTATTAGAAATTCCCTCTATTTAAAATAAATCACAACAATACAGAAACGGATGCTGTCACATGATTGGCTGATAGGAAAACTGCTTGTATGTGTAGGTGTCAAGTAGTGTCCTTTTACCTTGACTGGTGTGTGTGTGTGTGTGTGTGTGTGTGTGTGTGTGTGAGTTGTCCTTTGATAAGTTTACGTATATCTTTAGGGGATCCTTTCACTATAAACACTATATGCATTTACAGTGTATAGTATGGTTTGTCCTTCCTTATTCATGCATGAAAGACATTTGTCACATGCATTGTAAGGAGTCACACACTTGTGCAAGAGGGTGTGGTTGGCTTTTTTTCTGCTGGGCAATGTCGACAGAAGTGGACAAGCAAGCTTGAAAAAGGGCCTGGCACAGGTGTAGCAGTGGCACTTGCTGAAGGAAGGCAATGAAGCATAAAATAATCATCTAAATGTCTGTGAGATGAAATGGCTAGTTAACAATCTTTTGACTGCCCTAACCTCTTTGTCAAGGATCGATCGACCAGCTGCCACCTATTGTCAGCTTGGGTGGAAACTCCTTTTCTTGCGAGGGAGGTGTGTGTGTGTGTGTGTGTGTGTGTGTGAGTGAGTGTGGGTGTCTGTGTGTGTGTGTGTGTGTGGGGTGGGGGTGTTCTTGGTTGGAGAGAGAGTCTGCTCTGAAAAGATGTTCCTCTCAGTCTTTCAGTTTTTAAGAAGTATATTTCTATAAATCAAAGCAGACGATGTGCTTTAAAAACAAACACAAAAAAGAAAGATTTATTCAGAGAGGATTTATTTCTTGGAATTGATATGATAAGCTTAAAAATTAAAAAGCGGAAAACTTGAAATATACATTTTTTGAGTCACCCAAAGCAAATCTAACCTAGTTACTTAACCTGATTAATTTGACATAGTTACTTAATTTAATTATCTAGATAAACACAAATAACAACCCTGTAAAATAAATGTAATTTCACAACATGTCTCCTAAATATACAGTATATTATTATAATAGTACTTCATAAAAATAAAGGTAATTAAAATAAAATAGAATTTTGAGGACATAGACTGTGAGGTTTTAAGTAAGTAGGAGGAGGTATAAGCAATTAAAGGAATGTTTGCTATTGCATTTTTAATGAAATTGTGAAATATAAGAAATGACTTTATAATACTGCGATGGCCTGGCGAGCTGTCCAGGGTGTACTCTGCCCTTGCCCAGAGTAGGCTGAGATAGGCACCAGCCTATCTAATTAGGATTAAGTGGTTCAGAAAATGAATGAATGAATGAATGACTTTATAACATTGCAGCGATGTAGATTTAATGTAATCAGAAAAAAGGCTTCAATTAGGCAGTTGTAAGATGCCACATTTATAGTTTTATAGATAATGCACTTTTTAGGAGGTTTTCCCAACAAATATTACTGTCCAAGTGTTCCTACTCTTAATTAATAGTCTTAGTTCCTTTATTAAATGTTATTCTGTAATTTTTGGTTGGTTTGTGGCAGTAATGATGTTTAAATTAGAATAAAGTGTAAGAAAGGAACTCCAGGTGCTCAAAAACTTTTGACTGACAGTGTGTATGACATGCTTTGCAGAAACACTTACATGAGATAATTCTGTGTAATGCTTTTCCAGTAAAACGCATCTATTCTCTGCATGTCTTTGCACCATGTTTGCATGAGGGGCGTCTTTAGTCAGTGACACCGCAGAGAGAGGTGAGGATCTGAACTGCCTTCTCCAGCATCACTAATTATCTCACACTGGCCATTCTGCCCATCAGCAGGGGTAATGGAAACCTCAGCATGTCAGCAAAGCGTGAGTGAAGGCAGACAGAAAATGTTTTCTTCTTCTCCTTTTTTTTTTTTACTGTAAAGTTACACCATTTCAGCATTGCAACAGCTTTTAAACCCTACTTTTTTGGTAAATGTTGCCAATAAATATGGAGATAATTTTTGCTAATTTGTTGATGACACAACAGTTATGATAATGTACTTTACATGAGATACCATGGGGAATTATGTGTGTGAAACTTATCATAATATCCTGAACTATAAGATACTATTACATAAAAGCCCATCTGATATGAATCAGTTTGAGATCCCTTGCTTATCCCTCACAGGTTTCTTTCGAGAAGAGGTTCAGATAATAGATGCCGTTGCATCAGCAGTTCACTTTAATTACATCTAAAAAGCCATTTCCCACTGGAGGAACTGTCTGGACCAATTAAGCTCCTATATTGTACAATAAAGACACTCCCTTGTCCTTGGCTACCCTGACAGTTGTTTTAGCGTTTAATCAGTCAGCTTGTGTCCCTTATCTGGGTTATGTTTAATCTGCATGGAGGGAATGTACATATCACAAAGAGAAATCATTATGATTGAGGTTGAGGTCATTGTCCAGCCTTGTTAACGACAGCCGTATTTCTTTTGCACGTGGTAAAAGTGTGGACAGTAGCACATTCAAGTGGTCTTCATGATTTATTTTTCAGGATTATAAACAGAAACACTTTTCGTTTTTGACTGCATACTTAAAGTGATGTAATAATGCTCGTTAGGCATCATTCTGAAATGTAAAAAAATGTTGAAGATTTCACAGCTCTCTTTTTTTTTTTGACAGTACTGCAGAAGTCATAAGAGTCCTAATCCAAGCTATACTTCAGTTAAGCTGTAGTGGGTGTTTGTAAATTGTTTTACCGCATTGCATCATTCCACTCCAGTTCAAGCATCATCATCGGGAAGATATGGATAAAAAGCACAACGTGTCAATAAAATGCAAAAAGTAAACCAAAAAGTACAAATGGTGATATTTGTAATGTGAAATCTATATTTGTAAGTAAATGTAAACATTGTATGTGTGGAGGATCAGGTATTTTCTCTTTAGACACAAAGAAAGTAAGAAAGAATGAAAGAAAGAAAGAAAGAAAGAGAGAGAGAGAAAGAAAGAATGAAACAAAGAAAGAAAAAAGAAAGAAAAATCAACAATGTGTTTTGCAATTTTTGAAGTCTTGATTCTGATTGGCAGGAAGGTGCTGACTAATTTTCTAACAGCAGGTCTGATATTAGCTCAGGTTATAATTCCAGTGATGATGATCACAGTAATTTTTTTTTAAATATTCTGTTGAAAAACTCCCCAAAACTGTATGATTGCTTGTACTGTCAAACTCTCTATAAAAAGATATAAATTCAACTTTTATAAAAGGAGTTGCAGGGAGCTATGGATATTTACATTTTAATTCATGAATTCAGTGTTATAAATGAAGCACTTCAGGAAAATAATCAGCTTCCTGCTTAATGATGGCAGGACACTTCACACTGACTATGATGTGTGCCTGGCCTTGTGTTTTATTAACTTTGAAGCAACTACAGCCTCTTTAAAGAGTGTGAGATTTATGAGAAAAGTAAGAGCTTTTTAAAAATGTATAGACACAGCAGTGTGCAGTGATGGTTATACACAATCACTCTTATCTACAAGTGCTCCTAATAAAAAGAAGTAAAAAATTACTTCTCTATAATTTTTTTGGTGAAATTGTATTGAACAATGTTATTGTAGGCAATGAGAACCAAAAAAATCATTCCGACAAGTATACTGAGGTAAAAGTATGGCTAAACATAATGGTAAACAAACAACAGTATATAGTAATAACAAAAATAACAGTCTCTTTTTTGAGAAAAAAAAGTCAATATTTAGTGCAGCCTCCCTTTACTTTGATTACAGCATTTAACCTTACAGGCATAGTGTTCACATATTTGTTAATTTCTTCACCCGCTAAACCATTCCAAATGGTTTGAAGTTCATTCATGCTATGCAAAAGTCAAAAAAAAAGTTTTTTAAATTTTCTGAAAAATTGGTATTTTCAGTGTTTTTGTTTATTAGCTATACTTTTACCACAATATACTTGTCGGAATGATTTTTTGTTCTCAATGCCTACAGTAGCATTGTTCAATACCTTTTCATCAAAAATTATAGATAATATATATATTATTTATATATATATATATTATTTTTTACTTTTTATTAGGAGCCCTTTTAGACAAAAGTGGTGGTATATAATCTCCACTGCACACTACTGTATAAAACAAAATATTTAATAGTGGCTGACTCAGTGAACAGCATGGTAGCAAGCATGATACCTTGTTCTGGTATTCCCAGACACTTAAGGAAAATGCCTCTGGTTTTGAGTGTATGAATGACAGCATCATATTTGCCTCTAAGTGGAGCTAACAAGCATGTAATCAGATTATCCTTTGTACATTAGTGAATTGCTGTTCCTGCCAATTTGCACATCCATCGACTTGTTTCAGCATTTCAGTTTGCAGTATGTGTAAGCAAAAAAACTGACAATTGGGGGGGGGGGTAGTTTGAGAGAATGGAGTGGGGGAGGACATAGAGAGGAAGTCAGGGCATTCTTCTCTCCGCGCAATTTAATCACTGTATACCCAAGCAAGTATTGACAGTTGTCCTGTGGAAGCTATTAAAGTTGCTGTCCAAGGTTAAATGAAATTGCAGTTTATCAGGGAAGCATTGAGAAAATAAGGGAATGTGCAAGAGGCAGCTGATTAATGTGGAGCGAGATCAACACAAGGGGGTTCATTAAGCCATACATCACCAGGGTAATTTAACATGTCATCACGCCTGCTGCCTACCCTCTGCCACATGTGTGCATATGCATGTTTATGTCTGTGTGGATGCTCATGATGTGAGAGATTTAGTATTATGGATGATGATGGTGCTTTTAATAAGGATCTCTGTATATCATGAATGATAAACATTCCTTGTACTCTTTATATCTAACTATGAAACTCTTATACCCAGTGATAAATAGTACTTTTCACAAAGTATTCTGTACATTGCTATGATTGCTATTTCTGTACAGAATACAGAGATTCAGCTTGAAGGCTTTCTAGACCAGCCCACTTCACGTCCTCCCCAGTGTCCGGTTTTTCTAATCAGGCTAGGCTCTTGATCACTTGTGGTTTTGTGGCGGTGGCTGCAGTAGGAGACATAAATAAGGCTATGCTAATAGAGCTCAGCTCTCTGTGTCATTTATTATCAAGGATTTGTTTACAGGAAGATAATTGATGGTGCCTGAGGGACAGTGGTGAGTCGGACATGAATCAAAGGCCCAACGAGGCTCTTGATAAGGCGTTGAGAGTTGCTTGTAATTAAGCGGGGCACTGGAGACCAATTGTTTGTGGAATGATTTGGCCGGGGCTAATTGACACTAATTGTTTAATCTGATTTTCTTGCCTTCCTCAGTTCATGCTAAGTCAGATCCGACAGAGCAGTCATCCACAACCCAGTAATAATAAAGTCCAAGGATTGTATGCTATTGTGCTTAGAAAATTAAAAAGGGACATTTATACCCCTTTAAATAAAAACTTTAGTGCTTTTTTAAGCAACTGTAAAAAATAAATATTTTATTTTTAAAGAAACAGTAATGAATCAATATAGTTCTCATTTTTAATGGGCATCTATAATTGAATTACAATCAACTATAAGGGATCAAAAATAATCAACAAGAAACATTTATACAATATAAATGAGGCTTATCCAAAGAAAAAAAGCTTTCCAGCCTGTAAATCAAATCTCTATGCTGGTCAGCCTACACCTCTCTTCCATCACTCCTTCATGCCATGCTAACAGCTGGGCTACCACCACAACCTTCCCAATTTACCCGAACAGTCCAAACCACTTTCAGCAGCATGCTACACCACTTGGTTCCGGCAGACTGACAGTTAATAGTTTTTAATAGCCATATTACTTATAATTACTGGGTCAACATCAACGAATGGGTTTTATGGCTCATTAGCTAAAGATGTTAGACAAAAGGTGTCTCTATATTTAACACTGGAGGACAAACATTGCTGAGGCACAGTGGTACTGTGCTAACCTACAAGAAATCCTTTTCGCACAAAATAGATTGAAGGAAGCTCTTGTTTAGATATTATTTATCAGTTTTTGTTAAATTTGTGCAGGTTGTAATTTTTATCACCAGTTTACATGAATGCTCCTGTTAGTGTTATTATTCAGACAACTTTTTTGTCCTGCTTCTTCTTCTGCAGTTTTCAAGACATTGACCACTAACTCATGCAGGCTGTGTCTGAATAGTGTGCTTGTATACCGCATTTGGAAAGATGAACGTGTTGTCTCATTTTCATGTTGTTTTCCTTACTGAAATGGAATTGAATGACACTTTAGATATACAGTGACATAAATAAAAAGTAATTGAAAATTTGCTGTGGTGTAAGTGGAGTAAACAAAACAAAATAATTTACTTGGGGGTGGTATCAACAATTCCACTCCATCTTTGCCTGCACCACATCATCCGTGCCCTTCATAATAAATAAACTTAAAATAATTGATTTCTACTTATGATATTTATGTTCTATGTTTGTTTATCTATCTATCTATCTATCTATCTATCTATCTATCTATCTATCTATCTATCTATCTATCTATCTATCT
>JAQMYF010000001.1:30078515-30097889 GCA_030014195.1 Neosilurus mollespiculum
TGAATCAAATTTGATTTTGGGGTTGAAGTTACTAGCCAAAAATATGTTGAGTGAATAAAGATAAATAAAAATGTTGAAGTATAACTATAAGAAAACTTAGCTCTCTTATAAATAATATGAATATATACCAATCAGCCATAACATTAATTATCTCCTTGTGCATTTACAGTGGCACCTGCCAAAGAGTGGGATGTATTAGGCAGAAAGTAGTTAGTTCTTGAAGTTGATGTGTAGCTAGCAAGAAAAATGAGCAATCATAAAGATCTGAGTAACTTTGCCAAGAGGCACTGCGTGATAGATAAAGGACTGGGTCTATTCCTCAGCAGGTTTTGTGGTGTGTTCCTGGTATGCAGTGGTAAGTACCTACCAAAGAATGTCCAAGAAAGATCAGCCAGCGAACTGGCAAGAGTGTCATGGGCACCCAAGGCTCAGTAATGTCTATGGGGAGTGAAGGCTAGTACGTCTGGTCTAAAGCCACAGAAGAGTTACTGTAGCACATACGGCTGAAGGCGTTAATACTGGCTATGAGAGAAAGTCATGTGGTGCTAATGAGATGGCTGATTGGTGTACTAACAAACATACTTTTAACATGTTTTTTTTTCTTTTTCTTTTTTCCTAACAGTGTTGGGCACTACGGCAATATGGTATGAAGAGTATAGCTTATTTTATGTCCTGACCCCTAATTCATTTATTAATGAAGTATGATGCACTCTATATCACAACAAAATTTCTTATCATTTTATCAATTTCTGCCTTTTTTAAATTTCTTCTTCTTGTCACCAAAAATCAACGATCCATTCACTGTCTATGCCATTTATCTTTTAGGGTCATGGTAAAGCTGGAGCCAAGAGTACACCCCTCGGGGTACATACATTTAGTAATTGTTTATCATATGGCTAAAACAGACAAAAACAAGCAGAGAAAGAAAGAAATCCCTAAATCTAGGATGTCTCCACATTCTTTAAATTCCACAAAAAAACATTATTGTTTGTTTAACTACTTATGATCATAATGATGAGTAAATATCATTAACACACTTCACCTCACAAGACCGTGCATGTTTTTGGCTTATTGAGGAAGACAGAGAGAGAGGTGTAATGCCCATTCAATTCCCACCATGAAGACTACTTATTAAATTAAAGTTGTAGGGGGGTATGTCAGATTTGACATCCATGCCTTTGGGCTGGAGAGCATGTGTAAAATTGCTCAACAAGAGATTTGAAGTGGTGGCTGGGGAGGGAGGGAGGGTAGAATTTGGTGGGTCAGCCATGAGCCCCTCATCCCCTTCCCTCACTGGGGTCAGCTGTCCCAGAGCGGCTGCTCTAAAGACTGGCACAGTGCGACTGGGGTGCACTACATCACCTCCAGCTGGGAGCCTTATTACTCTCACCCCTCCTTCACCTGGCCCGGCCATTCATAACATCGGCACCTTATTAAATATACATGAGGTGGAGGGTAGAAGGGAGGGGGTTTGGCTGGTGGGGTGGGTTGGGGGTGGGGGGGGGGAGCTACAAAGGGGGGTTGATAGTGCAGGTGGCTGTCAGGACTGTAATTGGTTGCTGCTTGCCTTCACAGCGTAAAATTGTTTTTATTATGTGCACACACACAAGAGACCCCCAGTGAAAGCTTCCCCATGTCCCCGAAGATCTGAAAAGAGAAGGAGTATATGAGAAAGAAAAGGAGAGAAGAGAGAGTGAGAGAGGAAGAAACAGAGAGGTGCTCCAGAGAACAGTATTCCACTTAAACAAGTTTTTAGGATGGCAGGGTAGTAGGAGGAGGCAGGAAAAAAGACAAAAGTGGAGATGACAGTTGAAGAAGCAGCAGTAAAGTTCATGATTAACAAACTGCGCTTGGATAACAGTGGACAACATAATTCCTGCGAAAAGAGAGAAAGAGAGGAATGGAGAGCATGAAGAAAACTGAGCAAGATTAATTTATACATCTCGCTTAGCAGGAGGAGGGGGATTTTGTGGCTTTAGCCACCCTTGTGCCCCTTGAGAACCTCTCTGGTCACAGAGGGAGCAGAGAGGCAGTGTGGAGAGAGAAAGAGAAAAAGCACGAGGGAGAATGAAGGGGTAGTTTCCACCTGACTGAAGTTCCCATGGTTTTCCATGCAGGAGCGTAAGCTGGTTTCGGCAATAAACTCAGCTCATTGTCGTTTCCAGAAAGGCCAGTCAGGTCCCCCATTTGGATTCAAGGGTGTCTCTTTCTCTGCTCCCTACACTGAACTAATCACCACAGTACTTTGTTTAATTGCAGCCAAAGGGAGAGATGTGTTCAAGAAGTCATCATGATCCCACCCACCCCTTGAAGCCCCCTGACTCTCTCTCTCTCTCTCTCTCTCTCTCTCTCTCTTTCTCTCTCTCATTTTAATGAATTGCACAACTATGCAGGACAACAAACAGGGTTGTTGAATGAATGCTGCACTGGTTGAGAGGGCGGGAATAGATAATCACTGGAGGTGTCTGTGGTTATGTGTTTGGATGCTTCTGGTGGTTTCTGGTGTGTAAACAGGACTGGCAAGATTGCAACACTTCGGAGTGTCCTGAATTGGCTGCTGGGTAAGTATCAGTGATATAAGGCTAATATGTGGAATTGAAAGCATGACAACGAGCAGCTTTAGAAGTAGCAACCCTGCTGATATATAACAGCGCTGGCTTTCCTGAATCCCTAGGTGACCTAGTTTCAACAAAAATAGTTTAAACTAAATTGTTACAAATTCAACCCTGCTGTTTTTTAAGCTTTAGAAAGAAGAGGTGCAGGGCCATGGTGGAATGACTCAGGGGTCACTTGTTTAGCGGTTAGTGTGTGTGTGAGTGAGTATGTGTGTGGGGAGGCAGGATTTATGGACTAACTCAAAATCCACCCTGCCCCACAAGCAAACACACACACACGCACACACACACGCACACACACACACACACACACACACACACACACACACACACACACACACACACACCAATATCCTCACACTCACAATCCCAGGCTATGATAGACAAACCCGTCCCCTCTTTTCTTATTCATTGAATCAGCCCACAAGTTTCAATTCCCCCTTCAATGTTTTGTTCCTTTTCAAAGGTAGGAAGATTCTTAAAGGAAGTGAATAATCCTGAACAAAAGCAAATAAAAACAGACAGATTGTAAAAAACGCAATGTATGAACCAACATAAAAAAAAAAGGAGTTATATCAGCAGTTATAGTATTAGTATATAAAAATGGGAATGGTGCAATCTAAATTGGTTTACTTTCCCAGGTTAATAAAAAATCAAAACAGCGAACAAAAACTCACACATTTTCATGGTCAATGACTCGGAAATCCTAGCAATTCAACCAAAAGCCCCAAAAAGTACAAAAAAGCACTTTATTCAAACTTTGCGTGAGTTTCAGTTTTGTTTTTCTTATGTTTACATGTAATATTTACTAAAACATTCAATGGACAAACAAATCTTATTTAAATAAACTTGAACATCTTCATGGAGACTTCTCAAGATATTTTTTATCACTTGAACAACAGTAAGTTGCACTGCTTTACTCTTGCCATCATGATTACATAAATTCATTAATTTCATTATAAAATTCGCATAGATTAAAAGAGTTCTTATGTGACCTGGGGCACTTACTTAACCACACACGCACCATATTTACGGCTCTACAATTCTGGGGTCCCATCTGGACCTGATCAGTTAGTGCCTAAGTGAAATGATTACTGATACTGATACAGAAAATGCATTCTTGCCAATGTATTTTGTGATATAATACATATTTTGGGAAACCGACATTTAATTACATTTTATGGTTGAACTTAATTACCATTAAAGCAGATAGGCAAAATATTTGGGAATTTACAGCTCATTTGGCAGGGCACCTTTTTGGTCAGCCACAAGAAAAGTATATGAAAGATTTTAAAGCTTTAATCTCAATATATGAATAATTTCTGTAAAAAACAATTTTGTTTTAAAAACAAGGGATTAATGTAATACAATTGCTATTCATGAAGCTCCCTCACTCTCTCTCTGAAGAGCAGGGGGATTTAGCATTGTATGGCCAATTGCACTATCCCTCCCTCTCTCCTCTTGACTTCTTGGAGGGCAGAGCAGAAGCAGTAACTGGCCAATGAGGACACTACATGGCTCGTGAAATGCTGAATTTTAGCCTCATAACTCTCCCTCCCTCGTTGTCTGAAAGACTGTTTAAATGGTTTTGGTTTATTATTGGCCACTGAGGGCCAAAGGGATCTTCCGAGAGGCTTGTGGATGGGAGTGGGTGGATGGGGGGTGAGCAGGACCTGGCTTTTTTGCCCAGACAGCTGTTCAGGACTTGACTGACTTTTCATATGGATATGTATGGTAATGGCGGGCAATAGAGTGGGCATGAAGAGCAGGCAGCGTTTGGGTCCTTGCTCTGTCGGCTGTGTCTGCAAGGGCCCCACAAAAGGAGCAGTAAAAGGGGGCAGCGCCGGTGAAGCTCCCACTTTTTGTGTGCCTGAATTAGTTGTGCAAAAGCAGTGAAAGTGATCTTTAGCAGTGCAAAAGGGGAAGACTGCCCATGGGAGCTGGCAAGCTCATTAGCACAAACCGTGTGAGCGCTGACAGATAATCAGCTGGGGCAGATTCAACTATCATGCTCGTGAAGTCTGTCACAACATTAACACCCCCTCCTTTCCTCATAGAAATGATACAGATTCATCCCATTGCCTTTTATAATAGCTATTGTTTTTTTTTTATCTAATTTTTTTAATTGTTTTTTTTCCTTCAGTTGGCTTTACCACATGTAATACTCTAAGTGAGTTTTTTGTTGCCACAACCGTAATGTCTCATAAGCCTGTTTGACTTGTCTGCATATTACATAAAGATTTTATTCACATTTAATCAGTGCTTGTTGTCACCAGACTATGTGATAGTAAGTCCTGTAACAAGTGAAAATATGTGCTTACAAGTGTTCAGTAGTAAATGCTGAGTAGTGACATGCTCAAGCCCAGCAGGACCTTGTGTCTGCACTGAGTGTAATGGCTGCCTAACTACCCAATGAGTAAATGGACTGGAAAATGCCATTTTTATATTCATGTTAATTGAAATGGACTAATTGTTAATATATTCACAAAGCAAAAATGCCACAACAAAAGAGAATCTAGAGTAGTTTAGCCATAATTCATGCTCATTCTCATTATTGGAGCCATAGCTTGCTTCTAAAAGTACATTTTACCCATTAAATACTGTGTATTATATGTATTTTTTCCGAGCTCATGCAACTGGATACAGGCAACAATTACTAGCTTGTAACCCATGGTAAATTATTGCTGTGTTAAAAAAGGAATATCCAACATGGAATTTTGTGATCTGGTCATTTGTTACAGCCTTTTAACAGAATAAAATTAAATTACTTCTTTAAGAACAGCTTTTAATACATTTAGTATAATCCAATTTCCAGATTTTCCTGAAAAGGAATTACGAGATACGGACAGTGGGGGGTGAATCCGTAACCAACAATTGCCATCCATTTTCTACAAAAAAAAAAAAGGAAGAAAGAAAAAAATTGCCAAGCAGCTAAGCAGGCCTATTCTCTGCGGTAGTCCCTTCCTTCACGGGCAACTATAGAAATTAGCCCTTGCCTTCTCTGTGCTCTCACACTTGGCTACACACAGTTGCATGGACAGAGGAGGCGAAAAAAAAAAAACCTCTTTTCTTTCTGTCAGCATTCCTGGTCAACAATGGCTAGATTAGGCAACGAGAGGGCCCCCTACAGTGGGGGTTTGGGGGGGGGGGTAGTAGTTGGTGCATTGAGTGAGCCAATGGCCTCAGCTAGAACAGCTGGTGGGGGTTAATGGTGACTGAACCCCACGGTCGGGGCCCTTTCTCTATTGTGTGGGCCACTCATGGGAAGGGAAGGGGACCAATGACAGGTTCTAGGATGTGAGGGACCCTCTGTAGAGCATGCGGGGGTCGCAGCGAGTGGTGTGTGTCTCTGCACGTGTGTGTGTGTGGGTGTTGTTTCTAAATGATCGAAAGAAAACGGAGGCCCAAAACTGATCTCCCAAAGCCATTAGTGTGAGTTTATTTATCATGAGAGAGGAAAAGAGAGGTATGAGAGGTAAAATGATACATATTCTGGTAGGTGACCCTAGAGAAACAAGGATGGAGCATCCTTTAAAAATAGGTGGAAAATAGGAAGACAATAAATGTATGGTAGTAAGCCTCTATCTCTGTCTTTCTGTGTATCTATATCTATCTCTCTCTAACTTTAATTTAGAAAACAACAGGTCCCTTACTAGTGTGCTTGATGAGACTTTAAATTGCTTTCCTGCATGCCCTGGTGCATTTCATCACGATACAGTTATTCCCACAAATCGATCAAACCACTTTACTACATCCAGAACTCATATAGGAGCCAATCACTTGACTCTCTGATCACCTGGATAGCGAACACCACTCTTTTTCACTGTCTGTATGAAAATGCACAAGGTGCACTGCATTCCTGGGATGGAGGAGAGCATCCAGGATGCCAAACCTGTACTTAACACTATTTTCATCAAAATGCACTTTGTTGTGTTTGTGTCCCTGGTTGGGTAATAATGGTGTGTGTGTGTGTGTGTGTGTGTGTGTGTGTGTATGTGTGTGTGTGTGTGTGTGTGTGTGTGTGTGATCAAGCAGCTCTGTGATCAGAGCTGGGGCTCAGATTCAAAGGCTTGTATTAGCCTAATGGCTGCACACATTTGTAGTCAGAACTGAGAGACCCAGGAGAATCATGAGCACTGTGATGTTAATCACAACACACCTGATTGTGTATGCATGTTTGTATGCACTATGTTTTGACTGAACATTGAGCTTTGTTCTCTGTAGACCTTGATACACAAGTTCCCCTCATTTCAGCAATACCCCTCCCCAATGTTACCACCCCCATCCTCCCCTCATCAGACATGTGATTATGATAGTGCAGCACTGTAACGTTTAATAGGAGATGACACCTGATTCGTCCTGCCACAAATCCTCCCTAACCATGCAAATTGAAAGGTTGAGAGAAAGAGAGAAAAAGAAAGAGTGTGTGTGTGTGTCTGTGTGTGTGTGTGTGTGTGTGTGTGTGTGTGTGTGTGTGTGTGTGTGTGTGTTCGATATAGTGTGTTAGACTTGAAAATGAAAGATTAGTGTGGAAATGAAACGATAGCGACATGTGGCCTCTGCACTCTGTTCCATGATTACAAGAAGACTGACAAAATCCCCTGTGTCTCTGATCAGCAGCATGGCAAGCTGAAATTAATAGCATTTTACATTTGGCCTATAGGGGTGATCGCTTTACATGTAAATTAGGGATGTAGAACAACAACACTCACTGTGTATGTTTATTCTATCCGTACTCACTGCATATGAGCAATCGTACATTTTGATTGGTTAATCCACTACTAGAATATCACTGCAAGTAACATTAGTAGGTACATCACTACAGAAAAAAAACAGAAGCAGTCGTGACTCGTGCTAAACTAATTGCCAACACTATCGATCCAGCTGTTCCACTTATTCTAGACTTATTCCATGAAAAGTAGCAACATATGGAATGAAAGTGTTTCCTATTAAGAACTTTTTTCACCAAACAAGACTATCAGCCTGCTGATATAGATTTTGTTCTGAGCTAACCAGCTTTTGTGTTAAGTGTATGATGGTAAGAATAATGTAAGAAAATGTATATAAAATTGCTTTATTTCTTACAGTCCAGTGAGCATGGATAGAATACAGCACTTACCAGTGTGCAGCACCTCACCATCTATATTAAAGTCTGATTCAAGTTCACTGAATAACTGTTAAGTATCTATATAGCAACCAAAATATTTATATCTGAATCTTACCTGTACGGAGTGTGTGGGTTTTCTTTTTTTTAGTTCTTTAGTATTTTTTTAGTAGACTGCATACTTGAACAAGCGGTTACTAAAGATGAATGAATGAACACTGATCATACATTCACTCAAATTTATGTTAATGAATGGACTCTTATTTTGAGTGTTACCATATATTACAGTTAATACCTCCATTTGACAGAACTAGTCTTAGCCAGGCTTGATGTAAGTATTTTTAATCAAGCTTGCTGAACATAAAATAATAAACAGCAAATAGTGCACCTCTTATTGCTTTCTGCATTTGTATCAGTATAGAACACCTTATCTGTTCAATGTTAATAGTGTTTTCAGCTACATTCATTCATTCATTCATTTGCCGAACTACTTTATCTTACTAGGGTCACAGGGAGACTGAAGACTCTCTCAGCCGATTGAGGGTGAAGGCAGGGTACATCCTGAACAGATCACCAGTCCATTGCAGGGCCAACACACACAACGATTCACAATCACTCCCATATCTAAGGACAATTTGGAACAGCCAGTTAGCCTCATGTCTTTGGACTGACTCCACAAAGAAACACCCTACTGAGCCCGGGACTCGAACCCAGGGCTTTCTTGTTGTAAGACAGACCTGCTAACAACAACACCACCCAACAACAACAATGTTTTGTTCAGTTTTTATTTATTTCCAGAAAATGTACAGATATCATGGCACTGATGAGAGTTTTTTCTTTTTTTTTTTGGTTGCCACTATGACATTGATTTTGCTGTATTGTTTTCTTTCTCTCCAGTGCAGTTCCTGTAACACCTGTTTCCTCAAGTTTTTTCTTGTATCACTTCTTCTAATCTACTATCTCCCCCATTCCAACAGGCAGAGGAAGTCATCCCTTCAAATACTGACACACACACATACGCACACAGTAAGAGTCAGGCTGTGTGTCGTCTTAACCACCCCCCTCCTGCCCCCAACAGCAAACATTTCATTTCCTCATGCTGTCAGTGGAAGCTTTGTCCTGTGCTTGTTGGCAGGGCCCTAATCTGAAACACAAACTCACTCACTTAGATTAGCCACTTCATCTTCCCCTTGATCGCATTCGACCGATTGTTCTCTCCACATGGCCTCCAGATCCCATCGAGTGATGCCTTCTGTCTTGTATACCCTGCTGCCTCACTCAACCAGGTATCCGTTTGACTTGCTCCATGTGTGTTCATTTAATTTATTTACTTTTAATGAAGGACTTTTAATAGATGGTCTAGTTTGGAAACAGTTTTGATTCAATCCTTCATTCATTCATTCATTCATTCATTCATTTGCTGAACTGCTTAATCCTAGGCCTGGAGCCTATTTTGGCAGACTCTGGGCCATCCATACCTAGGGGCAATTTGGAAAAGCCAATTAGCCTAATGTGCATGTCTTTTGACTGTTGAAGCAGAGTACCCTGAGGAAACCCACACAAGCTTGGGACTGGGAACTTCTTGCTGGGAGGCAGAAATGCCAATCACTACGCCACTGTGCCACCCCCTGATATCTCTTCATATTGCCGTTTATCACTGGACCTCTCAGCTCTAGTTTATTCTGGAAAAGTGAAGTTCTGAAGTTCAGTTTTTTTCTACTTCATTTATGGTGACAATGATTGCCTGTTGGAGACATGACTACCTGTTTTAACAAGTCCTCTTCAGCCTGTAACACCTGTACATAGCTGTTGCCCACATTGTTCTGCTCACATCTCCATCATAAACAAGGAAAGACCAAAGGATCGGCAGCAAGAGTCACATACTGACTCACTCTTGTTTCTTGGCGCCGACCCTGATGCTGTGCTTCTTGTCAATGCTTAAAAACTCTGAACGTGTGATGTGAGTTCCCAGGTGCTAATTGTAGCTGTCACTATAAATCTAGAAAGTCTTACCCAGAGTAACCACAAATATGTGTAAACTGCACTTCAGGTACACACACTGTCAGCCTGTAGACATTAAGGTGAAATTTGAGGTGTATGCAAATTTTAACTCCTTTTCTTTCAGAGTGGTGTTTATTTGTCCTCTTAAACAAAATTTGGGAATGATGTTTGGTTCTCTGGAATTTCTTTTACATTTTATCAGTGTATCGTCAACAATTTGGTGCTTTATAAATTAATATTCACCATCTGGAAACTGTCAACAACCCATTAGATGATTGATATCAAGCAGGGTATTAACTATTTCTGATCAACATATCAACAATTGATTGTTTTTCATGATTAGCAGATAATCTATTCACAATGAAAACTGTTATACATTCAATTAGTTATGGCTGCATCTGGTTAGCAGATAATCCATAGACCGTAAAAGTGGCCCTTTTACTTTCATTTTATATGGATGCTCAAGGTTATGGCTATTGCTTAGCAGATCATCTATGTGGCCTCTGTTGATGCACTTTGTAATGTATAGAATTAAACATGAGGTCATGTTGTTATAGGTAAACAATCAGTGCTGGGGTGATGTATGCACACACACACACACACACACACACAAATGTTCAAAATTTCACACTACCATTCACAATTCCCTTAAAAAAAATTATATCCATAGTCAAGACATTAACAAGGTTGCAAATAATAATAATAATAATAATAATAATAATAATAATAATAATATTAATAATAATAATAATAATAATAATAATAATAATAATAATAATAATTTTTACATGAAATAATAATTTTGTTTGTCAAATTTTGCTTTTGTCTAAAATCCTTCATTAGCAGCAACTACAGCCTTGCCGCCATTCGTCGAGGTAAGAACGAGGAAATTTCACCCCATGCTTCCTGAAGCACCCCCACAAGTTGGACTGGCTTGATGGGCACATCCCCAACAGCTGGGTTGAGATCTGGTGACTGGTCACTTCATTACTGACAGAATACCAGTTAACTGCTTCTTCTCTAAAAAGTTCTTGCATAGTTTTGGCATTGGAAAATGGAGCGTGATTGTGATCAGGGTTCTCTTTCTATTCTGCTTAGAGCCAGTGTGTGTTGTTCTTTAAAGGAAGTAGTAAACGCCGTTGAATGAGAGCTCCAGTTTCTTGGCACTTTCTTGTATGGAATAGCCTCCATTTCACAAAGTAGATATAGACTGATGTATTTCAGAAGGAAGTCCTTTGTCTGGCCATTCTGTGTTAATATCAAACACACAAATGCAGATTCTCCTTATGCTCAACACGCCTATACAAGGCCAGTTTTATTGCACCTTTAATTAGAACAGCAGTTTTCATCTGTGCTGCCAAAATTGCAAAAGGGGTTTGTAATTATCAAAAATTTTTTAACCATGCCAAACTTGGATTAGCTAACACAATGTGCCATTGGCGCAGTGATTAGCACGTCCGCTTCACAGCAAGAAGGACTGGGTTTTATTCCCAGGCTTGGGTGTTTCTGTGAGAAGTTTGCATGTTCTCTGGGTACTCCAGATTCCTCCCACAGTCCAAATACATGCACAGTAGGCTAATTGGCTGTTCCAAATCGCCCCTCAGTGTGAGTGTGAATGGGTTGCCCTGCAATGGTCCGGTGAGCTGTCCCCACCATCGCCCAGAGTCAGCCGAAATGGGCGCCAGCCTCCTCGCAACCCTAATTAGGATTAAGTGGCTTAGAAAATTAATGAATGGATGAATGAACGTGCCACTGGAACACAAATATGAGCTGCTGAAAATGGGCCTCTGTACACCTGTGCAGATATTCCATTAAAAATCCAGCCATTTACACCTATAATAGTCATTTACAACATTAGCAGTGTCCAGACTGTCTTTCTGGTAAATGAAATTTATTATTATTGAAAAAAAAGATTTTCTTTCCAAAGCAAGGAAATTTTAAGTGTCCATATGTACTCACTCACTTGCCGAACTGCATACTCTTACTAGAGTCACAGGGAGGCCGGTGCCTAGTGGGGTACACCCTGAACAGCTTCCCAGACTATCGTAGGGATGCACATACAAACACAGTCATTCACATTCACACTCATGCCTAGGGACAATTCGGGGCAGCCAATTAGCCTAATGTTTTTGGACTGTGGGAGGAAACTAGAGTACCTGGAGGAAACCCATGCAAGCAAGCATGCATACTCCACACAGAAACACCTGAGCTCGGAATTTTTATTTATTTATTTATTTTTATCTCCTACATTGTCTGATTAGAGGGTAGTATGATGGCCGCATTACATTTATATCTTAAGCAGAATTTGTGAGCAACACTGAATTTAACCCAACTATTACTGCAACATGAGCTCTTCTTATATTTATTTAAAATCTCAACTTGTGCCATGGAAAAACTCTTGTGAGAAGTATAACTATGAGTGTTTTCCCAAAGTGGTAGAAATATTGTAAAGTTATGGATTAAATGTCATGTTTGTCAGCTTGTTATAGATGGCAGAAGAATGTGGACATAGCTAGCAGCCTGGATGTAAAAGAGTGCGATTTATAGCCTGGAATCTCTTGAACAATTTTATCAAAGGCCCATTCCAGCATGGCATTTTTCTTTGGCCCATAAATCAGTGCTGCTGGCGCTGTGTGCCTGGACAGTAAGAGGAGATAGATGAGCCAGGGGAGAGGTCAATGGCGATTTTTCACCCCAGAGTCCTGTCACAGCCTCTGGTGCCTGCTGCCCCTTTATGAATTGCTCTATTACTGAGTTGTTGTGTTTTTAATTTGTTTTACCCTGTTTGAGTTTTAAAAAAAGGGGGGGGGGGGGGATTAGGACCCCACTCAATCCTAGATAATGTATTGATTGTTAAATCACTTGTTCACTGTAGCTGCATGAGGCATTATATGAAAATTTAAGAAACTTTTGAAAAATGACACTAGGATTTGTCCCCTTAGCATTGTACCCCATTTATTTGAGCCCTAGCATATATATGTATATATGTATGTATTGTATTACTATAATAAATATATTCTTTTCACATTTTATGCCATATGTGCCAGGTATGATGCCTTAAATATTAAATATTCTATTAACAAAAAATAAGCAGCATTGCTTGCTGAACAGTGCATGGCTCATTTTGACTTTAGGTGATTGTTTTTGGTATATTTATCCTTTTAATATTAGAAGCACCTGCTATATTATAATTGTAATTAGAGCACTCATGTAAACATACTGTACAGTGCAGATGCAAATAATACAAGCTATACATACATTAAGTATTTTTTTTATTAAATTTAAAAAAATACAAGATATCTGTTATTTCAAGATAAATATTATACTGCGTCAACATTTATGGATTCCTTACAGTATTTGCTTTAAAAATCTGAAGACCGCCTTCTAAATATGGTTTGTTCAGAACAATTATCAAGGTGTTATTTTAGTTTCTTATAAATTACTAAAATTGTTTGAAACAGTTTTCTTTCATATGCATCTCCAGAAAATGCGTTTCACATGAAGAAAAAAAAAACATACATTCCATACTATTGTGGAATAATATAAATATTCCCACCAGTCAAATTCATCAGACTTTATAGATTTTTATATTAATTAGGAACGTACAGTAATAATGTAAGTGTTGTGAGTAGTAGATGTTACATGCTGTGTTTGTGCATACGAGAGAAAGTGAGACAGAGTTCTCTCACTCTGAATCTCTGATTTATTCATGCATTTGTCATAGAGGCTTGTTGCTGGTCAGGTAGATGTTTTCATCCACTCCCCTTTGATTGAAAGGCCTTCATTTGCTATGCGTCCATGTAAAGTGGACGTCTCTCATCACCATGGCGACCTTGGATTTCCAGTCACTTTCATTAAAATCGGAGTCTCAGCATGATGTTCCGTCAGCGGCGTACACTAGCAAATGGATTTGGAGACTAAGAAAGCCGCTGGCACCATCTGATTATTCACAACCAGGCTGAATCAAAACTTACTAAGACCACAAATGGTTGGGCAATGAGTTAAATGTGGTAATACTTAAGAGCAACTAAATTCTTTATTGCTAGAATTCTGAAATGTAATCTTTTCTCTAAAGACAAAAAAGAAGACCTGTTAAAACATGCATACAAGTCATAAGTGTGCCTCTAATTGTGCTAAAATCTGCGCGTGTACACACACACACACACACACACACACACACAGGGAATTGTCTTCCTAAAACAGCTTCAGCAGAGTAGTTGGAGAACATTGCAGGCATTCCTGAGCATAAGGCCTTCAAGAGCATTGCTTGAGGGATATGAGGGGTTGTCTGTGTTGCGGCTTGATTTACTATGCCAGCTTGATTGAAGCAGGGGTCAGAGGTCATAGGTGCATTGGCGGCCCCTGTGATCATTTTTAACAGACTACATCAAGTACGCAGAGAGACAGAGTTAAAGAGGCAGCACCTGTAGGAAGCGAGTGTTGGGAAATGATTTGGAGTGAGATCCTCCCTTTTCTCTTTCTCCTTGTGTGTGTGTGTGTGTGTGTGTGTGTGTGTGTGTGTGTGTGTGTGTGTGTGTGTGTGAGTGTGTGTGTGTGAGCGTGTTTGTGTGTGCCTGTGCGTGTGTGTGTGTGTGTGTGTGTGTGTGTGTGTGTTTATGTAACTTATGGCCATCAGCATGTAACATTATAATGAGTGATTGAAAGCTGCTTTACTTGTCACTTGTCTTAGCATTTGATTTTGGCCCTGTTCATTTAACAAACATGTTTGAAATAGGAAAACAAGGTATACCAAACTTCAAGCATTTCCTTTACATGATACAGTATAACCAGATATAAATCTAGTTCAAAAAAATAAATAAAAAAGAAAAGAAAGAAAGAAAGAACAAAGTAAAATATCAAATTTTGAAAGGGTTGGGTCAAATTTTGAAAGGGTTGGGTTGGGCCCCACCCCAGCCTTTTTGAGACATGTTGTTGCCATACAATTTAAAATTAGCTTTTATTATTTATTTATTTGTGGAATAGTAAAATGTCTCACTTTCAACATTTTCAGGTTGTACTGTGAATAAAATATGGGTTTATGCATATCATTGCATTTTGTTTTTAATTTATATTTTACTGTGTCCCAACTGTTTTGGAGTTAGGGTTCTAAATTCCAGTCCGTATTCAGGAAAATCAGCAGCAAATCAAGTGAGAATAAAAATCAGTACAGTAAAGAGAAGTGTGCTTTGTTTGGGAATTTCTTCCAAAAATACAGACCTCTGTCATGCATGCTCAGTGAGAGATAAAATATAAATGAGCTGTCCCAGTCAGAAGCGTAGGATTGCTCCTGCACTCCACACTCAAGCCCCAACATGTTCAACCATTTCTTCTCTTTCTTTTATCATTTACTGTAATTTTTCAAATCTGATACCTAACACTTAAAGCTCAGTAAATTACATCTAAGAGTGACTGAAAATAACGCTTTCATAGCAACCATAGCAAAACAACAGACAACTTCCTCGTTCATCTTTTGACTGACGGGTTCCCACATGTGAAGTCACAAAAGTTATGGATGTTGACAAATATAATACCCTAACATTTTGTTGTTGTTGTTGCTGTTGGTGTTACAAGATGCATTCATTACAACACACTCTCCTGCAGAAGTACTGACATTGCAAAGACACTAAAGCTGATGTTTCCAAGATTACCGCAGACTAAATTTGTAAAGCATGTACAATGATAGTCATCAGTTCCGTCATTTTTTCTCCACTTTCTCTCAACTGTGTAATGTATTCCACAGCCAATCCATTCAATCAATACTACAATAGACCCTGTCAGATACTCTCAAAGCTGTACAGACTTGATTAGAGTTAATCAACAAGGACCAAGCATGATCTTTGCTCTAGCTGATGCCTAACAATCTCCATACATCTCTACTAGTTTGAGGTAGCACCCAACTGAATTTTTAAAAGGGGAGAGAGGAAGTGTGTGACGTTTTGATTATAGGGACTGTCCCTACCTTTTTCCTGAAACCAGACCACAGACTTCATCTAGTGTCATCAGACATTTGATGGTAATAAATAGCAAGTGCAATCACGATGTGCTCCGAATCTGCAGAAAAGAATCACAATTGTATTGTGCTGGATTTGATTACAGATGCTCGTGATTGTTCTTGCTGGCCAGTTTCTGAAGTGATCTGCTGAAATTTAATTTGGGGACATGCAAACATCGGAGTACATAAAATTATAGAGTCTCTGTTTTAATGATGAGGAAATAAACAAAGAAGGCATCGATACAATATTTCTATATAATTTTATATATTCTACATACTATAAAGAGGTGGTCTTAGTCAAACAGTGATACAAATGAGTTTTTATTGAATGGGTTTCTGTGAATAACTCTCTATAAGAGACTGATTGTACAAACCATTTTTAAAAAGCTGTTTAGGTTTTTTTTGTTTGTTTGTGTTTTTTTAGACATCCTATGTCCCATGTATCGGACCTTTTGAAGGTTGCTGGGCAACAACTAATTAAGGTTAGTTTCGTGAGTGTGTGTGTGTGTGGGGGGGGGGGGGGTGAAATATAATAAGTGAGCTTGGGTGGGAGCTGAGTAAGACCGCATTTATGTCATAATATAAAGTGCAATGGGAAACGCCTGGAACCTAAAAATGATTTGTTTAACAGATTTAAGATGATCTAAATTCTTCTGATAATTCACAGTGAGGGTGTTATCTATAACACAGTGCGACACATTGCAGGGGATGAAATGAAACTGAATAAAAACTAAAAAAATATAATAAATTACAAAATCAACCCTGCAAAACATCATGAATGAAAGCAATACTTCCTTTACAAAAAATTGCCTCCGAAGCTGTTATGTGCTTTCCACATACCCATCATGTGAAAGATCTAAGCATTTGCTCAACACTTTAAGATGAAAGAAATAAAAGAGAAAAACCCAGCACAAGGTGGCTCAGAATGAAAATGTTCTCACCCGGCATAGATATAGAGAGTGGCATTAATGCCAGTACTCTATTGAAATCTAAATGCAGTGGAATCATTAGAAGCCTGGCCCTCCTTCTTCCTCTCTTGTCATTCATTGGGCAGGAAACCAGATGACTACTGGGAAATAAACAGCACATCAGTGACTCTGCCTTAATGTAAGACAGATAAGAGACTTTTCAAGCATTTTAGAACTATATAATTAGCCATTGCTTTCTTAGCATTTGAATGGGCACTTAAACTTTGAAAGCTCTCATTGTCTTGGGTTACTGCCCTATACTCTTAGCATCAGTTAAGCCTTCCATTCAAGAGGAAATCAAAGGTCCCAGCATTAAAATTAAGGAAAAGAGACCCTGTCTTTGCAAATCAAAGACAACTGGATCTCAGCTTTTTTGGTTTTGTTTTGTTTTTACATTGCTTTATTGTTATTTTAATGGATTATCTTCAAAAGGAGCAAAGAGCAGGGACCTCGCATTGCAGAAAACACCTCACAAATTGCAATTTGGTCACTGCAATCACAAAGTAGTATCAGAATTCTATTAATATGAATAAGTGACAAGGAATAATTCCAGTACCATGCCAAAATTTTTACATATGATATAAAAAAACAAACAAACATATTATTGATAATTACTTAATCACTTAATTCACTACAAATGAATTGGTGAGCTTAAAAACGACAAACTGAAATGCTAATATGCATTAAAGGTGTTACCAAATAAGTATAATTTTATATATACATGACAATTTCTGATATATTCCTTAAAAAAATCTATAGTGCATATGAAATTGAGGTAAATTTTGGGTTTGTGTCCAATATATGACACATCAGAGAATGTGAGCAGGTGGTCATGGCTGATGAGCAACAGGAGCAACATCCGTGCTCATGTTCTCTTTAGAGCCTCTGTTACAGTGGAAGGAACTGGCTGTGCCATCTGCATGCCTGGTTCTTCAGCCGTGTGCATCAGCAGTGCCCGCTAGGCACTAATGACAGAGGATGACTTGTCACCATGCTGCACAAATGACTCCAGCCACTATTTATCATAACCTCCTATTTTTGTGCTTGTTCATGAGCATGACCGCTTGTAGAGAGTTTTTTTTTCTGCAGGACCACTTGTGTGGACATGGAATGGGTGGATCTCAGCTGTGCCTGTGGCTGTTTAGGAGGGCAGCCTGATTAGGTCCTAATGAGGGGGTCAGCTACAGGACAAAATCTGCCTCTGCTGCACTCTCGGCCCTGTTGCTGATGGCAGGGCTAATCATGTGTGAAAAGCCACCATGTTGTAGTGACAATGCTGTGATACCATATGACTTTAGGGGCAGCAGAGATGAGGAGCACTAATGGTTCCTTCAGAGGTGGAATAGAGAATGAGCAAATGGTGGCAGATCATGTCGTAAGGCTTGTTATGAGAAATTCGGATTGACTGCCTGATTGGGTTGTGATACACAATCTCACAATCCTCTGACTGTCCATCAGCTCTTATTTGCACTGCCATAAACAAGTGTCAGCATTATAAACTGTATAGCTTGGAGACCAAGTTTCACTTGATGCAAAATAGCTAGCAGAATAGGTCTGTAAACTCTAGATACAGACAGGTGACAAAAAGGCAACAAATGACATAAACTCTCTTAGTCATGTGTCAGACCATGAGCTGCCAAAACTGTTTCAGTGAACCTTGAAACAAATTGTACAAATCTCTGGATCTTCTTGCCTGTCTGCATGGATAAATATGCCAACATTAAATTATTATTATTATTAGTAGTAGTAGTAGTAGTAGTAGTATTAGTATTAGTAGTAGTAGTAGTAGTAGTAATAGTAGTGGTAGTAGTAGGTAGTAGTAGTAGTAGCAGTAGTAGTAGTAGTAGAAGTAGTAGAATTAGGGCCCAGTTAGGGTTTTAGAGATCTTTTCTCAGGGGTTGTAATACTATTAACAAGTAACATTTCCTTATTAATAAATAGACTGCAGTGTTAAATGAAAGTATAGCAGATAAGATTTCAGTGTATAAATGTATATAAAACATTTTCACCCCTGAAGAAAAAAAAAAAAGAAATGAAAAGAAATCACATCACCCTCTTGACAAGCATAGCTGTTTGCTAACATGGCATTCAGTGAATGCTCTAATTTGAACAGTACTTAGAGTCACACTGAGCATGAGATTATAGCACATTGACAAACAGGCAGGGAAGATGCCTGAGAAGTGCTGTGGGCTTTCAGCTGAATTACATGCACATTTCCAACTCTCAATAGGAATCCATCAGGAATTAAATGCAAGTGATTGATGACAATCCTTCCTCAAATCTGGCGAGGCAAAAAAAAAAAAGGCACCTCTGTTCCAATATCTGGACATGCAAAACAAGTAAATTCTAGTATGCCATATGATTATTCTTTGATTACTATTATTGTTGAGTATTTCATATAAATCCACCATGTTAGACAAAACAAAAGAAATACCTTTCTTTCAGACTTGTAACATTTGAACTTATAGCAAAGATCAGCAGGATGGTCTCATATTTTACAAACACTCAGGCTTCAGTTATTATGACCTGGGTGAAACTTCAACCTAGTTGAAAGGACAAGCTGTCAAAGCAAGCTTTCATGTACTCAGAGCAACGATAATAACTGTCTAATGGCTTGTGAACTGACCAAATGACAAGCTCTCATCTCTCTCTCTCTCTCTCTCTCTCTCTCTCTCTCTCACACACACACACACA
>JAQMYF010000001.1:30097989-30105489 GCA_030014195.1 Neosilurus mollespiculum
ATATGTATGTATGTATGTATGTATGTAAGTGCGTATATATATATATATATATATATATATATATCCATGACCCTGGCCTTATGTCTAGAGAAGCGGCTTTGGGATTGAAAGGTTTGATTTGATTCCCGGAGCAACAGAAAAAATGTGTGGTGGTGAGGAGAAGACCTCCCCCTCCCCTTTCTCCACCTTCACGGCAAGGCATCTAACCCCCAACTGCTCTCCGGGTGCCACAGTGTGGCTGCCCGCTGCCTACGTGTGTGCTCACTGCCTACATGTGTGTGCTCACTGCCTACGTGTGTGTGTGTGTGTGTGTGTGTGTGTGTGTGTGTGCGCGCGCACTTTGGATGGGTTAAAATGCAGAGCCAAATTTCTTTTGTGGGATGAATACAGTATATACAAAAAATATTATAAATATATAGTTAATCAGGGATTCTGTGTTTTATTGAACATTTTAAGAGCTTCCTAAGATACTCTGCATAGCAAACAGCATTGCTCTCATCTGTTCATCTCTTCATTCAGCAGCTGAAAAGTTTCCATTGTATGCAGTTGCATCATTTATTTATAGACAAATTGCAAAGAGAAATGACTGAGAGAGAGAAAAAAAAAAAACAGATTTAATGCTTGTAACTCTGCTGCTGTATTCTACCATCAGGCCCCTGTTCTCAATCATTTCAGATTTTTACCAGCGGTTTGTGTTGTTTGTTAGCAGGATTACACAAATAGTTTATATTTGTGTATATGTGCAGACTGTCATAAAGTTTTTACCAGATGTGGGGATTTAGACAAAGAAGACTCCGTTAGACTTTGGAGATGATCCAGATCAGATTATGTCTAAGACTTTTAGACATTTTAAGGGATTTGTCATGTGTGGCTTGGCAGAGGTTTGCACTCTCCGAGTGCTTTTATTTGCTTATTTATTGAGACCACTTAAGTAGAAGCATGCATATATAAAATGACAGCCTCCAATCGTTACTGAGGTTCAAGGATAAAACTCATCATCACTCTCTGGGGATAAAACAGTAGTGTCTGGTATCTATCTCTTTGTCACCTTGTTGTTGGTGGTGTTGTTGTTGTGTCGTCTTCTTGTTGTTGTGGACAGTTGTCTGTAAAAGTTGTCTGTAAAAGTCCTTCTCCTCTGTTGTTAATCTTATGACATGATAAACAAATGAAGCCGAATTCTTTATTTTAACTGAAACTATTAGCATTACCAACTATGTAGCTGGATCTGAATGCATCACAGATATACCTCAATTGAGTTTGTTTTATCAAGGAGCCAAGAAAGTTATGGAGAACCAAAGCTACTGATGATAGTTGCCAGCTGTCATGAGGAAACCTGACTGGATAAATATAAAGAGTAGCTTATAACTGATAAACGGGATCAGTACTTTATTACGTCACTTTTAATATTATGCATTCACTAACTGTGGTGGTGCATTATGGCAGTATGCTTTCGCCCTGTCTGTACGTGTGTGTGTCCATGTGTGTGTGCATCAGTGCATGCATTTATCCATCCAAACCTCCCTGTAGACACACTGTCTTCTAAATCCCTCAACAGATTTTTCCTCACCATTCACCAATTACCCAGTACAAAAGTCATAGGTCAAAGGTCAAGGTCACATGAGGTTATCTTTAAAAAAAATTTGTGCACACTCTGCAGGCTGAATGCTTGCATAGATTTGGGCCAAGCTTTCACCAGATACTGGTTCAAGGACATGGTTTAAAGATCAGGGTCACAGTTCAAGCACATATTAAAAAGGGTGAAGACATGTTTTATTTAGATTTGCTTCAGACTTTGCAATTTCAAGCAGAATATTAGTATTGTTACTCCTCTCAGCCAAGGAGATCTGAAAATGTCTGGAAAAGTGTTACAGCTTCCATTCAAGCCCAGTTTATCACAGAATCTCTGAGTTAAAACCTCTGATATTTTTGAGAAACATGATGTATTAGTACTTTGGATCATTTTTTTGCGAGACAGTTTCGGATCCACACCTACAGCTACTTTTCAGGTCATTTATCCGTCAGAGATTTTCCTTAGCACGGTAGCTCATGTATGTGGCACACACACACACACACACACACACAGATTCTAAAAACTGCCACAGTATTGCATGTACACTGAAAGTCATCACAATGCCACGGCAAGCCATCAACGTTCTACCAACCTCCAGGCACTGCTAAAGAATGCTCTGTGTGTGTGTGTGTGTGTGTGTGTGTGTTTAAGTTCTCTCCAAAGCGATGCTAAAGCCCCCGCTTTGGGCTGTCAGGATATATTATCGTTTTTTAGCGCGTGAGGTGAGTGTGTGGAGTGAGCTGAAACGCTAGAGATCCGCTGAATCCACAGCATCATCTCCACTGCTTTAAACACACACTCACACACACTCACACACACACACACACACACACACACACACACACACACACACACTTGCAATAAAGTTAAGGGTAGTTTAGTGAAAAAGACAAACAACATGGCTTCATGTTGGTTTACGTTATGGACATCAATGTTGGATCACCAGATTTTTTTTGTTTTTGTTTTGAATCAAGTGAGAGAGAGAGACAGTGAAGTAACCACACAATGACAGGGGGACAATAGAGAGAAGGGGAAAGAAGAGAGCACACTGAACAATAGCATGAGGGGAAAAAAACACTGAATGTGAGAGAGAGAGAGAGAGAGAGAGATCAGAACTCCCTAGTGACTGATACTGGATTCTCTTTGAGCGTACTGGATGTATTAAGTCATCCAGAGACAGAACACTCATCTCTCTCTCTCTCTCTCTCTCTCTCTCTCTCTCTCTCTCACACACACACACACACACACACACACACACACACACACACTCCCGAATGCCTAAAATGACTTTTATATATCGAAGACTATGGGTTCATTTTAAACTTTACATGCATAATAAAACCTGCTCATAAAGATGGCATGTAGTGTACCTACTAACTGTAGGTCACAGTATAACATTTAATTTCTGAAAAAATTTCTTGATCTTGAAGAGAAAAACAAAGGGCTTTGTGTAATAAAGTGAATCAATTCACAAGAGGCCAAACGACTTTGCATTACCGACCTTACTTACACTATTATCATTAACATTTCACCCTACTTTGGTTGTTTTCAATAAATTTGACTTGATTTTTACCCACTTTAAATTTGAACAGTTTTTACATGTGGGAGGAAAAAAACAACAACCTTGACGTTTTATCTTTTTGCTAAAAACCACTAATGGAGATGTCTGTCAATCAAACAGTCATTGCTGAGGTATGATTTCCCTACAATCACAGTTGAGTACTTATTAAAAAATTACTTTTTTTTTTTTTACTCTAGTCCTATTGGCCAAGGAAGGCCAATGTTCCTCTAACTAGAGGCCAAACAGTAGTGACCTAGGGGATGAAATTATTTGTCCTTTATAGCACCTCCTGCCAATGTCCTAGTCTTGGTCCTGAGGCCAATTAGCAAGCCCTACCTTAGCCTGGAGCTAAAAGGCTACTAATGGGACCTTGGAGGGGGTATCCACCTGAGAGGTGTGGAGAGTTCCCCACAGAGCGTTCATTCGAGAGGAGGGAGGAGGTGGGGACAGGCAAGACAGAGGAATTCTGAAGCTTTTACTATCACACTAAAGCTTCATTGTGACTGCTGGCTGTTTGATCTTAAAATAATTTACTTAATGATCTCACGGTGGGAGCAATTGGTGCTGCTCGATTACTCTGCCAAGTCTAATGGACAGACGAGAAAAGGAGAGAGAAAGATTGATAGATAGATAGAGAGAGGGAGAGAGAGAGAGAGAGAGAGAGAGAGAGAGAGGGAGAGATTGAGAGAGGGTGGGGGCAGATAGGGGGATGGAAAGTGACAGAAAGAGGGGAGGACAGACAGGAAATGGTGAGGATTAAACACTTCAGGCTAGTTTTACAGGGAGATTGAAATTTCCCAGCTTTAGAGAGTGGAGTGGGTTTAAGATCTGAAATCCACAGAAAAACCCATACCTCCACCTCACGCCCATGCAATCAAGAGACCGACTCTGTTACAAAATAGAATTTGATCAATTCTGTGTGAAATTACTTGATCCAAAATAAAAAAGCAGATAAATTCTGTAACCCTGTAAACTGGCTAACAGTCTTTCTTTCATCTCGTAATCAATTTTGAACAACAGTTTCTAAGTAGCTCCATGGGAAATTGGAGAAAATATTAAGTTGGTTTAGCCGTTTTTACTGCTCTGACTTCGACAGGATGTCAGATCCTAGTCTATTGATTTTGTGCTGCAACAGAAAGCTAATCACTGTAACGACAGGGCATAGCACACTCACTGGCACCCCTTCATTTAATGCTGCAGCTTAAATTCATAACCACAAGCCCCTCTTCATAATTCACCGCTTTACACCAGTGAATGGACTGCAATTACATTTAATGGCCAAGTTAAGAACTCATTTTGATTTCATGAAGGAAAATCGAATTAAAAGCAGAACATAATTATTTGGCTTTTACTGAGTGGGCTGTAAAGCCCTTTTCACTAAAACCTGATTTTCTTTCTGTTTTTTTTTTCTTTTTCTTTTTTTTCGTACAAATTTATCTGGGCTACAACAGAAAGGATAAACAGCCGTATTATAGAACGTCATAGCCCCTCAGCCAGGACGCCTCAAGCACACGTAGGTCAAAAGCCATCCCCCATATGAACAGTTTCGGTCAATCAACATTTTATTAGCCACCCTACACATATGTTTAGGTCATAGGAAGTGCCCATGCAAAATTTCAGAAAGCCATCATGCATATGAGCCGAGCAATTGCCCGGTCAATCCTTATATGTTCAAGGTCACTGTGCCAGGGTCAAAGGTAACATATACAAATTAGCTACCCCATGCACAGGTTTAGGTCATAGGGAGTGCTTGCGCAAAAGTTCAGAAAGCTATGATGCATGTGAGCCGAGCAAGGTCACTGTGCCAATGTCAAAGATCACATATGCAAATTAGCTACACAGGTCTCATTGTCACGCCTGCCTGCCAAGTTCCATGCTCATGTGCCAAGGTCAAAGGTCACATATATCAAATTAGCTACCCTACACACAGGTTTAGGTCACAGCGAGTGCCTGTGCAAAATTTCAGAAAGCTATCACACATATGAGCTGAGCAATGTCCAGGACAAGGTCACTGTGCCAAGGTCAAAGATAACATATGCAAATGAGCTACACAGGTTTAAGTCATAGGGAGTGACTAAAGTTCAGAAAGCTGGCCTCTGCATGAGCCAAGCAATGGCCCGGCTGTCACACATATGAGCCGAGCAATGTCCCGGACAAGGTCACTGTACCAAGGTCAAAGGTCACATATACAAATTAGCTAGCCCATGCAAAAGTTTAGGTCATATGGAGTGCCTACGTAAAAGTTCAGAAAGCTGGCCTGGGCTGATCAATGGCCCAGACAAAGTTATTGTCATGCTGCCCACCAAGTTCCAAGGTCATGTGCCATGGTCAAAGGTCACATATGCAAATTAGCTACCCTACACACAGGTTTAGGTTATAGGATGTGCCCATGCAAAATTTCAGGAAGCTATCATGCATATGAGCTGAGCAATGGCCAGGACAAACTTTATACGTTCAAGGTCACTGTGCCAAAGTCAAAGGTTATATATACAAATTAGCTAGCCCACATACAGATTCAGGTCATAGAGAGTACCTACGCAAAAGTTCAGAAAGCTGTCCTTTTACAGGAGCCGAGCAATGGCCTGGACAAAGTTATTGTCATGCCGCCCACCAAGTTGCAAGGTCTTGTGCCAAGGTCAAAGGTCACATATGCAAATTAGCAACCACACGCACAGGTTTAGGTCATAAGGAATGCCTATGCAAAAGTTGAGAAAGCTATCATGTATATGAGCCGAGCAATGGCCCAGACAAACTTTATATGTTCAAGGTCACTGTGCCAAGATCAAAGGTCACATATGCAAATTAGCTACCGCACGCACAGCTTCAGGTCATTGGGAGTGCCTACGCAAAAGTTCAGGAAGCTGGCCTGCTCATGAGCCAAGCAATGGCCCGGACAAAATTATTGTCACGCAGCCCACCCACATGCCCACCCGGCCGCCAAGCCAACAACAATACCCCTCGAGCCATAACTGGCTGAGGGGTAATGATGTAGACTGTGTGAGGTGCATTTTAAAACTGCGGAGCTGTTTACATATAAAATATTTGTTATACTTTTGCTGTGGGGAAAAGAGGTCAGGTCATACTAAAGTGAAAAAAAATACTCGTATGTTGTATAATAGGTCAGTTGATGGTGGCGTCCTCCTTACAGCAAGAAGGTCCTTGGCTCGAGTCCCAGGCTCGGTGAGGGCATAGTTCTGTCGAGTTTGCATGTTCTTCCCTTGCGTGCGTGGGTTTCCTCTGGGTCCTCCAGTTTCCTCCCAAAGTCAGCAAATGAATGAGAGTGAGTGACTGAAATGAGAGAAAGGCTTTCTCAGGAGCTAAATTTAAGAAGTGTGTGAAAATGGTTAAAATTTCATATTGGTGTTAAATTGAGCTGAGTTAAGTCTATGGGAGAAATAGGTGGGGCAAATAAGAGGTTCACTTTTGAATGGTCTTTCTCTGGTACATGTAGATTCTAATAATCATTATGAAGTCATTTGCCATAACAATGTATAATTCATTAAAATTGAGCAGGTAATGTTTTTCAAGTAGCTATACAGTAGCTATTTAAATACTCTACCTGATAAACTTTTAGAACACCCCCTTTTTTAGTTTGATTGAAATGTAAACAGTTCAGATCCATTGAATAACCTGAAAAGGAAGAAAGATAAGCAGTATGTCAGAACTAACGTAGAATAAAAGAACAAGCCAGTAGGCTTCAAATCATGGAATGTCAGCACAGTCTCCTGACTTAAACCCCATGGAGCTGGTTTGAAATTAATTAAACAGAAGACTGAAGGCAATGCAACCAACAAGTGCAACACATTTACTGACTTACCTCCAAGAGATTGCATGTTCTCCCTGTGCTTTTGAGGGTTTCCTCAGAGTAACCCGGTTTCCTCCTACAGTCCAAAGACATGCACATTAGGCTGACTGACTGCCCCTAAGCATGAGTGTGAGTGTGGATGGTTGTGTATGTTGGACCTGCAATGGCCTGGCAAGCTGTTCAGGGTGTACCCTCCCTTTGCCCAGTGTCAACTGAGATAGGCTCCAGGTGAAACCTTAAAAGGATTAACTGGTGCCGCAAATGAGTGCATGAGAGAGTAAAAAGAAAAGCCAAACAGACAATTCACTTCAGAAATTATTCAGTTTTGGTCCAAAAAATATTTTTGGGCAGTTTCCATTTGGCAGACACAAATACATCCGACAGGCTTCCCCAGATTGCCTTCCTATAGAAATAAATTATTTAATAATGACATGGTTTAAAATCCCTACTGCCTTAACATGTTTTTTTTTCTTTGCTGCATTCCATTGATCCTGTGCCAATGGACTCTCTAAAGGTTTTATGTTGAACAGGGATAGTTCATCAACAAGTGATTTACACTGTGTT
>JAQMYF010000001.1:30110489-30123238 GCA_030014195.1 Neosilurus mollespiculum
AACTTGCTGTTGTAAATTTCCAAAAGAGAGACTGGTGGCTCAGTGATTAAGGGTCTGGCTTTTACTGATTGGAAGGTTGGGATTTCAAGTCCCAGTACCTCCAAGCTGACAGTGTTGGGCCCTTAAGCAAGGCCCTCAACCCTTACTTGCTCAGTTGAATAAAAATGATAAATATAAGTTGCTCCGGATAAGAGTGTCTGTTAAATGCCATAAATGTCAAGAAAGGAAATGACATACCCTCTGACTTTTCCTGATAAAAAATATATAATAATTATTGATGATAACAATGGCTTTGCTATATATATTTTATTTACTGTTGGATACCAGATCAGTTTTACATTACAAATTTTACTCCAAAAAAAGTTTAGACCTGTTATAAAGAATATTAAAAAAGAGAGAGCAGCTTAAATTAACCATTAACATTTGGAGAGATTGAGTTCAAAAATAGTACCACTGTTTTAATTATGACAAAAACAGTTATTTAAAAATAAAACTTTATTTTAAAGCTACTGGAAAAGTTTTTTTTTTTCTTTTTTTGTAAAGCTACTTAAAAATATTTTTTTCTCATAATTAAATAACTAACTAAGAAATAACTCAAACTCTTCATTTATTTCCCCTATGCACTGCTACAACAGCAACAATAATAATTTTATATAATAATTTATAACACTAATAATAGGTTTATGATATTCAGTATATATTTCTGGGAATCAGAAGTTTCCAGAAATTATACTGACTATGTAAGATCTCAGTTACAAGGAAAGTGACCTGGCAAACCTGTAAACACCCCCCCCCCCACCACCACCCCCCCCCCCAAAAAATAAAAAGGTTATACATAAATTGAATGCCTCAACATTCCATAGCCTGCATTTTCTCAGAGTGACAAATGCCTCAAGAAGCATTTCAATTGTCTAATCCCCGAGACCACACTTACATTACTTTACACTAGTAATGCAGTGGTCATGAGATAATAGTGGTCATGAGATTCATAGTGATTATTAAACAATATGTTTTAGACAGAGGTTTCCCACCTCTGGTTTAGGAGAATAATAACACATTAATTGAATGGTAGCCTACAATTCCCACAGCTCTACTTGTGAATGAAACAGGGCTTACCCTCCTCCTCAATACTATGTTGTGACTTTTAAGATTAAAAACTGAATCATAACTGAAAATTCCATGCCACTAGTTTACAGATATTGGTTAGATTTGCTGTTTAGAATGTGCATGTCATTGTTTTGGGGTACTAACCGCATCATACGCTAATCTTTTGCTTTTAAAACCATTGAGCTTTAATATTTATGAGATTATCCCTCGTAAATGTTAAAATGTTTTTTTTTTTGTGTGAATATAAATCATTCAGACCCCTTGAATTTTTCCTAATTTTGTTTAATTACAGCTTTACACTAAAATACTTAATTTAAATTTTACTTAAATAATTTAATAGTTAAATACTTACATTTTTTTTCCTTACAAAGCTGCTTTTAAATGAAATACTCCATAGTGGAAAAGCAAACATTTATTGCAGTTAGAGTTTATTTTTAAGCTCTGGCGAGTTAAAAAAAAATAAATAAAATTAAAATGCCTTTTAGAGAAGTATTCAGACGCATTAAGGCAAATTGGAAAACTCTGGTGAGTTGATTCAATATGACTATGAAAATACACTTGGTTAAAAACAATATTTAATTTTAGACCAAAACAAGGTATGAGATTAAAGGGATGCTCAATAAAAATGAATTCGATTTAATTTAGTGTAAAGTTGCACCATAAAAAGAGTGAACTTAAAATGCACTGGACATGATAGGAACTGTGTGATGGGATGTACTGACTTGGGCAAATTCAATCTTGAATGTTTTTCAGCAACAACAAAGACACACAAAATCACTTATTATGGGGTTGCCCCTGTTACTGTGGGATTGAGGGTAAATAAGACATGTAGGTAAGAGTGAATTTTTATTAAGCCTGTTTTATTTTTGTAAAAGCAATTGGTATCAATATTTTATAATTTTTTTGTTGTTAGTTTTATACTTTTATAAAACTGACTACATCATAAACACACATGCTTTCATGTTTAAGTCAGAAAATTAGTTAAATACATTACGTTTCATGTAAAACATGAAAAAAAATGTTTCCAGTTTTTAAAACAATGTAACACACATTTCCATATGCATATAACTTGTGTACCAAAAATAAATAGCTAAATAAATGTTCATTAGCCACGTTTATTTAGATTTCACTCATGGCATGGTGTGGGGGAAAATACTTCCTGTGAGACATGATAATGAAAAGTAATTTTTTAATTGTATAGAAGTGCATTTCTAGTAATTTTGGAAATGTTGGAAATGGTGACATTTACCTGTTGGTAAGTTGTTGAGAAGCCTCCTTTCCTCCTCTCATCACTGTGCAGTAAAACCAAGGAATGAAGGACTGCCCTCATGAGGACACTGCTGATACTCAAGCAGGGTTTACTTTTTTTCTCTTTTTATAAACCCAGCTGTTCTACACCACAAGTCACACCCATAAACGTTTTATAACTAATTTCAGACAAAATGTCTATACACAATAACAGTAGGTCGGTTTAGGAGGACAGAAGAAGCTTAGCAAGTTATATAGGTAGATATCCTTCTTAAATCGCTTCTCTATCATTCAATTTATAATTCTTATAAAGTATGTTAAAGGCTTTTTTTTAAATTAACATTTACTGATTCAAAATCAATCAAAGCTTTAAATGAGAGCTCAGCTCATCACAAATTGCCCTCTAATTTATTTCAGTATTCTCACTCAGTCACTCACTCAACTGCTGAACCGCAGGTAGGCTGGAGCCTTTCCCCACCGACACTGGGTGAAGGCGAGGTACACCACATCACAGGGTCTGGTGAAACACATAACCATTCACACTCAAATCTAGTTTGGAACAGACAGCTAGCTCATGTGTCTTTGGACTATTGGAAAAAACCAGAGTACCCAGAGGAAACCCACACAAGCACAGGCTGAACATGAACGCCACACAGAAACGCCCTGGCTGGGCCCGGGAATCGAACCTATGGCCTTCTTGCTGTGAGGAGGAAGTGCTAACCACTACTTACCGTGGCCCCTACTTCAGTAATCACTATGCCTAAATCTTAGCTTTACATCTACAACAGTATAAAATCTGGCAACCCGGATATGTTTAGTCTCTTTGTAAATTAGGCCCCTAGAGGGCAACAGCGGTGCACACAAAGTCCCGTGACCGAAGTTACCCTGTCTGTCACTTCCATTCTCACTTGTAAAAATAAACAAATAAATAAATAAAAAAATAAAGTTGCAATGTATAAGACAAGTTCACAAGTCGTACCTGAAAGAACTCAATGTTGTGTCCCATAAATAAATACATAAATCAATAGATAGATAGATAGATAGATAGATAGATAGATAGATAGATAGATAGATAGATAGATAGATGGATGGATGGATAGATAGATAGATAGAAAGATAGATAGATAGATGCATGGATGGATAGATAGATAGATGGATGGGTGGATGGATGGATGGATAGATAGATAGATAGATAGATAGATAGATAGATAGATAGATAGATAGATAGATAGAATCTGCTGTGCACCTCATAAATGAAAGTGAAACAGGTTATTAAACCTCATAATCTCTCTCTCCTCTCCTCTCCTCTCCTCTCTCCTTTCCCCACAGTGGGTTAAAACTATAAAACCAGCCCTTGGTCTCTATTGGATAAACCCAGTGTGTTTGAACTAACGTGTTACACAGGGTTCGTTTCCAAGGCAACAGAAAGCTCTCCCTCCCCTCTTTTTCTTTCTTTCCCCATTCAATCTCCGTGTCTTGCGCAGGGGTCAAAACAACCCGCTATTATTTTTTTTTCTCCCTAAATGTATGTACAGAAATAAAGCAGACCGCGTTCTTCTTCACTCTAAAATTACTTGTGAAACTTTTTAGCCACGTTTGTAAACTGTTGAGGGACAGCATGTTTGAAGAGGAGGAGGAGGAGGAGGAAGAATCTGACCCTCTGTTTTCTGATGATGAAAGGGTGCAGGTTATGCGCCAGAACATTTGCCAGATGCTGAAAGTCCAAATAGAATCCTGGAACAAGTTCGTCTCAGTGGAGGAAAACCAGCTCGTTCTCTCGGACTTCTTTGAGGCCCGAGTTAAGGTTTTGTTTTTCACTTCAGCTGCGTCCTCTGTCCTCACTGTTTCCTCTGAGGTGAGTGTGGGCTGTGCTCCAAAAAATGTCTTGAAAAAAATATGCAACCTGTCCTGTAACATCAAGGGTTACTCTTCCTTACCCTCACTCACTTATTTGCTGAATCCTGATAGGGTCCCAGGGAGGCTGGTGCCTCAGCCGACACTGGGCGAAGGTGGGGTACACCCTGAAAAGCTCCCTAGACCATCGCAGGGCAACCCACACACAACCATTCACACTCACACTCACATCGAGGGTCAATTTGGAACAGCCAGTTAGCCTAATGTCGTGAGGTAGGAAAGTGGGGTACCCAGAGGAAACCCATGCAAGCACAGGGAGAACATGGAAACTCCACATAGAAAGACCAGGCACAGGAATCAAACCCAGGACCTTCATGCTGTGAGGTGGATGTGCTAACCACTACACCACCGTGTATAAACATGTTTGCATGTGTCCTATATAAAAGGATACACAATTAAGGACATTTGGACGAAACAGGATACAACTAGGCGTCGCAGTCACATAGTGGCATAGTGGTTAGCATGTCTGCCTCATAGTACGAAGGTCCTGGGTTCAAGTCCTGGCCTTGTGTGGAGTTTGTATGTTCTCCCTGTGCTCAGAGGGTTTTCATCCCACAGTTCCAAGACATGCACATTAGGTTAACTGTTCCAAACAGCCAATTAAATAAGAGTGCCAGTGTGAATGGTTGTGTGTGTTTGTCATGCAGTGGTCAGCAGAGCTGTTCAGGGTGTACCCCACCTTGTTGGCTGAGATAGGTGCCAGCCTCCCCGTGACCCTAGTAGGATCAAGTGGTTTGGTAAATGAGCTAGTGAGAGAGTGAGGATATAACTAAACTTAAGTTTAAAAGTTTTGCTCAGGGACCCAATCATAGTGATAAGGCAGTGCTGGGATTTGAGCAGACAACCTCCTGTCTGGTAAGTCAAACCCTTAACCACTAACACAACGACTTGCACAACTATGTAGCTTGCATGGCTCTAGTGCAGTCTTTTAGTGGATTGGTCAGTGTGGTTTAATCACTGGGTAATACACTGCCTGGCCAAAAAAAAGCTGCACACACTAATATTGCATAAATTACATAATAATACATACTTTGCATTCAAGCTCAGCAGGTTGTATATTCAAATCTACAACAATTTCTCTTTTAACAGTGACATTCTTAACATTTACTGCTACTAGGTGTGATTTCAGGGGCAAGGTGATGTAGGGCATAGGATCCAAACCCTAGTCTCAGGATATGGGATACTGTTAATTAGCTAATTAGTCAAATCAGGTGTGTTGGGAAGCAGGAAAACAGTAAAATGTGCAAGGCAGCAGGTTGGGAACCCCTGGTGTAGTGAATAGTACTCTCGTGTCACAGCAATAAGCCCCTGGGTCTTAGCCCTGTGATCGGAAAGGGTGTTTCTGTATGGAGTTTGTATGCTTGAATAGGTTTCTTCCAGGTGCTCTAGTTTGCTCCCATAGAGCAAATATGTGTAAGTTAAGCTATTTGGCTGTTCCAGATTGAAATTTGGGTCAATGTGGAGTGGTATCTTTGGATTGTACACCCTGTAGTTTCTCAGGTGCAGAGAGGGATGCCTAAGGATCTACTTGGGACTACTGCTCAAGAATTTTTTTTTCACATGTTGTATGTACACCAGGTTTCTTCTCTCTCCAACGTCAAGAGGTTATACATTCTCAGGAAGGAAAATCTGCCTATCCATTCTGAAAACTGTAGAAACGTTCTGCTCTTTGGCATGCTGTCACCACCCCTGATCCTACAGCTGTCAACCATTGTGGATAAGGTAATGGACGCTTACATAAAAATCTTGCTATGTAAAATGCAGGCAGCAGATAATGTCTGAAAGCTCCAGGGTGTCAGGTCCGCTCTTGAGCTCAGGTGATGTTTGTCTTTATATCCTTGTGGATTCTCCAAATTCCTTACATGTCTTATGAACATGCCAGTATGTGGATTATCTAAGATAAATTGCCCTTAGGAGTGAATACAGCCAGGATATATTCCGGTTTCATGGCCAGGGCCCTAGCATGGATCCACCACCAATCAGTGAAATTTGAAAGTGAGATTTGAACAAAATCTTCAAAACAAGATCTTTCATCAGATCAGTTTATCAGCTCTTATCAAGGCTCCCAAGGACTTTTCGGCTTTAGCCTGTTTTAGGTGTGAAACCTACCAGCATGCTAGCATATAAATAAATGCCTGAGTCGACTTTCAATATCAAACAGCTCTTTCCATGCATAATGTCTCACTGTTTTATATCAAGGTTTGCCTGCCACTTTTGAAAAACAAAGAAAATCATCAGGAGTGGCCAAATGTGATATCCCAGGATGTAAAGCGGCACATCGAGAATTTATCAAACAAGGTTTCTGTGGTTAAAGGACAAGTCCATGGGAAAACTGTGCTTCCTGTGCCAGCTGTGACAGCAAAGATTGAAGACTGTTCGGATGCATTCATCAGTCTGTAAGATTTTATACTTGTATACATGACGTATGGGATTTTAATATACAAAGCACCCTTTATTCATTACAATTTACAATAACCTATTATTTTAATTGCACTTATTTAGTCAGGGTTTTGAGGACAGAAGGGTAGTGATGCATGCAGTTGAATCCATGGTCATTGAATGGGCTCATCTGATCCAAAAAGTCTTAAAAGAAGATTCTGCTGAACTCATCTTAAAAGGGCTGAACCCAGGACCAAGCACTGAACTGGACTTCTGGAGGTCAAGAAAAGACAACATAGAAAACATCCACGAACAGGTTTGTAAAACTGTGAGCATGCAGACGTCATCGTTAATAATGCTAGAATTGATTTTTGTGCCTTTATACTTGTTCTCTTCTTAGCTTCAGAGTCCAGCTATTCAGAAGCTGGTGAGAATCCTGGAAGTGGCAGACAGCAGCTATTACCCATCTTTTAGAGCACTTACACAGGAGGTCTATGATGGTAATTAAGTTTAATCTTATGTGGTCTTTTTTTTTAATAATCGCTGCATGATGGTCTGTAATAACAACCATGTGCTGGTGGTGTAGCTAAATAACCAGTAATCTTTAACGTATCTTTTTCTTGCTATCCAATGCAGTAGCCACTCGATCTTGGGTTTCTGTTCTCCCCGGTATCTGTGTGGGTTTCATCTGTGTTAAACACTTTCCTCCCACCTTCAAAAAACATACCAGTAGCTTAATTGGCTACTCTAGATTGCCTCAAGTTGTGAATGAGTGTCTTTGCCTGAATGTGTGTGTGCCCTAGGATGGTTTGGTATTCCATTCAGGATGTATTCCCGTTTCAACCCAAATTATCCCAGGATAAACTTTACAGCCCTGCAACCCTGACCAGGATAAAGCTCTTACAATGAGCTATAAAATTAATATCTTTCTTTTCATGTTTGACACTCGACTAAATAAATATGATTTGTCGCTAATTTTTATTTTCTTTTTAATTTAAAGCTTTACATGAAGCGAGAGATGTGGATCTTCACCTGCAGCAGCTTCAGCCAGCCCTGTCTAATTTTGAAAAGGGGGACTTCTCATCCATCCACCCATTTATATTGCCACTCTTTCATGTTATCTTTCTGGTTTGGACTCATTGCTCATTCTATCGCCAACCTTCTCGTATTGTAGTGCTGTTACAGGAGCTGTGCAACCTCTTCATACAGCAGGTAATAGTGATGGAGAGTAAAGTTTGAGTATTACAGATAATCCAAAAAGTGATGACCTACAACAGAGCACGTATGTCTTTATCTTTAAGTTAGGTTTTGTTCAGTGTTAATATCAGCCTTCTGTTCTATCCTTCAACCAGGCTAGCTCATACCTGTGTGGAAAGAAGCTGCTACAAGGAGAGACAGAGGAAACTTTGGAGAAGCTTCAGGCTGTTGTGAAACTTGTTAGATGTTTTAAAGAAACATTTCATACTTACAGAGAGAAGGTAGCCACCTGGGCCAGGTCCAGAGACATACGCAAGTCCTGGGACTTTCCATCTGCTTTGGTCTTTGGTCGTTTTGACTGTTTCACAGCTCAAGTGCTACAGTTAGAGGTGGGACGCATTTCTGGTTTTGATTATAGCTGTAGCATCATGGTATATTGGCTTGAATGTCTGGTTTGATTACACAGAATAAAATAGTTGTATGTATTACAGGATATTTTCTTCACCATGATCAGGATGCAAAAATTGGAGAAAGTTATTTTTGGTGGAACCAAAGGACGAATGTACACTGAACAGGTTTTTCTGCTGTACTCCGAGTTTCAGCAGCTCTGCAATGGAATCATGGACAGTGAATATGATCCTTTAGATTTGACATCCAAGGTATGATTTCAAATTCAAATTAAAAAATTCAAATTCAAATTTATTTGTCATGTACAAAATCATACACAGTACAATATGTAGTGAAATGCTTGGTACGACTGTCCTGAAATTTGAAGAATAAACTATAAACTATAAATACAAACTATAGTGCTTGTCTAATCAACTACTTGTCCAATCATTTTATAACCAGAACAGTTTTGTTGAAGGGGTCATAAAATGTTTTGATTCCAGTTAGTGTCAGAGTTGGATAAGGCCCGGAAGAGACAGGTACTACAGCCTCATTTAATAAGATATAGTGTATTGTTTGTAACATGTGAGCATCTGTTCCATGGTGATCTACTGGTTTATTATGGTAGTAACAGTGATAACTGCTAATGAAAGAGTCCTTACGAGGAAGGATAAAACAGGCTAATCCTTGAAGATGTCTTACTGAATATCTTTCTTAAATTTTATTCTGAGAATCTACATCTTTATTTTACTCTTTTAATTTCCTATTAGAAGATATCAAAAAGATAATAAAAAGAAGATATTGCATATAAAGTTATTCCAAGACAATGTTTATTATGTTTATTATTGGTGATATTATATATATTGTTATTATATTTGTTGTATTTATATCCAGTAGCAACACAGACATTACATGTGTTTTCTGTTCATTTTCATGTAAAGGACTTTGAGAAGGATTATACCAATTTTAAAGAAAAGGTTGCAGACTATGATAGAAGGCTCGGCAATATCCTTTGCCTGGCCTATAAAGACTGTTCCGGATTGGAATCTATTTTCAAAGTAAGTTCCTATTATTGGTCACTTACAAACTTACAAACAGTCACTAAGTGTGTATATGTATGTGTGTGTGTGTGTGTGTGCGTGTGTGTGCGTGTGTGTGTGTGTGTGTGTGTGTGTGTGTGTGTGTGCGTGTGAAGTACTGACACTTGTGCTTTGTTCATAGCTGCTAGCTGTGTTTCAACCTTTCATGGACAGAGAGATCATTAAGGAAAAATTTGCCCACAATTTCACCAAACTAATGCACCTTTTTGGTGTTGAACTGGAAACATGTAAACACCAACTGGACTCTCAACGTGAGCAGGTAGCACTCTTGTTCATTAGCACCATAGTTTGTATATACTCAGTAATACCTTACTAGGAACAACTGTACACCCACTTGTACATCTGATTACTTATTTCAATTGTCTAATCATTCAATCACATGGCAGAAGTGATGCAGCTGGAGGCCAGTAGTTTTGAGTAATTTTTCACATTAATAATCAGAAAAATGACCTTGGTAATTTTGTCCTTGATATGATTGTTGCTGTTGTTGAACCTTGAGGCAGATGGGCTTAAACATCAGAATGCCACATCGGGTTCTACTTCTGTCAGCCAAGAATAGAAAGCTGAGACTGTAGTTGGCACAACCCACATTTGAAAAATGGAAAAATACATAGCTCGATGAATCTCGATTTCTGCTGAGGCACACTAATGATAGTGTAGAGATAAGATAAGAGATCTTTATTGTCAACTGTTGCAGGAACAATGAAAATCAATTCTGCAGTTCTGTGTTTAGCAGCAATTATAAAGACAACTAAGATATATACACAAAACTATATATGTCCATTTGCATATACACACCCACACATACATATATGTACCCATACACACACATATACACTCATACATACATATATACCTATATATACATACACATATACATATATTCTCACATATACACATACACAAAAAGGTGCATGACATGTACTGGATAAAAGATAAAGTTTTTACCATAAGGTGCATGATTGTATAATGTTATATAATGTTAGAGACCTGCTCTAAACATGAGTATTGCACTAAAAGGAGTGATACTGCACTGTTCACGAGGATCGTCTGAATGATGGTGGTGGTGGGGGTGGGGGTGGGGGGTGGCGGCACATTTAACAGCTTGTGGGTAAACGCTGTTCTTGAGTCTGTTAGTTTTTTCTTTGAGTGTCCTGTTTCCTCTTATGGAGGAAGAGGGGAGAAAAGGGGGTGTCGAAGGTGTGAGGGGTCTCTGATAATTCCACTGGCTTTCCGCTGAAGTCTGCCAGTGTAAATGTCACTGAGGAGGGGGTAGTGTTATTCACCCGCTCTGCAGGGCTTTCCTGTCTTCTGCAGTACAGCTACTGAACAACACTGTACAGCAGTAGGTCAGCTGGCTGTCAATGCAGAGCGGTATAGGTTTATTAGTAAGGGTTGTGGTAGGCGGGCTTGACGGAGCTTCCTCAGGAAGTACGAAGGAAGTACGAAGGAAGTAGCGTAGTGCTGTTTGCTTGGATCTCCTGAAGTCCATTATCATATCCACTGAATCCACCTTTCCTTGTATAGACAGTCCAAGCAGTTGGAGGTGTTGTAATGGTGTGAGGAATGTTCGCTCAGTGACTTGAGTCTCACTGTGACTGGTGACATGTTCCCTTATATCTCCTACAAGCTGGCATGGCTAGATCAATGTATGTTTTTAATCCATTTTAGGAGACTGGTATAAGTCAATCGCTGCTGTTTTTTGAGCATCAATGCCAGCAACAGCATGATTATGCACCATATCACATTGCAAAAGTCATCTGAAACTGGTTTCATGAACATGAAAATAAGTTCAGTGTTCTTTAGGTTCCCAGTTTCCAAAATCTGAATCCAACTAAAAAATTTTTGGGATGTTGTAAAACAGGAGGTCACGCAACATGAACATGGAGAGTATGATGTAATCATGTCAGCATGGACAGCAATCTCAATGCGATGAACAATTGAGATTATTTTGAGAGAAAAATGAAGCCCTGCCCAGTATTAGTATAATGTTTCTAATACAGTATTCATTGTATATAGTAACAACAGTGCTAAAATGGCAACATTATGAGCTTATGAGAGTGGTTATTATTTGGTGTGTTCCTCCAGATGAAAAACTGTAAAGCTGTTGTGATTAAGAACATGCCTGCCATGTCGGGTGCATTGAAATGGGCCAAAATGCTAAGAAGCAGAATCCAGAAGCTGTGGGAGAATTTCCGCTTTGTGTTCGACATGTAAGTGTTTCCTAATACTTCTCTTGCTGTGTTTAGTTATTCTATAAATTCTACTGATAATCAATGAAGGAATGGTGCGTCACATACCTTCTAGGTCACTGGAAGAAGCTGACATGAAGTTATTATCTCATAAATACATGGAGCTGTCCTCATTGCTGGATAAGTATGAAGAAGAGGTGTACTCAGATTGGTGCAGTAATGTTGAACAGGTCTGCCAGCTCAACCTTGACCAAACCCTCATTAGGAGGGATTTAATGTATGGTTTCCTATCAGTCAACTTCAATCAAGAGGTACAGCACAATATTATACACATCACAGTACATACATATTGTTTTAACTTTGGCTTTAAGTGGATCATCTAAACAAACATATAATGAATGGATCTCATCTTGTATCCTAAGCTGTTGGATGTCCTAAGAGATGTCCGGCATCTTCGAATGTTGGGACAGACCAGTATTCCTTGTGCTGCCTTAGAGGTGTATGAGAAGAAAGACACATTTCTCACGGTTTGTGAAGATATTTATAACTTTGGAGAGACTGATTTATAAGCAATTATTGAATGGGGCGAGGTATGATATGAAGAATTATTCAGATCTAGGTGGTGTTATCTGCCAAGATCTGAATAATTCTTCATATCATACAAAATCGAAATCCTATGTTTTATTATTTATTCAAAATACTTTTATTTCCAAAGGAAAGCACATCATAGCTCATGTGAGTCAACCTGAAGTGCTGCATACAATTCCCCGCTAACACCATCTCCAATTAATTCTAGACAAATTCCATGAAAATATAGAACAAAATATGGGATTAAAGTATTTGATGTTATATGTTGATTGATGTATCATTCATTCATTCATTTTCTAAACTGCCTAATCCTAATTAGGGTTTTTTTTGCTAGCTTTCTCAGGGAGGATGGGTATTTATTTCATGCAATATTGGATCATAGTGATGGGAATAAGTAAACAAACAACAATATATTGTAATAACAAAAATAACAGTCTCTTTATTTGAGGAAAAAGTCAATATTTAATGTGGCCAATTTTTAAAATTTTCTGTGTTCTGTGTTCAATTTTTCTTTCGTCAGTGTTTATGTTTATTTGCCATACTTTTACCTCAATATACTTGTCGGAATTATTTTTTTGGTTCTCATTGCCTACAATAGCATTGTTAAATACATTTTAACCAAAATATTATAGAGAAG
>JAQMYF010000001.1:30157345-30168828 GCA_030014195.1 Neosilurus mollespiculum
ATATATACTGTATTTTATTCATTCCTTCATTCACTGAACTGATTGAACAGCATGCCATACCATCACAGAGCGAACACACACACACACACACACACACACACACACACACACACAATTGACATTCCCACATAGGGAACAAGTGTATGAGTGAGAGTTAAGAATGAATTTCTTCATAAGAACAGTACTCTGTATTGTTGATAAAAATAGAAGTCAAAGTCACAAAACTTTTATTTAATTATACTTCAAAAACAATAAATAATCTTCCTAAGGGACGGCAATTGGAGTCCATCTAGTTCATTACTTTTGACTCCTAGCCAATTAATAGATTTCAGTGAATAACACATGGAAAAATAATTGTATTATTTTCTGCATTTCCAGATATGCTGGAGAGGCTACTGGAGAAGAAAGCAGGCAGGACTTATGCTCCATCAGGAAATAAGAGACTCGTCTACTTTGTGGATGATATGAATATGACAGCTGCAGACAGTTATGGCACAGTTCAGCCTCATGCTCTCATACGTCAGCATTTGGATTACAATCACTGGTGCGAGAAAATGTGTTTATTTGTACAGCTTTTATTAGTGTAATGTACTGATTCATATTTATACTGTGTTGTTACTTTTTTAGGTATGACAGTCAAAAGATGTGTTTGAAAGAGATACACAAGACACAGTATATAGCCTGTTTAAATCCACAAGCAGGGAGCTGCACAGTGAATCCCAGACTACAGGTACACTATCTGAACTTGTACATTGCTTTCCACCCAAAAAGGCAATACTATTATTTTAAACAATAAGTCAATGGTATTGCCCCAAGATGGCCTGATGAGCTGTCCAGGGTGTACTCTGCCCTCCCCCAGTGTCGGCTGAGATGGGTGCCAGCCTTCCCGTGACCCTAATTTGGATAAAGCGGTTCAGAAAATGAAATGAAAGTCAATGGTCTCATTATTTCACAAGCGAAATATTTCACAAGCAATAAAAAAGCTTTGAACATGTTTGTGATATGTGTATTTGTTTGATATACACTACCGGACTGTCTTGCAGAGGCATTTCTCAGTTTTCGCAGTGACCAACCCCACCCATGAGGCTCTGAACTCCATCTTCAGCTCCATTCTCAGCCTGCACGTACAGAGCCTGCCGTTCAACATGGATGTGGCCCGGAGTGTCCCCTCTGTAGTGCAAGCAGCCATAGCTCTACATGACAGAGTTAGCCACCATTTTCTTCCCTCTGCTAAAAAATTCCACCATCTCTTCAGCCTGTGGGACCTCTCCCAGCTGTTCCAGGTGAGAAGAATACATGCATAAATTATTTGTTTTCACACTCATCATGTGGCAACAGTGCAAAACAAAGTTGTGCAGATACAGGCGAGCAGCTTTGCGTAATTTCCACATCAACCATTAGAATGGTGAAGAATGCAATCGCAGTGATTTTGACTGTGGGATGATTGTTGGTGGCAGATAGGCTTGTTTGAGTATTTTTATAATTGCTGATGTCATGGCATTTTCACACACAACAGTTTCTAGAGTTTACTCAGTATGGTGAAATAAAGAGAAAACATCCAGTGTGCTGTAGTTCTGTGGATAGAAATGCCTTGTTAACAAGAGAAGCCAACGGAATTTGCGAGACTGGTTCTAGATGACAAAAAGGTTACAGTAACTCACGAAGCCACTCTGTATAACTGTGGTGAGCAGAAAAGCATTTCTGAATGCACACCATATCAAACCATGAGGCAGATGGGCTACGACAGCGAAAGAAAATGTCAGGTTCAGCCAAAAACAGAAAGCTGAGGCTGTAGTAGGAAATCTCAATTTCTGCTGAGGTACACAGATGTAAGGGTCAGAATTTGGCACCGACTGCATGGATCCACGTACCCATACTACCTATTGTCAACAATCCATCTTGGTGAAGGTGGTGTAATAGTGTGGAGTGTTTTCTTTGGGCCCAAAATACCAGTGAATCATCACTTGAATGCCACAGCTTATTTATGTATTATTATTATTATTACATAAGTATTGCTGATCATGTGCATCCCTTCATGGCCGAAATTTACCCAGCTTCTAATGGCGACTTCCAGAGTGATAATGCACCATGACACAAAGCAAAATTTGTCTCAAACTGGTTTCATGAACATGAGTTCTGAGTACTATGTTCTTTAGTGGACTTCCTATTCATTAAATCTGAATCCTGTAGAACAGCTATAAAAAATGCTATGACTGCATATTCACAGTACGGAAGTTTGACGTATGGAAGCATCTGAAGCACTGCAAGAATATGCTATTGCGAATATGCTATGATATCTAATCATGTCAACATGGACCAGTGGATTTAAAGGAATGTATCTAACAAGTTGTGGAATCCATGCCATGAAGAATTGAAACTGTTTTGAGGCAAACAAAGTTCTACCCAGTAGTAGTATGGTGTTTGGTGATTTTAAGTGCATATGTAGCTATCAAAGCATACCCTAATAACAAAATAAGCTTGAGTTGAAGGTGGTTACACCGTTTTGCCATCCCCCCCTCGAGTTATTTTCTGCTAACCTGTATATATATGATTCTAGGGCCTATTGCTGTCTAGACCTGAGTGTGTGAGGCATGGCTCTGACCTGGTCCAGCTGTGGGTACATGAGTCCCGTAGAGTATATTCTGACCGGATGACTGAAACTGCTGACTTGCAGCTTTTCCATAGACTCCAAACAGAAGTTGTTCAGCGAGTGTTTGAGGTCAGTAAACAAAGTACTTGCACAATTTCTTGCAATACATTTATATTTTTAAACATCATCTTTTATAATTTTGCATATAATTAATGTATATGCTTATATTTAAATGCCTGTATTTTATTGCTTTGTAAACCTGCTGTTAGAAGCAGCTTATGCTACAGGAACCACTGGTATATCTGCATAGCAGCAAGGGTGCCATGGAACCCTGTTATGGTCCAGTAGAGGGTTGGGAGCAGTTGAGGAACAACTTGATATCTGCCCTTGACACCTACAACCAGTTTCATTCCACCATGAACCTAGTGTTGTTCCAAGAAGCTATGCAACATGTGTAAGTGTTTTGGCAGCAAATTTATGTGTTAGTGTAGTCCTGCAATAGACTGGCAACATATCCAGGTTAAATTACTCCACCATTTGGCCAGTTTTTGCAGGGATTTTTTTTTTTTTGATAAACTAATCACACAAGGAAAATTTAGCTTCTGCATTTTACCCATTTAAAGTGGGAACACACACATAAAGAGTGGGCACACACTCGGAGCAGTAGGCTGCCACACATCGCCGTGCCCAGATAGCAGTTGGAAGTTAGGGCACTTCAGACATGAAGGGGAGGAAGGGAAGGTGCAGCTTGCTCCGAACCCTTAACCTTTCTTCCCGCAACAAGAATCAAACCAGCGACCTTTAGGTCCAAAACCCGCTTCTGTGACCATTAGGCTGCCCCAAAAATATCCGAGTATGCTACAGATTCACTGCAACTCACAGCAAGAAGGCCTGGGTTCGATTCCCGGGCTCAGGCACTTATGTGTGGAGTTTGCATGTTCTCCCCGTGCTTGTGTGGGTTTCCTTCAGGTACTCTGGTTTACTTCCACAGTCCAAAAACATGCACAGTAGCCTAACTGGTTGTTCCAAATCTCCCCTAGGTGTGAGTGTGAGTGTGAATGGTTGTCTGTGTGTTGGCCCAGCAATGGTGTGGCGATATGTTTAGAGTGCACCCCACCTTCGCCTGGAGTCGCCTAAGATGGGCGCCAGCCCCCCTGCAACCCTCATTTGGATTTAGCACTTAGAAAATGGACGAATGAATAAATAGAGTTACTGTAAGTGTAATTAAAATATAAAAATTTTAGAACCGTTAAATAGATGTATTAAAAAACTTGAACACCTTTATTTTATAACTTTAGCAGTTCAACTGTGTATCGGTGGTGCACTCATCCCCAAGAACACTGTACTAACTGTTGAGTATAAGGGTAGCATGTTCTGGGGCTGTGTTTCTGCCGGTAGAACTGGTGCTTTGGAATAATGAAAAAGAGGAATTCTTCAGCGTAATCTCAATCCATCATAAACTTGAACACAACTGGGTGCTCCAACAGGACAATGACACTGAACACACATCAAGGCTGGTTGTGGAATGGGTAAAGCAGGCTAGCATTAAGCTTTTGGAATGGCTTTTTTGAAGTCCTGACCTTAACCCTATCATAAATGCAGTATGTGTCACATGCATGGGAAAAAAAAAAAATCCATTAGAAAAAAAAAATATATATATATATGCATGCATACAAAAACAAGGCAAGGACATCACTGAATCCAAAATATTACCATGACATTTTTGATGGGTGTGTGCAATTTTTGACCGCAGCTCTGTTATCAAAGTTCTTTGTTAAAAATATAATTCTGTTCTGTGCAGATATTTAATTTGTCTTTAATTGCTAAGTACACTGTATTGTGGTTAAACCATTCAGCTGTCGGATCAGTCGAATCCTGATGTGCCAGCATAGCCATGCACTGCTGGTAGGCGTGGGTGGCAGTGGCAAGCAGAGCCTGACTCGTCTGGCTGCCTACATCTCTAATATGAACATCTTCCAGCCTGTCCTGCACAAGGGGTATAGCATCCAAGACCTGAAGGTAGCCACCTTACTAGATTTCTGTGGACCTACTAACCACTAGAGGCCTAAATGTATTATGTGAAATGCTACATATGGCCAGTATCTTAGTAAATACTGTCTGTACTGCACAGAGAGTGTATAAAGCCGTGAAAAGTTAATCAAATATGCTCAAAAAAAAAAAGATGAAATTATTGCTGAAATAATATTACACTATATTTTACTAGCTGAAATGACAGTACCATCAGTTTGAGAATGAATTTAAAATGGCAGTGATTCATTAACAGAGATCATGTTTTCTTTTAGAAAACATTTCCCTGAATCAATATCCACTCCTGCTCTGTGCATACCATTGATCTCATTTAGTCCAGCCTGTATTCGACAACGAAGGGCTGTCAGATACTATTAAAGGGTCTGGGCAAATATTTCAATGCCCTATTGACGAGGCTGCTGCTATCATTTAATTCATCATGGTGTGTGAATCTCAGGCCATTTGGGCCTGCTACACCGATCAACACACTTAACACTCTGGAGATATCATATGCCACACCCTTTATACAATGTCCCAAAATATCCTTTATCCTTTGATGCATTTTCAGATATTTTTACTGACCTTCAGGACAGTAGGGAAGAGAATGAAGGAAGTGACTGCATGGGAAAAAAAATATTTATTTATTTTTTCCTTGAGTGCATTTATTAATCATGCTGGTACAGGTTTATCACATTCTATAATCCAAATCCTGTTGTGCCTACACAGGTGGATTTAGCAGGTCTCTGTATAAACACTGGGGTGAAAAATCTTCCTACAGTGCTCCTGCTTACAGATGCACAGATCCCTGATGAGCGCTTCCTTATCATCATCAGCACCCTGCTTTCCTCAGGTCAGACTTGTTTGGTCTTTTTCACACACCCACACACACACACACACACACACACACACACACACACACACACACACACACACACACACACACACACACACACACACATTGCATTGCATCCTTTGCCCCTTAAATCGAAGCTTCTCTCCTTACTGCCCCCAGGGACAACTATTCCTCACACACTAATACACACTCTCATGCCACAGGGGGCCTCATTGTGTGCTTGTCTGATGAATGAGAAACACATGTAAATGTGGCAGTGGAAGTGAAGTAGATTAACGCTGACTGAGACAGGCTGCTATGGCATTGGATCAAGCGCTCCAACACACAGATGGTGCCGCTCATCTGTCACTGATGTCAAACCCAGGGGTCAAAGACCTGCTCTCGGCATGTGGATTAGAATAAAGCAGCTGATTATTTAAGGTTTTTCATTGTGAACCCACATTTTAAAAAAACAAAAAAACAAAAAACACCGATGCTTGTGTTTGATTAGTGTTGAATTTGTGTTTAAAAATAGTCAATTATAAAAAATATAAGGTATTATAATGAAGTATAGTTAGGGATTACTGGTTTATTTACTAATGAGGGTGGCATGCACAGAGGCAGCATATTTCTACTTACTTAATCTTGCGGTGCTGGTACACTGACTAAAGTATTCATATTCATTTGTAGTTTATTACCAGTACCTTGGTTATACTGGGAAGAGGACTTACTTTGTTATCAAAGCTTTCCACAAGCTGTTAAATACATTTATTTGAGATTCTGATCCATGTTGACATGATTGCATCACATGATTACTGCAGATTTGTCAACTGCACATGCAAGTCTTAAATCCCCAGTCTATAAAGACTGCACATTATCAAGAGAAATATACAGATCATCCAAAGGAAACCAAAAGAGTTTTGATTGCTGTTGACACCCGGCATTAAACAAGAAACGATTCCCCACATCATTACAGCACCCCCACCTGCTTGAAGTGCTAACCCAATGCAGGTTGAATCCATGATTTCATGCTGTTGATGCAAAACCTATTAAAACTTGCAGCAGAAATCAGGATTCCTCAGACCAGACAATGTAATTTCTGTCCACTTCCTGCCACAACATTTGGCATGTTGTGTTTTCTGAGATCCTTATTTCTTCTCATCAAAAAGACTACATCGCAATTTCTCATACTTTTCAATAAGCATATAAAAGTGATTTGTTGTCTGTCCAATTCTATAGAGTCACCCCTGTTATTGCATTTTAGATGAAATGATAGAATCTCATAGAAAAACATGAAGTCGTGTAAAAGAATTTTTCCCCTGCAATGTGCTTTTCAGGTGATATCCGAGATCTGATGTCTGATGAGGATGTACACATTGCAGTAAAGGCAGTGAAGAGGGAAGTTCGTGAATCTGGCTTGTTGGACACCACAGAGAATTGCTGGAGGTTCTTCAAAGACCGTGTCCATCAAAATCTCAAGGTCTTCAAACATGGTCCAAGTCTAAAAATAAATCTGATAACTTTATCCAGTTTGCAATTAAGTGCTGGTTGCTTATGTGTAGTGTTTATGTGTTATGTGTGTGTAGGTGGTGCTGTGCATGTCTCCTGTAGGTAACACCTTGCGTGTTCGTGTGCGTCGTTTCCCAGCTCTCCTCAGCTGCACGACTGTGAACTGGTTCCAGGACTGGCCCCATGAGGCACTGCAATCTGTCAGCCGGCAGTTTATAAAGGAGATTCATGGCATCGAAGTGAGTTATAGTGAAAACTTTTAAAGCTTTCCAAAAATGTTTATGCTGTACTGAACTTTTCTTTTTTTTTTCTTTTTTTTTTTCCTTTTTAGTACTGATTTATAATGGGTTATTGTGTTTGAGTTGACATTTGAAGTTTGATTTCAGGTTCTTCAATGTTCTCTGTTCACACTATTTGCTTTGTACTAGGTCCTTGATCATTAGTTTCACTCTAAAGTGAAGACAAATTGGTGATCATATGCACCATGAGCATTATGACAGACACAGTTTCTCTTTCATTCTCCCTCCCTCTCTGTCTCTCTGTCTGTAATGTTGTTTTCCCTGCTCCAGTGGAACAATCACTAAGCAGGATCATTCATGCTAATGAAACAACAATGATTAATACACACAGACTGGCCCTCTAAGGAGCCACAGCTGTTACAGGTATTGCCAGACTGTGTGTGTATATGTGCGTGTCTGTCGGATGACTCAAGGCCAACTGTTAGCATGCAAGTTTCTACACTTATTGCTGGATGAACATAAAATATTACAAATACTTTAATTTTACTCAGTGCTTGAAAACAGTATTTCGTGTATCAACCAAAATGTTGAATTTATTTATTAAATTATTTATTAAAAAATTATTTTTTGAAATTCATTTTGCTGAGCTGTCCATGGTGTACCCCGCCCTCTCCCAGAGTCGGCTGAGATGAGCGCCAGCCTCCCCGCGACCCTAATTAGGAATAAGCGGTTCAGAAAATGAATGAATGAATGAATGAATTAATTTTGCTAGAAGTACTTTAGTATCATAGTCATTCTGTATTTTTTCTTCATGATTTAATATCATACATATATTATGTAGGATTTTATATCATGCATCAGCAAGGATGTTTCAAGAAAGTCTGAGGCCATGAGATGCTAGCCCCATCCACCGTATACCATATGCTGTGTTTCACTGGCTCTAAGCCACTATTTTCCCAGCATAATCACTCTCTCTCACTCCCAGCACCTAAATTTCAAATTGAGTAAGTCCAGTATCTACAAACTTGGAGATGAATTCAGGATTTATGAAGATGATATTTCAGGGCCCGTCACAGGCAAGGATGTTAAAGAGTGCTTAATCCAGCCAGCTCCCACTCATGCACTCTCTCTCTCTCTCCTCTTCTCCTTCTTTACAGCCAGCCGTTCAGGAACCCATCAGTCTTTTCATGGCCCACGCTCATGCCAGTGTCAAGCAGGCGAGCGAGTGCTATCGGCAGAAGGAGAGGAGGCACAACTACAGCACACCCAAGAGTTTCCTGGAACTGCTCAGGCTGTTTGGTGCTCTTTTGGAGAAGAGGCACATGCAGCTGCAGCAGAGGCTCAGTAGACTGAATTTAGGCCTACATAAACTGAAGACCACTGCCTTACAGGTAAACTTTTCCAAATGGGCCAAATTCCAGATTTTTCAAATGAGACATATATACCTGAAAAGCTGGAGGTGAGGATGAGCAAGATTCTTTGAAGTCTTTAGAATTCTATATATACAGTTAGTTTTGACCTTTAAGTATAGCTTGAAATGCTGTACAGGGGGTTGTTTCAGTGTTCATCTACAAGCACCTTCAACACTGTTAAACATTACAAAATCAAGACCAGGAATAGAATTTTTTTCTTCAAAAAAATTGTAATGTTTTTTAAATAGTATATTTTAAAATATCATATAGATTATTTTTACTTGTATTTTTACACACACACACCTACACACACACACACACACACACACACACACACACACATATATATATATATATATATATATGTGTGTGTGTGTGTGTGTGTGTGTGTGTGTGTGTGTGTGTGTGTGTGTGTGTGTTTATTCTATTTATTTAAATTTTTTAAGATGTTTCTTTCTTTAAATGCTTATAATAAGTTATTATATCATGAGGGAATCTAACAGGTGGGTTTTTATGAATTTGAAATTGCTCTGACTTAAGGAAAGTCCAATGTTTATACTTTACTATCAGGTTCATAAGATTTTATTTATTGTATTACAGTATAATAATTTTAATTAAGAATGTGCTTTTAAATGGTAACATTGTGATAAGTTATTGTGTATGTGTGTTAGGTGGGAGAGCTCATGGGTAAACTAAACTCTCAGGAAGTGGAGCTGAATATAAAGAACCAGGCCGCTGAAGCTCTGATCAGAAAGATTGGACAGCAAACAGAAAGAGTGAGCCAGAAGAGAAAGGATTCAGATCTAGAAGAGCAGAATGTAAGCAAGTATCTTATTATACTTATTGTGCCTGAAACCTGTTGCCAGTGTGTATGAAGATGGAGCATGTACTATAGTTGTGACTTTTCTTTGTTTAGGTGGCCGCCATAAAGGCAGAAGTGACACAAAGACAGCGCGACTGTGAGAAGGACCTGATTAGAGCCGAACCTGCTTTAGAGGCTGCTACTGCAGCTTTAGATACTCTTAACAAGGTGATTATCATGAGTATTGGAGAATCTGAATAGTGGAGTACCGTATCTGAACACAGTCAATAATATAACATTCTGCAATATTGTTTATTGGCCTTTATTATGGCTCCTTACTTGCAAGCAGATTTTAGATGCTGTAAAAGAAAAAAATGTCTACTCTACAGGTAAACCTGACAGAGTTGAAGACGTTTCCCAACCCTCCGGGGGCCGTAACAAATGTGATGGCAGCAGTGATGGTACTGCTGGCCCCATATGGACATGTTCCTAAAGATCGCAGCTGGAAGGCTGCCAGAGCCTTTATGGGCAAGGTGAACCTGTCACAGTAAATCCTGCACCTCGAAACCCCAACACATATTGTATTGCATGTTATTCTAATCCACAGGCAGACCTTGAATTTGCAGACCTCTAACATTATGAGCAGTGCTTTAAATGTGCATAATTTTCCAAACAGGGTCAGTGTTGAATTGGTTGTTACATATATGTTTGATGAAATATCAGTGGACTTGTTTGGTCATTAAGTTTTAAAAAAACCTTAAGGTGTATATAGGGTTGTGATATACTATAATATATGCATCATGGCTATGAGCTGTTATGAAATAATAAGAGATCTCAATTTTTTTAATGAAAAAAAATTATTAATTTACATTTTTGGGGGCATTAATTGTTGATTTTTGTCAAGTGACCCAGATGTCTTCCTACAGCTGGATGATTTCCTGCAGTCTTTGGTATACTATGATAAGGAACACATACCCGAGCACTGTCTGAATACAGTGAAGCAAGAGTATCTTAGTAATCCAGAGTTTCACCCTGACCATGTTCGTACCAAGTCCTTTGCTGCTGCTGGTCTCTGTGCCTGGACCATCAATATTGTGCGCTACTATGAGGTAAGAAATGAAAAATGGTGCTTGTGAAAATATTCAGTGAAAATATGTGAGTGCACATCACTTTTTGGCTTTATTGATTAAACACTAAATCATGGCTGATAGGTCAGCGTACATTCGTTTTTGTTTTTTTAATGACATATATATTAAGGCATGGAATTATTCATATGATCTTTATGATTTCTGTTTCTTTAATGTACAAAATTAACTATGGTTCTCATGTGTTAAAACGTTTAAGCTATGTTCTCTAGAAAAGCAGTGGAAGCATTGGGAAAGAATTTCAGTCATTGATTTAAAAAAAAATAATAATAATAAGGATTTAACCTAAAAATATATTCAATTGGAACTTGGGACTTGGAACACCAAAGTTATGAAGTAAAATACTTCACAGTTGGAAAAGGTGCTGCTGTGTCAATGCCCCTTTAATGAACCTTCCTTTAAAAAAATATTAATACATTTTAGCAGTACACCAATCTTTATTTTACCCTCTACAGGCTTACTAGGCACCCGCTTCACATTATTTATTTATTTAATGAATCTGAAATGATGAAAAACAGGCAAAATAGAAAAATGAGAGTTTTTGTAATGTGCATTATTTAAAAGCCAAAACTGTTTTGAACATCTCTTTTAAGCGTAATGTTTTTCATTTTAATTACAAAAAGCCCCCCTTATGCCACTAAAAAACCTGTTGAGGCATGGGTGCCAAAAGACCACTGAAGGTGTGCTGTGGTACCTGGTGCCAAGACAATAGCAGCTGGTCCTTTGTCACAGTCCTCCATGGATCTTTTTTGTACAGCACATCACATGGATTTGGAGGCCCAGTCTACACCTTTAACTCATCTTCCTTAAAGCATTTCTGAATCATTTTTTTGAATCAAGTTTTTCCAGGCAGGGCAGTGGTGGCCTGGTGGTAAGGTGCTGGATTACTGATCCCAAGGTCGGGGGTTCAAGCCCCACTATCGACG
>JAQMYF010000001.1:30169144-30191479 GCA_030014195.1 Neosilurus mollespiculum
GTCAAGAGTAGGCTGCATAGCCGTCAACGTGTTTCTGCCCTGCGATGGCCTGGCGAGCTGTCCAGGGTGTACTCTGCACTCGCCCAGAGTTGGCTGAGATGGGCACCAGCCTCCCCGCGACCCGAATTAGGAATAAGCGGTTCAGAAAATGACGTGACATGACAAGTTTTTCCAGGAGTACATTGCCCAGGGCATCATACTGCCTCTGCTAGCTTGCCTTCTTCCCATAATGCATAGGAAGGCTCTAACCACTGCATGGAGGGAACCCAGCTCAAGATGTGCTGTTTTAAAGATGCTTCAACCCAGTCATCCAGCCAACACAATTTGGCGCTTATTGAAATCACTTAGATCCTTACACTTGGATAATTTTTTCCGTTTCCTGCACATCAACTTGGTGAATTTACTGTTCCCTTACTGGGTAATATACCCCTTTTCAGGTCCCACTGTAACAAGATAATAAGTGTTAATCACTTCACCTGTCAGTTGTTTTAATGTTACGGCTGATATGTGTACACTCACCAAACTCCTTAGTAAGAACACCAGTACACATGTAATTATCCAATCAGCCAACTGTGTGGCAGCAGTGCAGCACCTAACTTATGAGGCAAAATATTGGTATATTAGTGTTGCTAATAAAGAGCTCTGTGAATGTATATAAAATGAGGTAATGAAATAAATTTTTGTAATAACAGGTGTACTGTCAGGTTGTGCCAAAGCGTCAGGCACTTTCTCAGGCCAACATCGAGCTGGACAGTGCTACAGCTAAACTGCTCACCGTTAGAAAGAAATTGGATGTAAGTATTGTGCTTCATTCTTGTTCAACATGTAAGTTGAAACTACAATTTTAATTTGTTTAAGGATGACGAAGTATTCACAGGAAGAAGTTATATATGTTTATACTGTGTACTGAGACATGTCCTTTCTCTTGTCTGTGTGTGTTTATATTCAGGATCTAGACAGGCACTTGCAGAGCCTCACAACCCAGTTTGAGAGAGCAGCAGCTGAGAAACTGCACTGCCAGGAGGAAGTGACCCGCACCAGACAGACCATCGAGTTGGCCAGTCGGCTGGTGGGAGGCTTGCAGGTACTACATTGAACAAGTAGGCCTAGGGTCAGCATCTGGCTACACTACATGGTTTTGGGGTTCTGATACGGATTATAGTTTTGGCTAGAAACAGAGATGCTGAGTTAGGAAGGAAGGGATGCACCATGACAAAACAGCTACTGAACTGGCCAAGAGGTCTGTGGACCCTGGCCAAATGGAGGTGAGGGAAGAGGGAGACCGAAAGCCTACTGACCTTTTTCTTTACTGTGCCAACATATCGTTTTTATATTGAATATACCGTACTAATAATTGAAACTGTATAGAAAGTGCCAGAAATTACAAATGTAAGAATATGGAACAAATATACTTAAATTTAAATTAAATCTAATTAAAAGTTATTTTCAATTGATTAATCTAATAGAATTTACTGGTAATAATCAGTTTCCAATGCTGTATTCTCTGTCAAAAAATATTAAAGTGTATGCTTATATTTTTCCGATAACATGTTCAGACATTTATCACCCGGATTATCTAAAATCTTTAGCGCTGTTAATGTGAAATAAAAATGAATGTAATATTTCTTTTAGCGCTTTTTTTGTAACAATTCTACTTCCTGATTCAGAGAAATGAATAGGGGAAGAATGGGACAGCATGGCCTTTATGCATATCAAGACTGATGATTTGTCTTTATGCCATTGACCTGGAAGCAATAGTGTTTAGACTAATAAATCAGCCCATCTATATTTAATCATTAACTCACCGCAAAGCCTCAACAGCTGTTGGAAATTAAAAACACTTCAGCCAGGACTGAGTGATATTCCAAGCAATCCATAATACATTAGGCAAAAAATTATAGTGATTTTTAACTGTCTGACAATTTATTATGTGACATGTTCTGCATGCTCGACCCTGCATAACCGATGTTAGGCAAGATTTATCGCTGCAGTAGCATCTCAGCTGTATCATTGAAGTTCTAAATGGGCGCCAAATTGATGCGGAGTGAAAATGTACCCACACTTTCTAAGCGACTTTAATGTGAATTGCAATTGTATACTTTATTGCTTATGTTCTTTTAGTGTTTATTATCAATGGGGAGGGATTATAATCAACATTTGGCCATACGTTCACCTTCCTCCACCTCTTTGACAGTTGATGCTGTAAAGTTGTCTGCATGAATTTCATCATATAAACTTCAGATGATTTAGAATAATACTTATGTGCTGGGGAAAAATGGTTTCTGAGATTTACCCACAAAGTAGCACTTGACTTCTGCTGATTGTATTGAATTGAATTGAATTGAATTGAATTTTTCACCTGATCTCCCTGTGTGCAGTCTGAGAATGTGCGGTGGTCAGAAGTTGCGCTGGAGCTGGAGGCTCAGCAGAAGACGCTCTGTGGGGATGTGTTATTGTCTGCAGCCTTTGTCTCATATTGTGGATATTTTACACAGCCTTACAGGCAGCAGCTTCTGGAGTGCACATGGAAGCCATTCCTCAAAAAACTCAAAGTTCGTATCTGACTTATCCTAATTGTTCCCCCAAGTTTCACAGTTTTTTCCATCCTGCATAACATTTATCTTCCAAAATGCTTTTGCTTTACTTTTGTATCTGTGCATACCAAAATCAGTGAAGCATTGATCTGAATAGCATCACTGTGTGTTTTCCTCTTCTCACACCTCATGTTCCAGCCCGTTATCCCACTGACAGAAGGCCTGGACCCTGTCCTGCTGCTGGCTGAGCAAGCCAGCATTGCCGCCTGGCACAACCAGGGCCTGCCGCCTGATAGGCTGTCTGTGGAGAACGCTGTGATCCTGAATTGCAGCCAGCGCTGGCCACTCCTTGTAGACCCCCAGCAACAGGCCTGCAAGTGGCTCCGTAATCTCTATGGACCTGGTCTCCGTGTGCTTCAGCATGGCGAGAAAGGGTGAGCACGAATAACCTTCTGCTTCACCTTCAGCGATGCTGTAGACATTTACTGACCATAATGATACAAAAGTACAAGAATGAGTATAGTATCAACATACATAATGTTCTGTTTTTTTACCTTTTTCATTTTATTTTACTAGATATCTGAATGTGATTGAGCAGGCATTGGTCTGCGGTGAAGTTGTGTTGATTGAGAATGTGGAGGAGGGACTGGATGCAGTTTTGGAACCTCTGCTAGCCAGGAACACCACCAACAATGGAAGGCAAGAGATAATAAAACTATTATAAGATAATAAAGCAGAAACTATGTTCTTCCTACTAAGCGTAGACAGGTTATAGCCATTTATTATTTTGTTGACACTGTTGTCATTTTTAACACACATATGTTTACTTGGATTTTGTTCTGCAAATACTTTTTTGCATGTCATGCTTTGGAGGCGATTTTGACTGTTTTTTTTTTGTTAATGTTGAAAAGCCGATAGTCAGATGTGACTTAGTACAATATGATAGCTTAGTGTTTAAATTGTAGATGAATTGGTGTTGCGTGAGTTGAATTGAGGTGGGGGCAGTGGTATTGATCTTGCTTTCAGGGTGGGTGATAGATGTGCGTTTGTTTGCTCATATTCTTTGTGTGACCTGAATATGAAGCACTTCTCTTGAAGTGACTGATCAGCTTCAAAGCACTAGTGGGACTTGGACAGCAAGTGGACTTTTATCCACCAACAGCTCCCAGAGTGTGCTGATGTTGACAGTATGTCTTCATAGAAATTCTTTTTGAGTTGTGATGCGAGGTGCTACTTTCCATTAACAATTAAGAAGGGAAAAAGTACAAGGGTTGCTCTAGAATTTTTAGAGCATTTATCTTTGGCCCATCTTGTCTTTCATTTTAGTTGTATTATATATTACTTATAATAATTTAGTGTTACGTACTCATTTGCCAAACCACTTAATCATACTACAGTCACGGGGAGGCTGTAGCCTATCTCAGCTGACACTGGGCGAAGGCGGGTACACCCTAAACAGCTCACCAGACCATTGCAGGGCCAACACAAACACACAGCCATTCACATTCACATCCACACCTAGGGGCAATCTGGATGCCTAATTTGCATGTCTTTGGACTGTGGGAGGAAACTGGAGTACCCAGAGGAAACACACACAGGCACAGGGAGAACATGTAAACTCCACACAAAAACACCTGAGCCTGGGACTCGAACCCGGGACCGTCTTTCTGTGAGGCAGACATGGTAACCACTATGCCACCATGCCACCTAATTAGTGTAATTATTAACTAATTTATGCCTTCAAAAATCTTTGACAGCTATCATAAAATTAACTGGTTGTCAACTCAAAATATGTTAGCCCCCCTAAAAAAAATAATAAAATAATAATAATAAATATAGTGTAATGTTTTAAATATTAATTTCAGCATTTAATTATGAAGTTTAAATTCTTTGTTCCTGAAATACTCTCGCACCTGCATCTAGTGACCCATGGCAGCGGCTCCCTGTTTAATCTGACTATAAGTTTATTCCTGCGGGTGACCCACACTCCACTCTCCACCCATGATCAATTCAGTCCGGCCGCAGCAGCCGTGATGAATCTGGTGCAGTTCCACAGCTGAAGTTCATTAATAATTGGAATGTTGCAGAGTGCAAAGTAATGAATACTAATTATTCCTTTCATGTCTGACAGAGGAGCATGAGCCAATCCATCAGCTGGGACTTTAATTTGGTGGAGTAATGGTTCTATCAATAGTACATTAATTCCGTCTTGTGAAGATATAGAGTTGAAGCAGACCCGGGCTTTGGTTGAAGCTCTGGCGTAAGAACCCGGGCTGTTGGCTGACTAGTGAGGGGTAATTAGAGAAAAATTAAAAGCCACCAGGTCTGGGCAGCCAGGCTTGATTTAATTGAAATGCAGATTGGGATAAATATTGGCTGCTGGGAATATGATCTTCCAGGTTTTATTTAATATCATTTGCTGGTGGGGGCTAGCAGTTTACATTTGTCATCTTTTTCTGTTTCGCTTCAATTAGAGAACTGGAAAAGTGACAGTAAAACGGCTTGTTATTAAAGATTGTAAATGATTTTCACAAGGTAATATAAGTGCCATGGTTTTACAAAAAAAGTAGCTTTTCTTTCACCTTTAGTCACATTAAAATAAGCATTTAGAAATAACAGATTAATGTTCCTTTTTAGATAGAGCTATGAAAAAAACTTAATGGGGATCTATGGGGACATTAACATGGTCTCTTAATTTTTTCATAGCTGTATGTTTGGTCCCAATATTGTATTTTCTACCTATTAAATGTGATTGATGGTACATTGTGTCTACAGGTTTATCAGGCTGGGGGATAGAGATTGCGAGTATAACAGCAGGTTCTGGCTTCTTTTACACACAAAGCTGGCCAACCCTGACTTTCCTCCTGAATTGCAAGCCCAAACCACCCTCATTAACTTCACAGTGACACAGGCTGGCTTGGAGGAGCAGCTCCTGGGACAGGTGGTCAGCCATGAGAGGCCTGACCTGGAGACCATGAAGGTTAGATAGACAAGACTGCACAGCCAAACTTCATTCTTACTGATTAAATAGCTTGCTTATAGTAATTCCAGTGCAAGAATACGAGGAATAATATGCACAAGTACAAACCGAACCCTGAAGTGATTGAAGTTCTTTTACAACCCCAATTCCATAAAATCTGGGAGGCTGTGTAAAATATAAATTAAAAAAGAATGCATGCATTTGCCAATCTCATAAACAAATATTTTATTCATAACAGTATATAGAAAATATTGAGACTTTTTACTTTTTAATGAAAAAGATTACCTGATTTTAAATTTGATGACAGCAGCACATCTCAGAAATGCTGGAAAAGTAAGTGGTACTAAAAGAAACAGCTGAAGGAATATTCCTGCAACTAAACTGGTTAATTGTTAACGGTCCAGTAACAAATATTGGAACAATATTCAGACAAGGCCGGAAATCAATATTGGATGCCCATAATCTCCAGGGCCACAGGCGGCACTGCATTAAAATCAGGCATAATTCTGTCCTGGGCTAAGGAACAGTATTTTTACGAAAGGGTAAAATGTCTCACTTTCAACATATGATATGTGAATAAAATATTGGTTTGTGAGATTTGTAAATCACTGCATTCTTTTTCATTCACAGTTTTTACAGTATTTATTTTTATTTTATTATTTTTATTTTATTATTTTCTTGTCCCACAAGGAAAAATTTAGCTCTGCATTTAACCCATACAAAGTGAGCACACACACATGTAAAACAGTAAGCACACACAGGAGCAGTGGGCAGCCCATTGCGGTGCCCAGAGAGCTGTTGGGGGTTAGGTGCCTTGCTCAAGGGCACTTCATGTGGGCCATGAAGGTGAAGAAAGGGAAGCCCCCCCCCCCCCTCCCCCCAACCAACACAGATTTTTCCTGTCGGTCGAAACAGCAACCTTTTGGTCCCAAACTCGCTTCTCTAACCATTAGGCCATGGCTGCCCCACAGTTTACACAGCGTCCCAACTTTTTTGAAACTGGGGTTTTATAAACTCTGTCCTTTATTAATACAGTTGGAGCTGAGGACTCAGCAGAACCTGTGTCAGATAGAGTTGAAGAAGTTGGAGGATGAGCTACTGAGCAGGTTGTCCGCTGCTGAGGTTAGCTTTCTAGACGATGCAGCATTAGTGGAACAGCTGGAACACACAAAGAAGACAGCTGCACATGTCCAAAGCAGGGTGGGAGAATTTTGTTAAGTATTTTATCACACTGTTATACTTTGGGATTGCCTGTACAGGAAAAATATCTATTGTATTGTAGCATAATAGTGCAAAGAGCACAGAGCCATTAAATGTATGAACTGATTTTTTTAATTGCTTTAATAGTTAGCAGAAAGCAGAACTAATCATTTCTGTTGACTGCATGTGTGGATATAAAAGAATTAATGTTTCTGTGTCTGGCACAGGTCATAGAGGCAAAAGAGAATGAAATGAAAATCAATGAGAGCCGTGAGCTCTACCGTCCTGTAGCTCAGAGAGCAACTCTTCTTTACTTTATCATTAAAGAGCTACATAATATCAGTCCCATGTACCAGTATTCATTTAAGGTAAAACTACACTATATTGATTTCCCATTTTGTATGAATATCCCTTTGAAGTAAAAGACAACAGAATTCACACCAAAATAGAGCTTAAAGATTTCTTTCTTAACTGCTCTCATTCACACCTCTAGGCTTTTAGTGCAGTATTCCAGAAAGCGATTGAACAAACTGCACGGGATGAAGATGTGGTAGTGCGTGTCCACTCTCTCACTGAGGCGGTCACTTATTCTGTCTGCATGTACACCAGCCAGGGCCTCTTCCAGAAGGACAGTCTCACCTTTCTGACTCACACAGCCTTTCAGGTGAAGGGGCACACCACCCTGGCACATCTACACACCCCTACCTATCTGCCTTCCTCCTCTTTTTCACCACTCTGTCATGTACATCAATTACTGCACTTTTCTACCCCTACATTAACTTCAATTAGGTTCTGTCAGAGGAGTGTGTCCTGTTTCTATTGATTAACCCTCCAAGTCAAAGCATGCTTCTCCCTCAGGCTGACAGCGCTGACAAAGCTCTGACAGAAGGGAAGGAGCAGGATGCAAATCCATGTTAGGGTGGCAGCTGTTGTTTTGCCTGCTGCTGTCTGTGTACATGTACTGTCCTTCTTACAACCACATCAAACTGAGTAAACCTGGGGCCAGTTTTTACCTCTGCCAAGGATGTTATGTTTTCATCTGTGAGGGTTTGTTTGTTTGTCTGGCTGTTAGCAACTTCCTGTCCAATGTTTTTGACAGATCAGTCTGAAATTTTTATGATGGGTGGGTGATCACCCATGGATGTTATTATACAATTTTGGTAAGAATTCACGCACTGATAACATCACAAAAAGTAAATAAAAAATAAAAAATATATATATCCCTATTTATTATAATTGCGGAAATAACAAAGTCTGATTTTTGGAAGTGTGGTAGTACAGCAGGCCCAGCAGGGTGTGCTGTGTACATAATTTTTATGGTTTGGCAGAGGTTTTCGCTCTCCAAGTGCTCTTTTTCCTTTTTATTTATTTATTTATTTTATGAGGTATAAACAAATACAAGATAAGATTAGAAATGCTAAAGCTGCTATTCATGACATGACTTCAGAATAGATTACTTCAGGTCTTTGATCCCAAAGGTGAACTTGATTACAATAGCAGTTTTGGGTTGTCTGAGAAAAGTCCACAAAGCAATTTGGATGTATGGCCTCAGAGGCATATTTTAACGACATCTTAAATAATTGTACCCTTCTATAAGAAAACCTAGAGAATATACCAACTGGACTAAGTAATTTTGCACTGTCATTATTAGTAGAGTTGAGGAATTAATTGGCTCTGGCCAGGATTTCCTTTGCAGAAAGCTTTTCTGAATTTGATTTAATTTTCACTGATCAACCTGCTTGTATTACAACAGCTTTAAATTTATGTCAGCAGTCCAATCCAGCTAATTTACTAATGGGGTCGTGATCCTTCACTGCCAAATAAAGATACATATATTATACATGGCACTGTGTTTTAATCATAATTATCTGTTTTCATTAGATTCTCCTGATGAAAGGCTCCATTGAATCAGAGGAGCTGGATCTTCTTTTGCATTTCCCATTGGAGTTCAGCAGTGGAAGTCCTGTCAGCTTCCTGTCTAGTCAGGCCTGGGGAGCCATCAGGGTACACACTACATCTGAGCATAGATGTGTTTGTTTGTTTGTTTGTTTGTTTGTTTGTTTGTTTGTTTGTTTGTTTGTTTGTTCGTTTGTTTGTTTGTTCGTTTGTTTGTTTAAATTTAAGTAACCTAATTATAGATTTTAAATTTTTTTAATAGCGTGGATTTTTAAGACTATCATCTATAGGAACAGTGTGTCTACAGGAGCTTCAAATGTGTTTAAAGGCTCTAACTAAACAATATCACACAAAAGGGAGTGTTGTTGTATTAACACCAGCCATGCTGATATTCAGTACAGCATAAACTTTCATGAATATCATATTACTTTTATGCAACGGCTCTGTAAACAACAAGTTAAACTAAACAGCCACACTCACATTTTTTAGTATGTCAGATACCTGGGTAGTTAGCTCACGATGATTTGTATGTTCTCATTAAAGGTGCCCTGGTAAACCTGGAGTCTCTTAATATTTTTCATCATTATATGATGAGTTTATTAATTGAGGTTTTGTTTTGTTTTTGAAAATAGTCAAAAGTTATAATCGTGAAAAATATGCTTTGCCATGTCTACTAATTATGTTGTTAACATTTCCCGAGTAACTGTTTTGAATGAGTAGGTAGAATAGGTAGAACTTTACATGCAGGACACATTACAATTACTATTAGTACTATTATGACACAACTGAACCAATCGAATTAGTTGACAAGAACTACCTGTTGTATAGCTAACATTGACAAACCAAAGGTGAGGTGGATGTTGCTGAATAGTCTTCAAGATGGATTGTCGACGGTTTAATTCACTGACATCCACCAAGACTGAGGCAAATAACTTTTCTAGTATATACTACATGGGGAAAATAAAATGTAAACTAAACCATGGCAGAGTGAGTTCAGGTGAGCTCGACAGGCTCCATGAGCATGAGCAGTGCTTAGCTAACAGTGTCTTATGAACTTATTCAAATTTTAAGTATTCACTACATGGAAATGTCAGTAAACTGCACTCTGTAATGCTGTGCTTTTATAATCATTCAAAGTTTTAGTATATACTATGCAGAAACGCTAAACTAAATTAAAATGAGATTATTATGGCTTGTTTCTCCATTTTTAAAACAAGATAATTAAGATTCCACCTCCATGTGCCCGTGACAAACTGTGAGTGTCTGTAATTTTGATTCAAGGATTGTTCACTTGGCATGATGTTTTACTCCCGGCTAGTGAACCAATCATATTGCGGCATTTCTCTATACTATATGCCAATACTTATACAGATATGTCAAAGTATTAAATTTTCTTAAATTTGAATTGCATTGTTTTAGAATTCAGGGATAGAGACATGACAGAGTCACAATTCCAGTGTTTGATGACATTTTAATTTAGACTTTTGTGTTGTAAAAATGAAATAAAACATGCTAAGAGACCAAATCTCACAGGCTGTAAGCACCTGCTATGTCCCTGCTCTCCCTTGCAACTTTAATATCAATCTGTATTCAGTTGCCTTTCAGCTGTGTTTTGACATCAATCAAAGAAAAACACATCAATAAAGTATCATTTTGACTTTCTTTTCAGAACTTCACGTTACTGTATGTTGCCACATGTTGGGTTATAGAGGGTAATTCATGTTGATCTATCATAAACATCACTAAAATTGATATGAAGTGATAATGAGGAAAAAAATCACTAAAAGAGATATGAAGACATTTATAATATAAAAATGTGTTTCGACATATCTGAAAACACCCTATATATAGTACTAATATAATCTTAACCTCCACCTCAGGTTCTGTCAGCACTGGAAGCATTTCATGGTCTGGACCGGGATGTAGAAGGCTCACCTAAGCGCTGGAGAAAGCTGGTGGAGTCGGAGTGTCCAGAGAGAGAGCGCCTCCCTCTGGATTGGAAGAAGAAAAATGCTCTACAGAGACTGATAATCCTCAGAGCCATGCGGCCTGACAGGATGACCTATGCACTCAGGTGAGAAATGTTTAAGTGACAGTGTCTATCATGTACAGTATTCAGTAATCTTAAATATTTAGCAAAAGGAAACACACCTAAGACAATGTAAACAGTACTTGTAGATGACTGACATTGTAGATGACTGTCATTGGACAAATGCTACATGATAGAAGTATATCATTGGTCAGTACTGTGTGTTTTTCTGTGGTTATTTAATGGTAGGAACTTTGTGGAGGAGAGTTTGGGCTCCAGATATGTAGGACCAACCAGGATTGAGTTTGAGAAGTCTTATGAGGAGAGCAGTCCTTCAAACCCAGTCTTCTTTATCCTGTCTCCAGGAGTCAACCCACTGAAAGATGTGGAAGCACTCGGTATATATGCTATAATTAGTGTGTTGTTCCAACAATCACAGACAGTAAGAAATATTTTATAATAAACCACTTTAAATGTTGTAATGTAAAAAGATTGTAATGTGTACAAATGCTTCTAGATATATTGTAATCATACAGTTTTAAAGGAGTTTTACATTCCCTAGCTTGTCAATGACCAGAATTAGCAAGAGGTTAGGCCTGCACTTTTGGCCTACAAAGGAATTTGGAGGGTTGGGGGGTGGGGATGTCGTACAGACTTGTCATAGTTTTAACTGTAAAAATTACAAACTGTGCGGGCATTTGTTGTGTAGGATTGAAGCTGGGCTTCTCAATAGACCGGGGGAACCTTCACAATATTTCACTGGGACAGGGCCAGGAGAGTGTGGCCGAGAAAGCTCTAAAAATGGCAGCCACAAAAGGCCATTGGGTCATTCTACAGGTATTGTGCCACCTTTGTGCAAACTCTTTCTTTTAGTATTTATGGTAGGACCATTTAAGTCCATCAGACTGGCTAAGTCAATTCGTTTTATTTTCAGAAAAAGTGATTCTTTAGTATGCAGTTTTATAAATACTATTTATAAAAGGGTGTTTGTTTGTTTGTTTGTTTGTTTGTTTGTTTATTGTTTATTGTTTTTGTTTTGGGTTTTTTTTCAGAATGTGCATTTAGTGGAGCGTTGGCTGGGTCATCTGGAAAGTCTTTTGGAGAGTACAGGTCAGAAAGCTCACCCCGAGTACAGAGTCTTCATGAGTGGACAAACAGCTCCCAGCCCTGAGGAGCACATAATTCCCAGAGGCATCCTGGAAAATGCATTCAAACTGACCAGTGAGCCACCTACGGGCATGAACGCCGGCCTGCATGCTGCACTGCACAACTTCAGCCAGGTCTGAGAGCATGGAACCTAAGATTGATATATGTGTATGCTGGTTTGGGAAAATTGGTCAGATTTCAATGTGACTGTAAATTCTGGAAAACACTCAAAATTCACATGCTCACATTTTCTACGTGCTTACATGGGTTTCCTCTGGGTACTCCGGTTTTCTCCCACAGTCTAAGGACATGCACGTTGGCTGTTCCAAATTGGCCCTAGGTGTGAGTGTGAATGATTGTGTGCGTTTGTGTTGCCCTGGGATGGACTGGCAAACTGTTCAGGGTGTACCCCTCCTTCATCCAGAGTCGGCTGGAATAAGCTCCACCCTCCCTGCGAATCTAGTGGGATAAAATGGTTTGGAAAATTAATGAATGAATGTTTTTACCCTAGCTGCCTGCTTCTAAAGATCCTGTTGAGTAATAAGTACCAGTCAAGTCTGCCTAAAGCTGTATAGCCAGATTTCACAGTGTGATACATTTTCTATATGTTCATAGCATGGTGAAATTTATAAGCTTATTTACTTAAAAATTCCAGTGTACTCTGTCAGAATGTCTACAATGCTGTTGGACTGTCACATCTTCAATACAAAGAGCAACACTTGCACAATCTGTACAGATCATACCATATACAAGTTTTAATGATGCAATCCAGATACCAGCGGGTTTGCTCATTAAGGATGTGTAGGGGTTGTAGAAAAATTTTTAGATTCCTCCCTAAATTAATTTTACTATGTAAAGCTGCTTTGTGACAATGTCAATTGTAAAAAACGCTATACAAATAAAACTGAATTGAATTGAACTGAATTGAATACAAGTTTTAAAATGTGTAAATTACCTATAATCTATATAATATAATTATATCATTTTAATAATATAATTCTAATGAAAGAAGTATATTAAAAACATGTAATTCAGTCAATAAGATGTGATCCGCAATTACTATTAATAATGTTAGTATGAACAGAGATCAGTGTCGTGAACAGACAGTTATGATTGTAGTAAAAAATTAAAGTGAAACTTTTCCTACTATACATTTATAACTCTGTAATTTTGGCAATCATGACAAATTGCAAGCAAGTTCAGGAAAATGTGTAATTTTGGCTACAAGAAAGGTTTACCCAGAATGCCCCACATATGTGTGGATCCATATTAGATTGTAATTATTATTATTATTATTATTATTATTATTATTATCATCATTTTTATTATCATTATTTTGATTATTTTGGTAATAATCACACAAAGAAAATTTGGCTTCTGCATTTAACATCATCCAAAGTGAGCACACACACACATGTAAACAGTGAGCACACACACACGCTTAGAGCAGTTTATATATTTCGTTTATATATTATGTAGTTATACAGCTCATACAGATGTCTATATAAGTAGATAATATATTATGTACAGTGTTTGGCCAAAAAAAGTGTACACTCTAATATTTTGTTGGACCGCTTTTAGCCTTGATTATAGAACGTAATGTCCATGGCATTGTTGCTTCAATTGGTCAGGTTGAGGCTCAGCAATATTATGTGGCAATAAAATGAAGTCATCTGAATGTACTGAATTCAAGATGTTGGTGAAAAATGAACACAGCTCTGGGTGGAATTTTTTATTGTGATGTTGCTCAAGTTTGTCGAAACAATGCCCTGGAGATTAAGCCCTGTAATCAATACGAAAGGCAGTCCTACAAAATATTAAAGTACCAAATTTCTTTATTTATTTTTGGGGACTGGACAGAGTATTGGATTATATTTACAAATGTTCAGATCTTCTTACCTTCTTTTTAGTTGTTTGGGTATTGCAGTATATTAAAATGTTGAAAGAGGGTTTTTTTACATGTTTATCCATACCAGTGTATGTCATTATACTGTCTAGTTCATGTCTGTCTGTGTCCTGATAGGAAACTTTGGAGATGTGTTCACATGAGCAGGAGTTTAAAGCACTCCTGTTCTCTCTCTGCTATTTCCATGCTTGTGTCAGTGAGAGGAGGAAATTTGGACCTCAAGGTTGGAATCGCTGCTACCCATTTAACACTGGAGACCTCACCATCTCCATTAATGTCCTGTATAACTACCTGGAAGTCAATTCAAAAGTAAGTTAGACACCTAACACTAATTAAATTTGTTCTCACAATGTATCATATAAATAATATGTTGAAAAATGCATTTGGTCATTTCTATAATATTGGTAGAATTTGGCATTGATATCATTTGACATGGAAAAAAAAACTCTGCATTCTTTCCCACCTGAGTCTCACTTCCCACCATTTCTGTGAGATCTCATAACATGTTTTTTCTCTTCACTGCATCATGCTGGTCACAAACAATTATCCTGCCAGCACAACCCCCCCCCCCCACCCCCACCCCCCCTTAAAAAAATCCCCCTCAAGAAAAGAATGTCCTTCATTATGTTAACCAAACACTAACCTGTACATGCGTATACAGGGGATTCATTAGGCGGCCAATGAAGCATCACGCTAAATGTAATTACACACACTGCGTGTGACATCTCGCACCACTCCATAAGTGATCACTGCAATTAGGCCTGATGAAGGAAGCAATTTGCAAAACAATACAGATACAAATGACTGTGAACTTCCAGCTTCTGTCATCAGCTCTAAGGTTCGCACTCACACACTTTTCTCTTCTCTAGACGCCCACATCGCTGACTCATTTATTAATTTATTTTATTTTATATTGTCACACAAATCCAATATGATCCGACAGGACTACTTGTGAGATCTCAACACATTGTGAAAGTACAAGAACTACCCTGGAAACATATATATATGCATAAACAAGAGATTGCGGCCTGATTTTATTACAATAAACTAATAATTGTGTTTATATTTGTCTGGTTGAGGTGCCATGGGAGGACCTGCTTTATCTGGTAGGGGAGATCATGTATGGAGGACACATCACTGATGACTGGGATAGGAGACTCTGTCACACTTGTCTACAAGAGGTTCTTAATCCAAAGATGGTAAAATTAAATTATTCTAATTATAACTGTATTATTGTAAAAAGTATATTGCTTATGGTTTTATTGTTGCACCAAGACATCTCCCAGCAAAATATGTCTATTCATTCATTCATTCATTCATGACTCTGAGCAAAGGTGGGGTACAATCTGAACAGCTCACCGGTCCATCGGAAGGCCAACACACACACACACAACCATTTACACTCCCACTCATACATAGTGGCAATATGGAACAGTTCATTAGCTTAATGTGCATGTCTTTGGACTGTGGGAGGAAACCAGAATACCCAGAAGAAATCCACGCAAGTATGGCGAGAACATTCTTATTCCACACAGAAACGCCGTCACCCAGCCCGGGACTTGAACCCAGGACCTTCTTGCTGTGAGTCGGAAGTGCTAATCACTACATCTCTGTGCCACCCCAAAATAAAAAAAATACATTTTTGGTGAATTTGACAGAAATATTTTACTTTTGGAAATACTTTTTTTTTTTAATTATCTTGTTCAAATGGAATTTGGAGACATTTGTTTAATTATAAATTTCATTTAATAACATCAACTCACTGCATGCAAACAAACTGTACACTCACTGCACTGGTTTAACTCTTCTTTTTCTGTATCTTGTATTTCTGTTTGAATTCCACCTTGTTGTGCAAACCACAAAAAAGTAAAAAGTGAATTTAAATATGTACATTTGTGCTGAAATGTACTTAGCACTAGCAGTGTTTATTAACACTGGTATCTTTAGAAATTCAGTCACATTATAAATAAATATAGTGCCTTTTTTAACATTAATCACCAGAAGCCATGTTGTGTAGCTTTTTTTTGGCATTACGATGTCTTTTTTTTAAATTTCAGGGATTTTAGCCTTAGTGAGTACCAACCTTTAAGGGTTTGTCTGCCATTTCTACTGAAGCATTATCTACTTGGAATAATGACTTATGATCCTGAAATTGCAGACCAATCAGATTGCGCCATTCTTATGCGGTATACACCAATGGACACTATCCACCTCTCAGACTTAGGCTAATTATTATGTGTGTGTGTGTGTGTGTGTGTGTGTGTGTCTGTGTGGTTCAATAAGGTACAAGAAAGTTCATCATTTATTTTCTGAACCGCGTAATCCTAATTAGGGTCGGGCTGGTGCCCATCTCAGCCGAGGGCAGAGTACACCCTTTACAGCTAAGTATAAGAAAGTTTGAGTAAATTTCTGCAGTTTAGAGGAAACAAATGGTGTAATTGATTGGTTGCTCAGTGCCACCTAGTGGTGTTTTACTGTATTACAGAAACACATCCTCCTTTTCTCATGTTTCAAAAAGTGATTGATCACTATTTAAATATGATATATCTCCAAATATAATGTGGATCACAATCTGAAAATGTGTTGAACTGATTTTACCTACTAACCTTCTCTTTCAGAACACTTTCCTTTATATCCCTGTAGTGTTGAAGCTGGCGTGTCCCTTAGTGGATCTCATTATGCACATATCAGTCACTGAGTTAGTGTGCGCACTACAGTATTATCATCTCATAGTGTACTCCACATCAACCTTCATCTGTTTTAATCAAATCTTGTAAATGATTAGTCCAACTGTGACTAATAACCAAATTATACATGCACTGAATGTATTGTGAATGAGGTAAGTAATTTAATAATCATTCACTAATGGCAAGGTGGATGGTGGATATTGCTGTATAAGACACAGAGGCAAAAACAACTAAAAGAACAATAACAACAAAAACAGCAACAACAAAATCGTAATTTACTTCCTTCTACGTAGTTTTCATTCAGGAAGAGATATAAGTTTTTGTACCATGTCACAGTTTTTGTAATTTTGCCTCTACCATCTACTACCATTACCATGTACTACATGCTACCATGGATTTGAAATGAAACAATCAGCATGTTTCTGAAATGTTAATGTAATACTCTACACTTCGATCACATCTGCTTCATTTTAAATCCATTGTGGTGGTTTACAGAGGCAAAATGATCCAGCCCGTGATGCTGTCCAAAACTGCACTTGTACTGTAATTATGCAGTGATGCTTTATTGTTCATAGTGAATGGCTAAAAAAAAAAATTTAAGTACAGTGGAGGTGAATATGTTTGTCGGACTGGCTGGTTATGTAATTATTTTTCCCTGTTCAGTTTGAAGGAGGGCTGTTCCTCTGCCCTGGCTTCTCAGTTCCTCCTGATCTGGACTACGCTGGCTATCACAATTATGTGGATGAGAGATTGCCGGAGGAAAATCCAAGTCTGTACGGTTTGCATCCTAACGCGGAGATCGAGTTTATGACCGTCACGTCCAACAATCTCTTCAACACACTGTTAGACCTGCAGTGCCGAGACTTAGAAAGAGATGAAGCAGCACAGAGTGTGGAGGAGAAGGTCAACAACACTAATGTTTTCCTCTTATTGCTCTATTTCTTTTACTATGTATTTTTAATGAACTCAGTATGTAATAAATGTGAATTGTAATGACATTGTTAATTAAACTTGTTCTGATCTTAGGTGAAAAGTGTGCTTGATGACATTCTGGAGAAGCTGCCTGAGAGATACAGCATGTCAGAGCTGCTTGCTAAGACATCAGAGCGCAGTCCGATGATCCTGCTCTGTTTGCAGGAGTGTGAGCACATGAACCTGCTGTTATCTGAGATCCATACCTCTCTTGCACAGCTGGACCAGGCCCTGAAGGTACCTCAGTAACCGTGGGATACACACAGCTTTTTTTTTTTTTTCTTTTTTTTTAAAGGAAACCCTCTGTAATTCGGGTTCTATGTGGAACGGTCTCAGGTTTCCTCCAGAGAGATCACCTGAAGAACCCTTAAAGGTGCTAGAGAGAAGCTTTTATCTATGACTCTAGACAAATATTATTCATGCAAGTGTATTTGTACTTGGTCAACATTGTATAGGTTAACAAGCAGAGATCACATTATCTGAGATACTGTGTACACGCTGTGGTTTTCTTTCTTTCAGGGTGAGTTAAGTATCTCTCCTGACATGGAGATTCTGCAGACCTCTCTTTACTACAACCGGGTTCCTGAAAGCTGGAGTCGATTGACCTGCCCCTCTACAAACACTCTGGCCCAGTGGTACAGACTTCACTGAGTTTTCCATCTTGTTAAATTTATATGGACATGGAGGACATTTCCGTGTTAGTATGGTGTGTTTTAAAACATCACTCTACTCTGCCAGGTTCAGTGATATCCTCAGTCAGTGCCGAGAGCTGGACACCTGGACTCAGGACTTTGTGCTTCCGGCTGTGGTGTGGCTCTCAGGACTGTTCAGTCCACAGTCATTCCTAACAGGTAAGCAAGTGACACACACACACATTGGTTTAACTATCCCGGTGAGGACTGTCCATTAACATAATTATTATTGTAACTAATTAATGCTGAGTCCGGCCTAAAATGCAGGCGAATATTGCCAGATATTTGTAACCCTTTAGGATACTTGATGCCCACCAAGTTAGAACCCCTTAAGGTGAGGACACTGTGGTACCAATACACTTGTGTGAAAATGATTCCTCATGATCCTCAAACCTCTCTTTTAATAACGAAGCTTAAATTTTATGCCTCAGCCATCAGAGAAAATAAACACAATTTTTATTACTTTTACTTGACTACTTGGTCAATAGCCTATGCCTAAACTAATAATTTTGCTGTGCAGAATTCATGGTTGCCCTTTTTGAATAGATGAGAATTTTGGTGATGTGGCCCTTAGTGAAAATGAGTTTGACACCCCTGCTAAGAAGTGTTTTTCTTATTGCCACACAACTTTTTGGTCCTAACCCTGAGTGTAAATGCTCTTCCTTTCACTATTAAACATACCTTATATAATAGTTCTATTGCTGATGGTTCGTTACTATCCTTTCAGGTTTAATAAGGCGTTGGACAGTTCTGAACCCAATTTGAGTAATTTCAGCAATCTAATCCCTTGTTTTCTTAATTTGGTGAAGGCTATTTATGTACAGTAAGATTTTTCCATGGCAATGGGATATGTTGTGTAAGTAATGAGAAGCTCCTCACTGCATCAGTAAATGCTAAAAAAAATAATAAAAATTGTTGCCAGCTAAAAATGAGAAAATGATTACTGCAGTAATTATCCAGACGAAGTTTTTAAGTATTTGCTTATTTACATCCAAATGGTGACCTTTTTGGAGCAGGCAGTTAGATTAGGTTATAAGCATTGAGGTGCACAGGTTGTCTTTCACTGGAGTCAGGATCTTTAAATGGAATTTTCTACCATTTCAACTTTGCAAGTGGTTGAGATACGAACAAATCAAATCAGGTTCTTTTTAAAACAATAAAATTTAGTAAATATGTTACAATGTGACTCTTAAGAGTTTTCCGAGGCTGCCAAAAATCATCCCAAATCTCTAGATTGGTATGTATTCCTATCATTAGGGGTGATTTACTCATCCCAAAGTGGAAGAATGTGCCCACATAAATATATATATAGAAGCACACATCAAGATACAGCCATGCCGGAAACGCTTGTGATGTCTTTTGCGTTTCAGCGATCATGCAGAGTATAGCTCGTAAGAACAAGTGGCCACTTGACAAGATGGCTTTGTCTGTGGATGTAACTAAGAAGACAAAGGATGATTATGGCCACCCACCTCGAGAGGGTGCTTATGTTCATGGGCTCTATATGGAGGGTAAGTGAGAAGGTCAGGTGAACTAATAGACACTGTTAGGGCTTTGTAGAAGCTGATGTTGAATGTGGTGTTTTGTGGTCAGCTCTGATTTGCTCTGTGTCTCCCCCAGGGGCTCGATGGGATGTCTCAGCAGGGGTACTGTCAGAAGCAGTGTTGAAGGACTTGACTCCTGCCATGCCAGTGCTGTATATCCGTGCAGTACCTGCTGACAAGCTGGAGCTGAATAACACCTACAAATGCCCAGTGTACCGAAACAAGCTCCGTGGACCCACTTTCATCTGGAGCTTCCACCTTAAAACACGCCACCCACCTGCTAAGTGGGTGCTGGCAGGAGTGGCCCTGTTACTGTCTGTCTGAGTGAACAGCCTCGACTCCTTTATCTAAATTACTAAGAGGTACTTAAATGTTTCATGCACATTGCACCATTGTCAAGCTGAAGAAGTTATGACAGAGTTCAGAGATGAGACGAAGTGTGCTGTATTCTTATTTGAAGAAGTTTTAACTTGCAGTATTATTCTGGTCTGTACATGATGTGTTTTTAATAAATTTTAACCAAATGTTTGAATACCGCTCCATGATAAACTTGAGTGTTGGTTGAAATTCATTACATGAGTCCAGCATTAAGTTCTACAGCTAATATAATATAATGTGTTTATTAGCTTGTGTGAGTGTGTGTATGTGTGTCGCAATGCAGATTGTTCCCACAGTGCTGAGCGTGTCAAGGCTCAGTTGAAAGGACAGGGAAATGATAGATCAGCAGAGCAGGGAGGAAATGATAGGTTTGAGTAGGCCGTACCGCAGCGCCTCTTCTCTCAGCGAACTGCAGCACAATCCCAGCAGGCAGTAATGGCACAGCAGGGGTCTCTGTCACAGCATCTGCTCGGCCATTTAGACTCCTGCTCCAGCTGAGACAAACAGTAAGCAAGCTGACTGTTACAATGCGTATGGAATGTGCTTTTATTCCTCCCGTGGCCTCCTACAAGGCCTGATGTGTCAGTCATGTAGGATTTTTTTCTTCTTGAGATCTCACTACCCATTATATGTGTTTTATTTCAAGTGAGCGCTATAATAGACTTCTGTAATCCACTCAAGCATTGAGCATGTGTGCTTAGAGAGTATCTTTGAAGCCTGAAACTTTCACCGAGACAGAGAAAATGAAGACATTCATAAGCAGTAATGTAACAGTCCTAAGTTTTAATGTTTTCTTTCGCAGTGGTTTTAAAATAAACTGAAAAAAGGTAATTATCATAGAAATAATGCATATGGAGGAATTAACACAAATATATTGCTTTAATGGTGTAAAAAACACCAGAAATGAATTTAATGTATTTACAATTTCTACACATTTATTAAACATGCACATTTAATACTGGTCTCTCAGTGGCCCTGCCAAATCATACAGACCAGTATGGTTTGAAACACACTCCACACACTGCATTTCCTCCTTCTTTTCCTCTACACTATACAGACTAATACTGAACTAATCAGTGTTTCTGTTATGTCGAAGATGTAATTACACATCTTAGTTACAAGGAGTCTATAAAGAAATGTGCTTTGTGTAATTCTGCACCGCTCTCATAGTGTAACCCTGACTAAAACTATTATACTAAATTTATAATGCATTAGGAACTCATTAGGAACAAATAAGCAAATTCTCTGCTGATTTTTCTCCTTTTGGCTTCACTTGTATGTCGCTACCAGGCAACCACTACTGGAACTAAAATACTTTGGTACTGGTTAATTCTGTCACTACTAGTCCTAATTCCTAAATATAATCTAGATACTGCCATCTTCTTGTTTGTTTTTCTGATTGTCTAAGGCTGAAAGTAGTTATCACATATTCCTGTACAACTATTACATTACCTCAGGCCTATTCATGACATGAGTTCAGGTCTGTTCATCAAAGACCAGTGTACTCTGGCATATCATTTGATTTGTAATACCTTCTTATTGCTTTGGCTCAGTTAATAGCCATCCCATTCATCAGTGTCATTTCACATTTCTGAGAAGTTAAACATCCTTGGCTCCTTGTGATTCTCTCCTCCACCAAGTTGTGCAGTCTGTGAAGCTCATTCTCGCCTCCTTGCGGCTGTTCATGTTATTTGTGCCTCTTTCTTAGTGTCTTGGCCATGTGAGAGGGATCATGGCATCAGCTCTTCTCTCATTGGTCACCGAAACACATTATTTATGATAGACACACATATGTCCTGTCCTAGACCTTTGTCTCGAGTCTGTGTGAAAGTTCAAACAGAGTCTGCTGATTGTCGATGATATAGAGATAGTTGATGTAGGCTTTAGCATCAGGACTCGCCTTCTGGGTCAGCATGTTTCCTTGAAGATGGCAAACACATTGTAATTGTTAACAAGTAGGTCGACTCTCATTTTTCTGAGTCTTACTTAACAATTATGTGCCTAAGGTGTATATCTTTAAAGAGTATATTATCTTTTAGTATATACTACACACGAACATATGCACTTACATATTTTATCCATGACAGAGGCAGGTGAGGTGAGTCTGCACTTCGAGCTGAGCTAAGCACTATGTAGCTAACGGTAACGCCTTATGAGCCTATTGAATTATTTTTCCATTTAAAGCATATAATGGTGAAGCTGCCCATTCCAAGTGACCAAAAAAAACTGTGTGTCTGCCATTTTGATCGAAGCACTAGCCACTCACTCACTGCTTTTCAACCATGGTAGTGGATCAATCATATTGCCGTTTGCAATTGCGTGCAGATCGTGTGTAGTATATGAAAAATATACTACACACATATGTGTGTGT
>JAQMYF010000001.1:30223125-30246580 GCA_030014195.1 Neosilurus mollespiculum
GTGATATATATATATATATATATATATATATATATATATATATATATATATATATATATATATATATAGCTTGCCATATCTCTATAGCATCACTCCACATCAACACAATCAATTCCTGTAAACCCTACCCAACATATTTCTTGGAACTCAATTCAGTTTGCCTGTAAGAAGATAAACAATGACTCCACATCCTCAGCTTTGTAGAATCAATAGTCCTGTGAAAGCACACCAAGAATGACAAACAGACCCAATATATGGCGATTGTCTCAATCCTCCTTCAGACTGCACTGGCTGCTGATACCATACAATCCTGTCTCTCTAAACCTACAACATCTAACACTCATCCAATTTTGAGCAAAGGAATCCTCAACACTGATGTTTTAATATAATTCAAAATGCTATCAAGGTGTTAAGAATGTATTTTGTTCCATAACTCAATCTTTAAATTGTGCGTATAAAACCCTGTCAGAAGTGAAAATAGAGCTCATTAGGCACTTAATAGTGGAATCACTTCCTCTGACTATTCATAAATGACTACAATCTTTCACACACAGCCTAGCAACACCAAAAGTCAGTTATAAAAAAATAAAAAAATAAAGAAATAAAGAAATGCAACTGATGAGGTGGTGCACACTAATCTAATACACACATACACCGAATTACATACACGCATTACACACAGACACACAACATTCCATTATAGCATTTCAACATGTGATATTTGGTTATAATAATAATAAAATAATTTTATTATATAATTAAAAGTGTAATGAGAGGAAGAATATGATACAGTTCCAGTACAAGGAGTCAAGGCTGAATCATCAGCAGCCATAATGCACTTAAACAGAGCAGTAGCCACAAAGACTCGATTTGAGACAGACAGGCAGAGAGAGAGAGAGAGAGAGAGAGAGAGAGAGTACATCAGCGAATAGCCATCAGTGAGCTTTAATGTACACATGATGGTTAGTATGAACATTTGGACATAATAAACTAATTTTATTATATAATTAAAAAGTGTAATGAGAGGAAGAATATGATACAGTTCCAGTATGAGCAGACAAGGCTGAATCATCAGCAGCCATAATGCACTTAAACAGAGCAGCAGCCACAGACACTCGATTTGAGACAGACAGACATTGACAGAGAGAGAGAGAGAGAGAGAGAGAGAGAGAGAGAGAGAGAGAGTACAACAGCGATTAGCCATCAGTGAGCTTTAATGAGGTTAACACTCACTCAGCTGAACTGATGCTGAGACTAACACAGCCATGCAAGCTGAAGTGAGCTCACTCTTTTGACACAGAAAAGAAGGAGCCAAGTATGAACATCCTACTGTATGATCATGCACAAGGATATAATAAAGGAGATATAAAGAACTAACAGTCATGCTGTTTCAGGAAACAAGGTTTAACAAGCTGGTGTGCTGTGTTTACCCAAAAAGCTGATTATTTCCCAATAAAGGCACACCCTGAATTGCTTTAATCTTTTTACACCACAGCAGTTTACCTACGTAGGATCCCTTATGAACAAAAAACCACGTGGATAAAAATGTTCAATGTTGTGGAACACGTGTAAAGCAGGAGTGATCCTGTTATTACTAAAATTACAGTAGCTGAAAACAGTCATGCCCTAGCCAGCCTCCTTTTTTCTCTTTGCAGTTAGCAAAATCATAAGGGACATTTTATCATCATTTGCTGAACTGCTTAATGCTATTAGGGTCGCCAGAAGGCTGGAGCCAACACTGTGCGAAAGTGGGATACACCCTGAACAGATTGCCAGTCCATCACAGAACCAACAAACACACATCCATTCACACTCACACCTAGGGGCAATTTGGAACAGCCTAATAGCCTATCGTGCATGTCTTTGGGTTGTGGAGGAAACCAGAGTACCAGGAGGAAACTCACGCAATAGTGATAGCATAGAAAAAACGTGCAATCTCCACACAGAAACACCCATGCCCAGAACTCAAACCCAGGACCCTCTTGCTGTGAGGCAGACGTGCTAACCACTATGCCACTGTGCCACCCACGTCTTGTCATGTGACTGAGAAACAAACAAACAAAAAAATAGTCATCTGTCCTCTTCAGTGGCAGAAAGCAAAGCTATACAATATACACCTCCTCACATAATATGCCACCATATCAACAATTTAGTCTATTAATGTCCAGACAAGTCTTAGTGCAAGCTGTTACAATAGAAATGATAACATAGTAAAACAAACACAGTAATATAAAACTTTGCTCTGTTTCGAATCCAACACTACTGTCAGAGCTTCTGACCAATCAGATTAGAGAATTCCGTAATGAGTTATAAAGAAGAAATCTTTGAACAATTCATGTTTTATTATGTGGAAGGATAGTTGTAATGAATTACAATAACAAAATGAACAACTTAAGATTTACTCTTATATCTCCACACGTTTGAGTGTTCTTCAGGCATGATGAGCCCATGTCTACAGAGTTTAAACTACACCCTAACTGGCTTACTCTAGAGAGATTTGGGATCAATACTGTTAGATTAAACATCAGCACAAGGGAACAAGGTGATCAGCAGAACTGACACACGCGGCCGCTGTAAACGATTCTGTTTGCTTCATTCTGCTGTTCAGCAGTTCAATATTTAAGAACTTTAAATGCACACCATGCAACATAAACATGTCATGTATGTGCATAATGCATTTTGTGCTCTAATACATTCGGCAGAATGTCAATTATAAGCCATAGATTACATTATTTTAACACCTTTTATTCATAAAACGGATTTTATGCTGAAGACCTCACACCAATTTATTATGATACTGTAACTGATTTTAAAGGGTTTACAGACACATTTTCTAAACAAACTGTTTTTAGTCCATAACACACTACATACCTCCATCCTACCAGCATCTGGAGACAGGATCTATAAAATTTGAAAAAAAAAAAAAAAAAAAAAAAAAAAAAAAAAAAAAAAGAAAATGCACCACAGACAGCAAACAACACACCCAAATACACCCACATCAATCAGGACACTGATGTCAGTTAACATTTTCAGCTTCCTACCAAAGAAGGGGGTTTTGCTTCATTTACACCAAGTATGTGATGATGAGAATACTTTGTATCTGGGTTTCTGTCAAAATGGACTAATGAAAGCACCATTAAGAACCATATAAAACTCAGTAATCTTTATTTGGTTTTGTTTTTATTTAAAATTTTTTTTTAACCTTAAATTTTGATCAAACAGGTATGTTCCATGCGCTGATGGATTTCTGGGGCCCAGGAGAAAATACAGCAGATGAATTCTGGCTTTATAAAAAGTTAGAGATTTTCAGATAAGTTAAACAAATAAAAAAAAACAAGCTGCCTCTGTAACAAATTGTAGATGGCAAAACAGTACTTGGGCTGTGCTTGGGCTAAAAAACAGATGTTTTTTTTGAATATTTTTAAGTTAAGAGGAGAGGAAAGAGAGGAGCAAGACTGGATAGAATGAAGGAGACTACAAAGGAAGCAAAGCAAAGAGTTGATTACAAAACTTCAGGTTCATCGTTCTAAACAACAAAAAAAGGCAAACAATGGGGTTCTTACACAGTGCAGTTTAGTGACTACCCAATTCATTCAGGTTTCACCAGTTACCATGGTCAAAATACATGAAACTGGAAAGGTCCTGCTTTTTTATTTCACAGATAAAAAATTTTATATTTTAAATGATGTAAATAATCACCAAACTGGAAATGTTCTGTTTTTTTATTTTAGAAGTCTGGTCACCTGTAATCTGAATGCCAAACAGTAAAATCCACTGTTATAAAACATTAGAACGATAGTTAATTAACTATTTCTAGCAGCAGTGACCTCTTACTTGAAGTCGGACATCCTGTCATTGCTCGGAAGATTTCTGCTGAATGACGCAATCTTGGGTTTCAATTCTTTAAACTCACAGGAGTGGATTCACACTTAAGACTTTTTATGTTCTTGTCCCAGTAGTAATACCACTGCTACATAAAAATAATATGCTTTAAGAGGACTAAATACAGTAAGAAGCTGAGACCAAACATCAGTAGTGCAGCACCTATATCTGTTTTTGCCTTTAAACTGCCCATGGGAGTCACTTGTCATATTCTGCCCAGAGACACACTTGGGAATCATCAAACAATTGCAAAGCTCTCTCTGTTGACATTTTATATGCGCACACTCCTCATTTGTAAACTAAGCAAAAGCCATGTGCAGTTAAAATTGAGCGTACTGATCCATCTGGCTAAAAACAGCACTGCCCTGCCTGTATGGACTAAAATGTGAGATAGAACCCACCTGTCTCTCTTGCTGGAGGGCCCCCGCCGTCCTCATCCAGTGTCAGGTGGCTCAGCAGGTGTTCCAGAACCTTCTCTGGGCTAGCGGGCACACTGGTATACCTGTGACACAGAGACGAGTCAGTGGACTCTTCCCCTTCTATAGAGGACAGTGAGCGGCTGCTGCCACACCACTCCTCATCCTCCGTGCCTTCCTCATCAATGTAGCGGAAGTATGGTACGTCGAAGGTGGGTATCATCACCCGGTTGCTGCTGCTGTCCGAGCCGCCGTCCTCATCTTCATCTTCTTCCTGCTCCACCAGTGCCGCCAGCATCACCCTGCCCTCCAGCGGACACTTGCTGCCCATGCTAGCACTGGCTCTTACCTACCACATTGACTCAGGGAGCTCCGGTGTGGCTGCTGAGCCCGGAGGACAAGCTGCACGCCTTGCTCTACTGAACTTCAGCATAAAGAGATCGATATGAGGGAGCCGGTGGAAATGCAGCACATACTCAGTAAATGGGTGTTTGTGTGTGGCACGAGAAAGTGAGAGAGAGAGAGACACACACACACACACACACACACACACACACACACACACACACACACACACTCACACTAAGAGAGAGATAAAGAGAGAGGAAGAGAGAAGGGGAAAAAATGACAGTTCAGATTGAAAGTGTCATTGATGTGAGAGAAGAGAGAAATGGAGAGTGTTAGAGAGAGGAAAGGAGTATTCACACAAAAGCATGTACGCGCCCCTATTTGTGTGTGTGTGTGTGTGCACGCGTTTGCATGTGTGTTCATGCTGCTCACCTCCTGGCAAGGGAGGAGGGGGAGAAGGAGGAGGTGGAGGAGGGTGCTTGCTCTGACGTAGTCCTCTGAAGCAGCAGCATCTCTCTGCTCCTTTCTCTCACACACACACGGACTGCTGCGTCACAGAGGGGCTGAGGGGGGGGGGATTGAGAGAGAGAGAGAGAGAGAGAGACAGAGGGAGAGTGAAGGAGGTGGAGTGTATCACCAAGGAGATTCCCTTTTCCTCCTGATTTCCACCAATATACACCCCCCTACCCCCCACCCCCCAAAATTACACCAGCCACATCAAACAGCTTTTTATTTTATCATCTGCAAACACAATGCAGGCTTCCACATCCATATTCATCCATGACTCTATGCATATTTTAATAATGAGTTCCTTAATAAAGGTGTTGGTTAATTACCCTAGTCTAGCTTTAGTTTGTAGTACTATGCACTGTGTGTTTTTTTGTGTGTGTGTGTGTGTGTGTGTGTGTGTGTTTATCTGAGGCGGTGCCTTTGGAACAAAGGAATCAGGAGGTGTATGGGTCATGCTATAACTCTGCCACCTCATCACTTGGGTGTTATCAATCTTACCCACTCATATAATCCATTCTCAGGTGTCCATTACTCACTAGATCATCACTTTTCTAAAGATAATTAAGAAACACCCAATCAGTAATACACCTACTCAAATATTCTGCAAAAAAATAGTGGCCAGTAATAATGTAACAAATACAGGAGGATATCATGGTGGTAAATGTTCTCTGATGTCCTCTGCGCCGAAGCAATCGCTAGGAAGCAGTTATAATGTGTGCTGTGCCTTGGGCCAATGTCTAATCTATTCTGCTGGCACAAAGGACAAAGGACTGTGTGGTTGTGGACTGTTTATATCAAAACCTTAACCAGTGTGGTCTTGTTCTGGGTATTACTGCTGTGTAAAACACATAAACTGGTTTGTTATACTGTTGCACTAGAAACCTCATTAAGCTGGGTGTGTAAATATGGGTGTGTTTCTGTGGGAACAAAGAGGAATATATTTATTTTATAGTAGTTGCATTATCAGGCCTAGTATTAAAATGGACAGTTGTTGGTGTGTGTGTGTGTGTGTGTGTGTGTGTGTGTGTGTGTGTTGCACATATAATTAAGCAGGAAGACAGGCTGGAAGAGCTTGCACTTTTCTGCCCTAATTTCCAGTTGCACTGAAGACCTTAATCACACCTGTCCTCACTCACTCAGTCACACACACACACACACACACAGTATTGATGAGAGGCACTCACAGCTAATAACACCAAATACTGCAACTACAACTAACCCTCTAAAGTGGCTGTTATTGGGGCAATCAGCTTCCCCTCTCCGAACACACTCCATCACAGTTGCCACAGACACACAGAGCTCAGTCTGGCTTTAACTTAGGAAAAGACTATTATTAGAGAACATAATCTAGGACTTTGCGTTGAGAGGAGCCAGTTGAGGTGGCTCTGGCATCTGATTAGAATGCCTCCCTGGTGTGGTGTTTCGGGCATGCCCAACCGGGAAGAGACCCCGGGGCCGACCCAGAACACGCTGGAGGGACTACATCTCTTGGCTGGTCTGGGAACGCCTTGGCGTCCCCCTGGAAGAGCTGGAGGAAGTGGCTGGGAAAAGGGACGTCTAGACCTCACTGCTTAGGTTGCTGCCACCGCAAACCCACCCCGGAAGAAGCGGAAGAAGATGAATGAATAAATGAATGAATAATCTAGGACAACTCCACAGTCCCAGAGGTCCACACAGTTTTGCATTATAAGAAAAAAATGTTTAATAGATAAACCATTAGCACGGCAAGTAGACCACTGGAATTGACTCAAAAACACAGCAAATGTTTCCAGAACCAAGGATATATTTTTTCAGGCTAACACGTTTCTTCCAAGAAATGCTTCTTTTCTAGCAACAGTTCATGATCCATCACAGAGCAGCACAACACCCAGAAAAGCGCTATATACCATTTTCCACATACACAAACTCAGAGTTGTCCAAGATTGGCTAGTTTTGCTCAGACTGACAAGGCAAGGGAATATATCATCCCGTCCACCAAGGAAACACAGCCAATATCACTCCTTTGGATCCTTGGCCATGGATAGTTGTGGCATTTTCAAGATTCAAACTCACCGATGTTTGACTACTCAACTATGAATTTAATAGAATAACAGACCTGATCATCAGGTCATACTGATTATGTTTAAAGCCTGCAACTAGTTCAGTAAGATCATAAATGTTACAGAAGTATGTTTTTAGTTGCACGCAGCAAGCCCAAAGGTATGAAATTCTACTTTACACTTTAAACTTTTAACTACTGATAATTTTAAAAGCAAATTAATTTAAAATCCAAATCTGCACAGTAAAGTAATAGCCCCAACTGCAAACACTTTCCAGAGACATCCGTGGACACTGGGTTGGTCTGCCCTACTTAAAAATGGACCACGGAAAAAATGGTTGTCATTGGTCTCTTTTTAGGGATCAAAGTATAACATGCTTATTATGGTTTATATTAAGTTTGTATCAGCAGTCGTTAATTATTAAAAAAAAAAAAACTTTTTACCAAAATCTAGAGTCCCAATAATGTTGGCAAAAATACTGTTTAAATATTTTTGTGCTCACTGGGAATACAACAATTTCTGCTTTCCACATATTAACAGTGTGGCTGTACTTTGTCGTTTGCTGAAATGTCAGACTTATTTGGCAGTTTGTGTCACATTTGTCGTCAAGGGTCACAGTCCCTGCAGTGTTTTTTCAGAACTTGTTTAAGAACTATACTAACAATAATATCAGGAATGTTCTAGACATATTTATTTTCTAACTAGGTAATAAGGAAAGAATAAGGTATATGAAAGTATAGGAAACCTTGATAGAAACAAAATTTTTTGCATTGCTTATTGTAAATAGGTGTCACAGAAATGCATCATGTTTATAGCTGAATAGCTGAAGAGGCTACTAAGAATAATGAAGTTTTACCCATTGTCCAATTGTACATCTGTGGCTACATATTTAATAAAATTTTTCTCAAAATTTTCTTGCACTTCTAAGGCTTTCAATTGACTTATTTTTCTATACCATTCCCTCAGAACATATTGAGTAAGGTATTACACTGGCCAGGTCAATCAACAGACGTTAACCTAATTAAGCATATATTTAACCAACACACTGGGAAAAGTATCACAAAAGACAAACACAACGGTTTGCTGATGCCAGGGGGTTGCCGGCTTGATGCAGTAATTGCAAGCAAAGGATATTCATGAATGTCTAGGGTACGCGTTACATAATATAATTTCAAAACTAATAATTTTTTAATTTCACTTACAGTAATTTGTTTTTAAAATTTGCCTTTAAAGTTACTTATTAACGAGAAAATTTGTTAATATCTGAACCCAAAGCCAAACCTCCCTACAGTGCTCTAAGGTTATGCACATTAAATTCATGGCCACATATTGCTAAGGCAGCGACACTAACGATGACACCCCATCTCCCCTCCAGCCATTCAGTAACAGGGGCCGTACAACTTCCTGCTGCTGATTTGCTGGAACAGCTTTGTGTGGCTTGCTCCTTGAAACTTTGTACTTTTCCTCTCTGCAGAGTAGGGGCTGTAAAAATGCCAGATGTTTTTCAACATGCGTAGAGCATGGACAGCTAGCGGACCAAAATTTAAATCTGAAAAAAATAAATAAACAAACAAACAAACAAACAAATAAATAAATAAATACACTGCCTTGAATCGCCACCTTATCGTGGAGGAGAGGCTTGCATGTCCTAATGATCCTGGGAGCTATGTTGTTGGGGGCATTATGTCCCTGGTAGGGTCACCCAAGGCAAACAAGTCTTAGGTGAAGGTCCAGACTAAGTGCGGTTCTGAAAACCCTTATGAGGCAAGAACTCCCTTGCCCAGATCCAGGTTTCCCTTGCCCAGATACAGGTACAGGGGGTTTCCCCTGGAGCCAGACCTGGGGGCGGGGCACGAAGGCAAGCGCTTGGTGGCATGGCCATGGAGCCAGGCTGGGCCCAGCCGTAGAGTAGACATGGATCCGCCCTCCCATGGACCCACCACCTGTGGGAGGGGCTATAGGGGTCGGGTGCAGTGTGAGCCGGGTGGCAGCCGAAGGTGTGGGTTCTGTCGGACCGATCCTCGGCTACTGACTCCAGCTCTTGGGACATGGAATGTTGCCTCTTTGGCGGGGAAGTAGCCTGAGCTTATGCGAGAGTTTTACAGATACTGACTAGATATAGTCGGGCTCACCTCAACACATAGCTTGGGCTCTGGAACCACCCATCTCGAGAAGGGCTGAACCTTGTTTCATTCTGGAATTGCTCCTGGGGAGAGGCAGCGAGCCAGTGTGAGCATCCTTGTTGCCCCCTGTCTCAGTGCCCACATGTTGGGGTGATCCCCGGTTGATGAAAGGGTAGCCTTCCTCCCCCTCCAGGTGAGGGGACAGGTCCTGACTGTTGTTTGTGTTTACGTATGAAATAACAGTTCTGAGTACCCACCCTTTTTGGAGTCCCTAGGGAGTGTGCTAGAGGGCGCTCCCCCTGGGGACTCCCTCATCATCCTGGGAGACTTGAACGCCCATGTGAGCAATGACAGTGTGACCTGGAAAGGAGTGATTGGTAGATACAGCCCCTCCGATTGGAACCAGAATAGTGTTTCGTTTTTGGACACCATGCTCCCTAGGCAGCAGTTCGATGATCCACTTTCAAGTCGTGTCATCAGACTTGCGGACGCATTTTCTGGGCACTCGGGTGAAGAGAGGAGCTGATCTGTCAACTGATCAGCACCTGGTGGTGAGCTTGCTCTGATGGCAGGGGAGGCTGCCCTCCAGACCTGGGAGACCCAAGCATGTGGTTAGGGTCTCCTGGGAACATTTGATAGTCTTCTGTCAGAAGGGCCTTCAACTCCCACAATGGAGGCCAGGGACATGGGACCGAATGGGCCATGTGCAATGTCTCCATTATTGAGGCAGTAGCACGGAGGTGTGGCTGGAAGATCATTGGTGCCTGTCGTGGGGGCAACCCTCAAACCAGGTGGTGGATACCTGTGGTGAGGGGGGCTGTCAAGCTGAAGAATGCCTATCGGGTCCTTTTGGCCTGTGGGACTCCTGAGGCAGCAGATGGGTACCACAAGGCCAAATGTGCTGCAGGCTGGGCTGTCGCCATTGCAAAATCTTGGGTGAGGGAGTTCGGTGACAGCCTGGAAAAAAATTATTGGTTGAACTGGAAAAGGTTCTGGACCACCATCAGACGCCTCAGGAGGGGAAAGCAGTACTCCACAGACACGGTTTACAGTGGAAGTGGGGTGCTGCTCACTTCGAATGGGGATGTTGTTGGAAGGTGGAAGGAATACTTCAAGGACCTCCTCAATCCCACCAACACACCCTCTGTGGAAGAGGAAGAGCCTAGGGATTCGGGGGGTCTGCCCATCACTGGGGTAGAGGTCACCAAGATAGATAAAAAGCTATTTTTTGGCCAGGCTCCAGGGATGGTCTTGGTTGACATGTCTCTGCAACATTGTGTGGTCATCAGGGGCCATACCTCCGGATTGGCAAACCAGGGTGGTAGTTCCCCTTTTTAAAAAGGGGGACCGGAGGGTGTGTTCCAACTATCATGAAATCACACTTCTCAGTCTCAGCCAATTGGAAAGTCTATTCAGGAGTCCTGGAGAGGAGGATCCAACTGATGGTTGAACCTCGGATTCAGGATTGTTGCCCTGGCCGCAAAACTCTCAACCAGCTCTACACACTCTATAGGATCCTTGAGGGGGCATGGGAGTTTGCTCAACCTGTCCACATGTGCTTTGTGGCCTTGGAGAAGGCTTTTGACTGTGTCCCTTGTGGGGCATGCTCTGGGAATATGGTATTCCGGAACCGTTGCTACAGGCCATTCGGTCTCTGCATCCCTGGAACCAAAGCTTGGTCCACATTGGTAACAACATGTCAAATTCATTCCCAGCATGGGTTGGACTACGCCATGTTTGTCGTTTGTCAACGATTCTGTAAGTAATGTTTATGAATAGAATTTCTAGGCACAGCCAATGCGTTCTCTGGTTTGGTGACCATAGGATCTCATCTCTGCTTTTTGCAAATGATGCTGTCCTTTGGCTTCATCAAGCTGGGACCTCAAGCTCTCACTGGAGTGATTCGCAGCTGAGTGTGAAGCGGCTGGGATAAAAATCAGCACCTCCAAGTCCAAGGCCATGGTTCTCAGCCACAAAAGAGTAGAATGCACCCTCCAGGTCTGGAATGAGGTCCTGCCCCAAGTGGAGGAGTTCAAGTATCTCAGGGTCTTGTTCACGTGTTTGAAAAGGATAGAGTCGGAGATCGACAAGTGGATCGGTGCAGCCTCTGCTGTAAAGCACCCCGGATTAAGTGGATGAAGATGAAGTAGATAAGGATCAATAAATAAATAATCTGAATTGCAATTAATAAATGCTGAGATGGGTGCCAGCCTCCCCACATCCCTAATTAGGATTAAGTTGCATAAAACCTGTGGTATTCTTTTTATGTGTTATTTTTTGTTTATTAGAATTAATAATTCTAGAAGTCCTTGTAACTAACCAATTATTGAGTATGTTATCAGCGTGAGGTATATGGACTGAGCAGGAAAAAAAAAAAAAAAAAACACACAAATTAAACCTTGTGACATCTGAAACATCCAAGAGGTCAGTTGAGAGACTGATCAATAGAAATAACCACAGAGGTCATCACTGACCTCTATGGGGAAGTACTTACCTCTCCATCAGTCTTATTGTGTTTTATCAGTACACAGTAAAACAGCATAATTAAATGTGTCAGTTGGAATGAGAGGTCCCACATGCCCTGACTACCTGGAAACCCTTAAAGAAGATTAATCTCTGACTGCATAACTATAACTAGTTTGATATAGTATAGCTTTTGGCTATTTTGTGTGTGTGTGTGTGTGAGTGTGTGTGTGTGTGTGTGTGTGTGTGTGTGTGTGTGTGTGTGTGCATGTCTAGTCAGTTTGGACTAGACCAAGTTATAATGTCTGCTTTATGCTGGATTAAAAGAAAGTAAACAGAGCTATATAGAAGATAAGCAGGAGAACCTCTTCATCATTCCTGCTATGATCAGTAGAAAAGACATTAACATGTACATTTCCATAACACAGTGATGGTATTTATGCTTATGTATGGTTAGGAAAATTACACTACATTCACAACCTAAAAGCACTCTCACATCATGTTTCTTGTTTCTTCTACATTAAACAGAATATTCATCCAAACAGAATTATATAACTGTTTTGAAACCCATCCGAACATAAGCTCCTGAAAATCAAATGGTTCTGTATCTTTCATCATTTCCTGTCAGTGACGATGAATTCACTGAGGCTCATTGCCATTAATAAAGGCACTGTACACATCAATTATTCAGTCTTCAAGTGAAATATTTGATGAGAATTAACCTGCACTCAAAAGGTCAACCTTTGTACAGACGAGAGTAAACCTCGACATTTGTTTAATTCCAGAGTTAACAGATATGTTAGCTGTAGACATTTGAGTAAAAGCAGGGATATCCTTGAACATCATTTAGTATGAATGGTATGCACTTTTAAAGTAAGAGTCTAAATCAAAGAGGCAGACTGCATCCAAATATCCATATACTTGGCTTTAAGCAACAACATACACCAGAGCATGGCCATTCTTTTAATCAGAGACAACAGATTTGAATAATAGGCCATGTACTATTTCTGGTTCGATATGATTTAATGTGTTTGTTGAAAACTAATGCATTTTTAAACACATGGAAAAATTATATGTTTTAAGTATCCTGTTCAGTATCACACAGAATGTTAGGTGACGTCAGCCAGTCTCAGTTCATACACCAATCAGCCATAACATTAGCACAAACTGACTGGTCTGCAACTAGGCAGTCCCATACACAGTAAGCTTCAATGCACTGTGTTCTGACACCTTGCTATCATAGTCAGCATTAACAGTTTCAGCAGTTTTGGCTACAGTAGCTCTTCTGTGGGATCAGACCAGACATATTAAGCTTCACTTCCCACACTCATCGGTAAGCTTTTGGCCCCCATCACACTCTTGCCAGTTCACTGGGTGTCCTTCCTTGGACCACGTTTGGTAGGTACTTACTACTGCATACCAGGAACACCCCACAATACCTGCTGTCTTGGAGATGCATAGAGAGCTGCCTAAACTCAGCCCAATCAGGTGGTTTTAATTATCACTACCCTCCTGTGGGTTCGGGGGAAGCATACAATAGACTCACTCCATGTCGTAAAAGGCGCCTAAAAGCTGTCAGTGAGAAAGCCTAGTGGCCCTGCAACTCATCAACATTAAACAAACCTTGGTGGGTTTTGTACAACATGACCAAAGAGAAGAGCAGAACGAAAAACCTTTTGACTGCCTGCAGGCCAAAGAACAACATGGGACACAGCTCGAAACTGGGGTCATGTCGCCTGAGGCACATGCTATGGCACCTGAAAAGAATTATTAATATCAAAGCATGTCAATAATCTGTACAAAATTTGCCTCTAATGTACACATTTATTAAATACAATTATCAGGTAAACTAAGGTAGAACTAACACACCCACTGAAATATTTTAAACAAGTAAGATGCAGAACAGATCATTTGTAACCTACATATTTGAAAAGGAATCAGGTACAGGTGTCACTCCTATCAGCCAAGCATTGGAGGCTACAGTAGTCACTGGCTCACCAAAATGGACAACTTAATATAGAAATTGTAGCATGTAGCATCATACAGATTTTTTTATGAAGCTGTCTAGTTTTGTTGTTGTTAAAGCATAGCATTCTGAAATGCTTTTCTGCTCGATTGCAAAGAGTGGTTATTTGAGTTACCAAAGCCTTCCTATAATGTTTCCATATGAAGAATTGCCACTCTGCCCTTCGCATCATGTGCAAACTCTAAAAAGTTTGAGCAAGCCTGTCTGGCAACTAAAACCATGCCATGGTTAAGTTCACTAAGATCACTTTTTTGCTTTCTAATGTGAGAGTTGAACATTTAGTGATGCTCTTGACCTGTACATGCAGGGTTTCTTGTATTGTGCTTCTGCCACAATTAATTGATTCCATGAGAAAACAGATAAATGCACTGGAGACAATAAGTATATACATAATAATAGCTTTTATGATTTTAAAATTATTATTATTATTATTAAGTACATACATAATGAGTTAGAAATGGGTGTAAAATGTTTTGGGACTTTCATGATTTACTCCTCACTCAGTTATTGCCTGAACTGTTTAATCCTACTACTTGGGTCGCGGGGAGGGTGTGCCTATCTCCACCGACACTGGGCGCAGAGTACACCCTAAATAGCTCGCCAGGCTATCCCAAGGCAAAATATACACGATATACACAACCTTTCACACTCACACTCAGACCTATGGGCAATTTGGAACAGCCAATTAGTGCTATTAAATTGTAAAAATGATTGCAGAGCTACCATTATAGGCTGGCATTATTTGCCTGGTGTAGCTTTAGTTTTCACATACCTTATAATATGCATTTATAAATCGATGCATAAGAAAGGTCAGCAAGACATAGGTAATTATATTTAAATAAATAAATTAATTAAATAGTAATAGTAATAGTAATAATTGATAAGTAAATGAATCAGTCTTGGGAAAGTTAGGTTAGACTTTCCTATCATTGTTAAAATAACTAGCATATGATAAAAAATTAAGAAGTTGGAGCTCGGTGAATTGGGCCAACAAGAAAGACGCATGTATTAATTAATTGGCACCTTATTTGTGCTCCGAAATGCAGCTCATTTTTACCCTAATGCTAGACTGTGATAATAATACCAAATTCAATACTGGAAAAAAAGCATGCAAATGAAACTCATTTTAATTATTTCTAAAGAAAAGACCGAAGGTTTTGAATATTTAATTCAGTATCCTTAATTATTTTAAACTGCATTGCTATTTATTTATATATACACTGAAGGAATTTATGTTTACCCTGGAGGAAACATGCTTCTGACTTTAGACAGTAAAAACTATTAAACATTAAAATCCATTCATAGAACCTGTTCATGTCAAAGAAAACCATGTAGTGTGTGTATACATCAACTCACCTCAGCTGCCCTTTCAGTGGGTTTAAGTGGGCTGTGAAGGAGGCGGCATCCATCCTTGGCTAGTCGCTGAACCATCTCCATGCGACTAATGTCCTCTTTGTTACATAATCCAGTCCCGAGGCCCTGCTGAAGTGCAGGGGACACAGAGAAAACATATCTCAGACCACAGTCCCACGCCATTAGAGCTTCAGCACACACACTGTGTGACTAACCAGTCCACTGCTTTCTATTTCTTCAGGTGGTCTATCTACAGGTGATAGATCTACAGAGATCTATCTACTATAAACTGGTATAGGCAGTTATGGCATACAGGATAGGAAAATCTCTTAAGACATTTCATGACAGGGAACCGGCATCTCCCTCTTTCTCTTTTATTCACAAAACAAACGTGGGGGTGGCCAGGAAACATCTGCCAGTGGCTCCAGTCATGAATAGGAAGTTTCACAATGTCCTGAAAGTGGAAGACTGACCAGCATTGAGTTCAAGAGAGAATAATACTGTATATATAATCTGTATTTTTAAAAATCTGCACAGGGAAAAAAAAATCAGATTATACAAGGGCAATGGTCCTATACACTATATGATACTTGGTCTTACAGAACCATGCAAAACTCCTAAAGGAGAACCTCTGAGGAACACACCAACATAGTGTATCAGTAATTACGTGGATATGTGGTGTCATATGGATGTACTGGGACGTTTACTTTACTATGTGTATCAGAAAAATAATAATTACAGATGTTTCCTCCACTTTTTTCAATCATACAGATTTTGCATCATATATTATCAACACCGATGAGCCACAACATTTAAAACATTATGACCACTGATGGTGACGTGAATACAATTGATTATCTTGCTCCAGCGGAACCAACCAAGTAGTGGGATGTATTAGGGAGAAAATGAACAGTCAGTTCCCAAAGTTAATATGTTGGATGCAGGAAAAATGAGCAAGCATAAGGATCTGAATAACTTTGACAAAGGTTACATTGTGATGGCCAAAACGGTAGGTCTTGTGGGGTGTTCCTGGTATGCAGTGGTAAGTACCTACCAAAGGTGGTCCAAGGAAGGAAAACCAGTGAACTAGAAGAGTGTCATGGATGCCCAAGACTCATTAATACGCTTTGTGAAGGCTGGTACATCTAAACTGATCCCACTGAAACAGTTACTGCTGGGTATGATTAAAAGGTATTAGGACACACAGTGCAGCTTGCTGTGTATGGAGCTGCCTATCTGCAGACCACTGTGTGATGTTAAAGTTTTGGCTAATTGGTTTATACTACGTGTCTATATTTATAATTCAGGATTGTTTCTCCAACAACTTACCCACCTGCACATATACCCCAACCCACACATATAACCAGTAGGCTTCCAGGATGTAATGCTTATGACCTCATCCTTTAGTGCAACACTAGCAGAAAGGAATTTGCACTAGCCAGACAAAAGGAACACAGTCATTCCTGCCTAAATAAAGTACCTTAACCTCATACTGGGCATGCTTGTTCAGCATAAATGGAACACTTCACATTCCAGGACACTTTGTCTATACCCATATCTGAATATGGCTAACAGTGAACAATCTCTAGTGACAAAGCAACATATTTTAAAGTAATGCTTTCACCCTGACATGTGTAAAAGACAAAAGGGGATCAGTAATTATTAACTCAAGAACACTAAGCACACACATACACAAAATGCATATATACATAAAATACATACATAAATGATATATTCAGTGAGAAGATTTAATTTGAACTTGAAAATCCTTCAGGGAGAGGAGATGCCATCAGGTGTATGGGTTTAACAATGAAAAGTAATTCTGATTCCTCTCACATGTTTCTTGTTCACTGTGTAATATTACCTCCATGTAATTTCATAGTGGTAATGATTTCACTCTTTTATTCTTACATATTGTACATATGTTCACACCTTCGCACATATTCTGTATCTATAAAAAAAACCACTATGTAAATACTGTAAGAACTGAATGGTGGACATTTTTAGGGTCAGTGTCTAATGTTCTAAGTAACAAAACAAATGGTAAAACCCCCCAAAAATTACTCTTGGATCATCAAAATCCCCCCACCAAAAAAAAATAAAACTACATTATTATAATACTGTGATAAAAATGAATAAAATGTCTAAACCTTTAACTATTAGTGCATATAGTCACTGAAGGAAACACGTCTGCTGTTTTGCATAATTTGTTAACCCCTCTCCTCTACCCTATTCAGTCCAAAAAAGCACCACTGCATATTCCACTCGAATAAGGTAACAATATAATGTTCACTCAGGTACTGCATGGGAAATACATGTGAATAGTTGATATTTTTTTAGTAGTGCAGATTTACATTATTCACCAGAAACACAGTTATGATCACACTCCAGATTTCCAGACTTGTACCATACCTTTTGCTCTTTGAAAAACGCTGTGCAGGGTGGGGCGTCAACTGAGTGCTCTGGGCTCTCAGTGTCCTCAACTGCTGAAAAAGAAATGTTTACACATGCATATGATGAAGTTTCTTGTTTTAAATACATGCCTCACTGCTGTTGAAATAATATTCTTGTGTAGATTATTGTAAATCTACATCCATCCATAGAGTTTCCTTCAGTGTAGTATAGAATTAAAGGATGCCTTACTTGGTTTGCACCTTGCTTTTCGAGCCAGTGCTGCTGTCAGTTCATTCTGCACCTGTTAAAAATTAACCCTTTAGCAGAAGAGCCTCCAGCACCATATACACCACATGTTAGACATTATCCTATGCACTCTAAGCAAGCATAGCGAACATGATGCAAACGACAACCAGACTGCTGGACCAGAATCATTACAGTGTGAGCTGTTAGGAACTAACACTGCTGAATAACATATGTAAAAAATCAGCAGCTGCTGCCTGGCAGGGATACAGGCGGCTTCATAAGGAGTCTGAAGTTGTATAGGTCAGAAATGGAATCTTGTAAGGTATGTAAATGAGTGCGAGATTGCATGCAGTTACATTTATGGCATTTGGCAGATGCATTTTCCATAGGGACATTACATTTATAATTTTGTACAACTGAGCAATTAAGGGTTAAGGGCCTTGCTTAAGGGCCCAACAGTGGCCGCTTGATGGTACTGGAACCCCCAACCTAACCCAGAGCCTTAACCACTGAGCCACCACAGCCCATGTTTTGCATGCATTTTAAATGCAGGCACATACAAATTAGACAGCTTTAACAAATAGGTATAAGACACACTACTTGTAATAACAAGGCACTAGGGTCAGTGGATGAGCGACTGGGTCTAATCCCAGGATTGAAGCTGATGCTGTAATATGTTTTCTTCAAAATAAGAATTTAGACATAGATTTAGTTTTATTTGTCATTCAGATATGTATACAGAACAAAATGTCGTTGCATTTGCTTGCTACAGTATAAGAGATGAAAAATGATCGGCATGAATACATGAAATTGACATGAATATATGAAATATAGACAGTATTATATATATTAGTATATATAAAAAAACATATATGCACTATTATACAAATATATAATAAAAAGCAATGTACACAGTATAAAAATATGCTGAATTTGATATACATAACAAATGAGATAATGCGTACATTTTATACCATGAAATTTAGTGTTGTTGCCTCATAGCTCCAGGGTTTCTGGTTAAATTTTAAATTTAAAATGTTAAATTTATCTTAGCGCTCTGTGTGAAGTTTAAAGTTATACCATGCCCATGTGGGCATTCTCCCTGTCCTTTGGTTTCCTTCTAACTCCCAAGAATGTTTCAGTAGTAGGCCTGACTAACATTATCGTTTCCACTTGTGAATGAGCATGTTAGTACATGAATACATCTTGCAATGGAGTAGAGTTCAATCTATGTTCCTGCCATGCACACACTGCCTCCAGGACAGGCTTCAGATCCAAAGAAATACTGATTAGAACAAAGCGTTAACTTATTCAAAATGTTAAAAAGTGCACAAAGTGGAAAAGAAAAATTTGAGGTATAGCAATAACTTGACCTGATAGAAACATTCTGACTTCGAATTTGGAGTCAAGGTCAGTTTAGTCAAGATATTCCTTTGTTTATTCAGGTAGCACACAATTAATTAATGTATTTGTTGTTTAATTGTTTGTTTATTTATTTATATATTTAGTTAATTAGACCAGTGTTGTCAATACTATTATTCATAACACTTTATCCTAACCAGTGTCGTAGTGGATCTGGACCCTGTACCAGGAACATAGGAGCAACATGCAAGATATCTACAAATGCAGAGCACTACTAACACATTTTAACATACTCATTCCCACCTACAGCTGAAGCTGTAAGAGGGCAACAATACCTGCTATGCCACTCTACCACCCTGAAGATAAACATGTCCTTAAAAAATGTCCACAGTTATTTCCCATTCTCATGAATACTGAGTGGTACAGGTCACATGCACCCTAAAGTTAAGATTACTTTAGGCAAAAAGGGCATCTGGAAATGACAGCATATTATACGATGCAAATTACATCCATGAATTCATATTGTAACATACATACAATGAGTTCCTAATCCAGATGTATAATGGTAAATAATGTGAGTGTAGTGCTTAACTCTGGTTAGTGGCCCATGCAAAATACACTCCCCACGGGGACGTACAATTGGGAGCCATGCCATAAACCTGTCTGTAATGTCCATTGATAATGTCTCTTAAGTGCCCGAGAGAGAAAAATCCACATACACATACATCCACAATCTACCTCATATTTACCACATGATACAACATGTGGTAAAAATGTAACCATGTATCTTATTTAACCAGGTACCTTTTTTATTGCATTAAGAATAGGCACCAGAACATGAAGGAACATTATAACTGTTTCAACATTCCCAAACTGTTTAGTTATAATTTATTTCGAAATCTTTTAGCTGATTTTTAAAGCATTAAATTGCTTGGTACAGTCTAATCAGTCTAAATACAGCTCACAATCCATGTTCAAAATAGTGTAGTAAATACAGAATGATGCCCTATATAAGAGACAATGCACAGGACCCAGAGTGATACTTGACTTGACAGTACTTGCCTGAGTACCACCAAACTAGAAGAGCGTCTGCCAAATGCCATAAATGTAAATGTAGTGAAAGTATAACTGACCATTGAATGCCATAATTGACAATCAGAATCAAGTATAATGAAGCACATAATAAGAAAGAGTAAAGCATACAAACGTGTAGTATCAAGGAGCTTTCCGTTGTTATGGTTTTAAAATGCTAAGGTCTGTAACCCACTAATGCCAATGATCTTTATAATATCTTTAAAGAAAATCCTGCTTTATACCTCAGTATGTAATTATTAATACAGTATAATATTTAGATATTTTATTATTTTATATATAATATATACATTTTTATTATAATATTTAACAGTAAGAGTCCACATTTCTGACAGAACACTCAGAATCTTTTTGTATTATCTCCACCCAAAACAGAGTGATCAACAGCGTTTGTTTGACAGTTTTTCTGCGATCAAATTCCTAACCAAAACTTTGTACGGATTTTCACTAAACTTGGTGGGACACCCCCTTACCTGTGCCCCAGAGATTATTTGATTTTGGAATATCTGGGCCAAAGGTGAAGAAGGTCACAACATTTTGGAGACAGAGTGCTCATAAATTTGAAATGAGTGCTGGTAGATATGCGATTACCGTGAACACATATTGACTTTCAAATGAGACAGTTTTGACCTTGAGTAAGCATGAAAGGTGCAACCCCAGCCATCTTATAAAAAAAAAAAACCTTTAAACAAGACTTTTTTCCCTTATTTGGTCACATTCACATACTACAGAACATATTGTAATAACCTCTAAAAAACAATTCCATGGATTTTTGAATGAATCTATATTATGACTTTGCAATGAAAATGCCACAATATATATTAGCCAACCAATTTTAGAAAAGAAAAATTAATATAATTTTAATAAATACTATTTTAACTTTCGGCATCTGTGATTGGTCTGTGACTTTAACAAGCCAGTTAAAATACTCTTTAGCCTCCAGGAGTCGCTGGACGTGCCGGCGCGTCCAAACCACATGACTGATTTAAGATGATGTAACTGGAAAACGCAGTCTTGCCAAGTCTCAGTTTTAACATGTATCAGAAGTGCAGACTTCAAACTATATACCAGTTTTAAATGGTATTGATAGGCCAAGTAAAATCAGAGTTATGACAAATAATATTCAAGATTTTTAACTGTTTCTAGGTCCCTTGTTAAATATAAACAAATTTGTGATACTGACCATGATTTGCACAAAAGTCAGATTTACTTTCCCATCATCTCTTCTATTGAATGATACATCACAGCATGACTTCACTGTATATTAATGAATAACAGTCTCTTATATTACATTTCACACAGACATGTCAGACTCACTAACTCCATTATATCAATATAATTACATAATTGACTTGGCTTTATACAATAATACATAATTAAATATAATATTTTTCTCCATCATGCTCTGGATGCACAAAAATAGAAAAGTGAGGTTTTCTGTCTGTTACCAAGGTGATTGCACTACACAACCACACCTTGAGAAGCAGTTCTGTGACATTAACCTAATGGTTAGACAACAAATGTGAGCTCAGTATTGCTTCAATACAATCACTGCACTAAACAAGCCGACTCTCAGAGTGCTCACACTACAAGTACACAGGGTTATGGTTATGGGCTCACTGAAGAAGGAATATACTGTATACAGTACATATTGTAACTATTTTTCATCCTAGACATTAAAAATAAAAATCCATTATGGCATGAGCAATGCATATGGTGTACTGTTTGACCTAGTAATCCATATAGGGTATAAAAAATTATGGGTGTGCCCTCTGTTGTGTTTCTAATTGCAGTAGTTGTACATCCTAACAGTATGGAGTCTACCGAATTTTAGTACTTTAAGAGGAACAACTTTTGCTGTGATTTAGGAATTAATTTTAGGGGTTGTGGGGTTTTTCCTCACCTTTGATGTTAAGTGCTCCAGCGCTCTCATTTGGACAACATCTACTGGACTACAAGCACGGGAAATCTGCTTATGTGTTCCCTGACACCTGCAGAGACAGATATATACATAACACTTCAACAAGACACCTTACTGTACAGTGCTTAAGTGCACACCATCCTATAACAGCATTAAAGTACACAAAAAGCAACTTTGAAGTAAAGGCCAATTTTAACTTTCTCTTTGGACACAATCCAAGTATCATAGTCTGTACATGAATAGTGTTTTAATATTTCTAAATGTATTGTTTCTGCACAAAATGGAGTCTTCTTGGAGGTATAGTAATCACTGTTGTTTGTCTGTATGTCCCTCTGTTTGGCAGTTATCCATTCATTCATTTTATGAACTGCTTAATCCTAATTAGTGTCACGGGGAGGCTGGTGTCCAGCTCAGACAACTCTGGGTGAGGGCAGAGTGTACCCTGGACAACTAACCAGGTCATCGCAGGCCAGAAACACACTGACGACAATGCAGCCTACTCTTTACGAAAGTCAGCAATGGTTCTTTTACATGCCCCTAACCAAAGACAGTGAGAAACACGGCTGGCCTTTGATAACCCAGTTAGCTGCACTGGGGGACAGCAGTGACATCCCAGTGGAGTGGCGCCTGAACCCCTGACCTTGGAATCAGTAATCCAGCACCCTACCACCGGGCCACCACTGCCTGTTTGCTATATATGCACTTAATGCAGGTAATTATAATAGATGATATAATCACTTTTGACCTTGGAAGGTGAAAAGCAAGGACAGAGGATTTCGAATGCTTATAACTACAAGTGCCGACAGATATGCTGTTAGTTTGGAACATTAATATGACTTACGTGACTTTCAAAATTGAGGGACCTTGAAAGCTCCGAAATCAGCCATCTTACAGAAAATTCAAATGAGAGAATTCTTTAATTTATTTGGTCACATCTACATACCATATCATAAGATGAGCACTTGGGGAATTATAGACAGTACCCATAGGGGGCCTATTTGCTATTGCCCATGCTGCAGGGAAGAGGTACATAGTACCTAGTTGTGTTTTGGACTTAAACTGGAAGTCAATATAGAGGCAGAAAGATTAGACACCTAAAACATTACTACCTTGCTGTCTGTATACTAGTTAACCCATGCTTTTACTGTTCTTACTTTAAAATAGCTCATCTAAAACACTTTGAGTGAAATACTACAAAGCACTAACTTCCAGATCGGTGAATGCAGACGCTTCTCTGGCAGAAGAGCTGAACACCTTTTATGCTCGCTTCGAGGCTGCAG
>JAQMYF010000001.1:30281182-30299614 GCA_030014195.1 Neosilurus mollespiculum
GATAGATAGATAGATAGATAGATAGATAGATAGATAGATAGATAGATAGATAGATAGATAGATAGATAGATAGATCGTTTGTTAATCGCAGAGGGGAATTGATGTAAGAACTACTATAAGATTATAATGAACTGTACTTTAATAAAAAAAATATTTTTAAAGGAAAACACAAAAAACATTTATTTGATAAAGGCAAGGTGGATCCACCAAGCCTAAAGCAAATAAATGTTTTAGTATACACTACAGGAAACACTACACAGGAAAATGAGAAAAGCTAAGTCAAAATTTTAATTTTTACATTTTATTTACAAATTTTATAACTTTATTTTTACATTCTTAAATCCTGACAATGGTTATGAGCATTGCAATAAGGCATCTTTTGGAATTTATTTAAAGTCAAGCATTGAACTCAAGCTTGCAACTTGGATTAACAATTATTTGCCTTTCCTTCTTGGGGACTATTTAGCCTACTTGCAGGTGGTAGAGAGAGAAACACTGCCTACAGGAAGACTAATGTTTTTTGAGGATGAATTTGAACCCCATCCATCAGCTGATGGGGCTTTGATTGGTTGAGCAAATGTCAAACAACTAGCTAAGTTGCCTTTTAAATCTTGGCACTTCTCTGCAAACTACTGTATCCACCACTGACTCTCGATCACTCGCCTCAGCACTTTCCTTCTCACTTTTGGCAAAAGTCTTTAGAAGTTTGTAAAAGCATTATGTGTTTCCGCAGATTCTGACCACAATGCATACAAACCTTGTTAGATTATTGTTGCGAGTGGAATGTTTGGAACTTTTACAGAAATGTATTCTCTGTTGAAAGGTCGTTTTACCGTATCAAAGAACTAGGTTTTTTTTTTTCAGAGTCAACACACGTCCAACAGTTTCATTGGATTAGACTGATGATTTTTTGGCATATCTCTCAATTCTTCTATTCTCCATCTTGTTCAAATCACTCCACAAGAATCTGACAGCACCATGAGGACTTGTTTTAATTGAAATGTTTGACAATTTCAAACAAAACATAAGATTTCCTTCGTCATGACTGGTCCATCAAAAATGCATGACACGTTGTCAGAAGCCATGCTGTGCTTGGTGGGTGGATAGTCAGAAAACACTAGTCTTCATGTAGGCATGTTTTTCTTACACTTAAAAGGTGACAATGATCACGCCACCTGCTCCATCACAATGGCCATGCACTTGAGGGTGCATTTTTTTACCTTATGAAACTCATTTAAAGTGCTTTTATAACTTGAAAAACATGAGAGCCATATTTCATAACTTGCTTCGGATTTTTTAAAACAGCATTTTGTTGAATTTCTGGGATTTCAGAATCAGTGACCACAACAAACCATGATATGCCTATCCCTAGTTCTGGATGAAAGAATATGTGCTTTTTTTTTTAAAACAACGTAGTATTTATTTATTTATTTATTTATTTATTTTATAATAATGTCAAGAAAGGAAGAAAGGAAATAACTTCTTTTTTGTTCCTCAGTGTTAAATGTAACTATAAATAGTTAATAAGCATATGTCATTCATTAATAAACTAAATGTTGCAGTTGTTGGTTATTGGTGTGGTATAAGGGGAATAAAACACTTTAGACTCAGCTGCTAGAAGAAACTTATCCACTCTGTGTTAGGCCATTTCACACCTACTCTTTGTAGATTATTATCCTATTAACATCATGGCATTTTATTTTTTACATATTTATCTCTTATTGTTAGACTGGTTTTCTTCACAGTTGCTGATGAATCTATATTTGGTCTGTAATAATACCTGATCAAGCAATGCTTTGATGTCGCATGTCTTCAGATTAAGTCTCCGCACCTCATGTGGAAACGTATCATTAAACTCAATGAAACGTGACTCATAATTTATCATGGTTATATTCATATCAGGAACATTAAAAGCATTTGTCAGCTTCAGAATATTACTGTGAAAACAAAAAACAATTATAAATTTAAAAAGAAATGCATATAAAAAAAAAACACACAACTTCTGTCACTTTTTATTAGATCACTTAACACAGACCCTACCTGTTTATACAGTCTTCATAGCTTGACAATGCTTTAAATCCCAGTATGGAAAAAATGGGAATTGATGCATAGATCGATGTAGCACTGTTGATGCAGCCGACAAGAACAGCATCTCGCTCACAGTTGTTTCTGGGGGAAAGAATACTTAGATTTTACCCACTAAAAGTATATTGCAGTATTTTTACCTTTAAAACACACATAAATTAATTAATTCCATTTTTTATCTATGTATTCTTTATTTAGCATGACAAATTTTTTTCAAATAATGATATTCACCAATCTGTTCGATAACACTAACATTAACTGTATAACAGCATTACAATGTATGTGTAATAATCTCCGTAAGCATTTGTTTGTTTGTTGGCTCATGTGCAACAGACTATAAATAGCATACATTAGTGTATGATAGGCAAGATACAACATATCTTCATTGTCACTGTATAGGTACAATGAGATATCGTTTGAAGCAAACCGATAGAAGACGTATAATAGCTTACTTTTGTGGGTTATAACTGGAAAATGCAATGAGGCCTCCAAATGCAAGAGACAGAGAGAAGAATATCTGGGTTGCTGCATCTAACCATACTGTTGGATTTTTCAGAGTTTCCCACTATCAGAAGAGAAAGCACAGAAAAGTTAGAAATATTTATAATTTCCAATAAATATTTCACTTATGCATAAATGTAGCAGAACCTACTGTTACAGAAAATTTTATTTCTCTACCCTACTTTTTCAAATTAAACCTTATGCATTTAAAAAAAAATATATAGCTATCCCTGATGGCAAAATCCCTCAGCTGGTTAGCAGTTCTTGAGAAATTGCCATAGTCATTTTGGCATAGTCAAAGGTAAAACAGAGATACTGACAAGCCTCTGCACACCCACACACCATAGGAAACCTACATGCAAAATTTCAGAATGAGGTCAAAGGTCAACCTGAGAAACTGACAATTGTATGGACACCTACACACCTACATGCAAAATTTCAGAATGATCCACCCAGGAGTTCTTGGGATATAGCCCAGATAATATTTTCAAAGTCAATGTCATTGGGACAAGGTTAATGGTCAAACAGAGAAACTGACCTGACCATGCACACCCAGACACCCCAAAGGACATGCATGCCACATTTTAGGATAATCTGCCAGGCATTCAGGCAGTTTTAGAGAAATAGCCTGGACATAATTTAAAAGTGGGCAGCACGGTGACATAGTGGTTACCACATTCGTCACACATTCAGAAGGTCCTGGGTTCAAGTCCCAGGCAAGGGTGTTTCTGTGTGAAGTTTGCATGTGCTCCCTATGCTTGTGTGAGTTCCCTCTGGATATTCCAGTTTCCTCCAACAGTCCAACGACTGGCACATTAGGCTAATTGTCTGTTCCAAGTTGCTCCTAGGCGTTAGTGTATGCTGTTATTGTATAAGATTGTGTATGCATTGGCCCTGTGATGGTCTATCGAGCTGTTCAGGGTGTAACCTGCCTTTGCCCAGTGTCTGCTGGGCTCTAACCTCCCTGCAACACTAGTAGGAGTAAGCAGTTCGGCAAATGAGTGAGTTGATTATTTAAATGTGGACGTGGACACAGGCCATAACAATACCCTGCTAGTCTGATGGCTGAGGGGTAAAAATCTCAATTTCATTCATTCAAAATACATGTATTCATCCCATTCATATCAAAATTGTGCTTGGGCCACATCCTGTATTCCAGTATTAGAACCAGCAAGACTCTTAATCCTCAGCTACTCTGGTTCATTGTTAGTTGCTATGGATAAAAGCATTATCCAAATTGGTTTATGTTATGCCTTAGTTCTGAAATGATTTGATTATAATTAGACACCAATTAAACAGACTAATTACATGGCAAGTGAGCATGAACTAGAATAATTTACTTATAGTAGTAACTCGCTACTTCACACACACACACACACACACACACACACACACACACACACTTTAAAGCAAGTTACCACCTTGTGTGAAAAAAAGCACAACTAACATTTGGTGTGAAGAGGTACCGCAATCCAATAGTAGCTCCTGGCAGAGTCAGTGCCCGGATCAGAAAGATGGTAAGCACAAGATATGGAAATGTAGCTGTGACATATACTGCCTGCACACAAAGAGACAGATTCATTTAATTTTGTATGTAACAGTATGATTCATAAATAAATAAAGGTTTAGGGTTAACTAATGTAACTAAGATTGTGAGGAAGCTCCTGACCTTGCCAATGGTCTCAATGCCTCGAATGAAGCAGACATAAACAATACACCAAGCTGAAGCCAGGCACACCACCATCCACCACTGAAGATCCCCACTGGTTGAAATGTTTGGTGTGATATTCAGAGTCTCTCTGTACCAGAAGTAGTTGACTGGAGTGCTCTTCTCACATTCCTCCACATACGCTGTAAGAACATGAAGCATTTATAAATCCTAATGATACATGTTCTAATGATGTGATAATGAAAAGAGATGTTGTGGTGAGTGAGGTATGATTGCAAAACAGTGAGATTATGCATGCAAAAATTTATAAACAATTCACAAGGAACTATAATATAATAGGTAATATATATCTATATATATATTTTTATATATTTTATATAGTTTATACTGTATGTCCAGATATCCCTCTCCCCAGCCAATTCCCAGGCCAGCCGAGAGACATAGTCCCTCCAGCGTGTTCTGGGTTCGACCCCGAGGTCTCTTCCTGGTTGGACATGCCCAAAACACCACACCAGGTAGGTGTTCAGCAGGCACTCTAATCAGATGCCCAAGCCACCTCAACTGGCTCCTGTCAACACAGAAGAGCAGCGGTTCTACTCCGAGGTCCTCCCAGATGTATGAGCTTCTCACCCTATCTCTGAGGGAGAGCCCCACCACCCTCCGAAGGAAGCTCATTTCAGCCGCCTGTATCCACGATCTTGTTCTTTCGGTCGCTACCCAAAGCTTGTGACTCTAGGTGAGGGTTTGAAGGTAGATCGACTGGTAAATTGAGAACTTTGCCTTTCTGCTCAGCTCCCTCTTCACCACAACGGACAGGTACAAGCTTCGCTTTACAGCAGAGGCTGCACCGATCCACCTGCCGATCTCCCTCTCCATCCTTCTCTCACTCATGAACAAGACCCCAAGAATCCTCCACTTGGGGCAGGACCTCTTTCCAGACCCAGAGGGTGCATTTCACCCTTTTATGGCTGAGAACCATGGCCTCGGACTTGGAGATGTTGATTCTCATCCCGGCCGATTTGCTTTCAGCTACGAATTGCTCCAGTGAGAGCTGGAGGTCCAGGCTTGATGAAGCCCCTCAATACCTCAGCTGCGCCTAAAAATTCTGTCCATAAAAATTATGAACAGAACTGGTGGTACAGAGATCTAATGGCCTGTAGCAATAGCTACTCCTGGAGCACACTCCACAAAATAGCCCGAGGGACACAGTCAAAAGCCTTCTCTAAATCCACAAAGCACATGTGGACAGATTGGGCAAACTCCCATGCCCCCTCCAGGATCCTGTAGATGTGTGTGTGTGTGTATATATATATATATATTATCTATATTATATATATCATTAACACCACCTGACTGGGGGCATCCAGGCAGCCCCATACACAGTAGTCCGCAATGCATTATGTGTTCACACACCTTTCCATCAGTGCCAGCATTAATGATTAATTAATATATCAGCAGTTTGTGCTATAGTGCTCTTCTGTGTGATCAGACCAAATGTACAAGCCTTCGCCCGCTACATGCATCAGTGAGCCTTTGGCACACTCGACACTCTTCATACTTTTGTCCATATAATATATGTATAATCAAACTTTAGACAAATAGATTTCTGTACATATTATAGATTATTATATGTTTATTTACTTATTTATGTGCGTGGCACAATGGCATAGCGGTTAGCATGTCTGCCTTACAGCAAGAAGGTCCTGGATTCAAGTCCCTGTCTCAGGTATTTCTATGTGGAGTTTGCGTGTTCTCCCTGTGCTTGTGTGGGTTTTCTCTGGATATTGCAGTTTTCTCTTATAGTCCAAAGACATGCACATTAAGCTAATTGGCCGTTCCAAATTTCCCCAAGTTGTGATTGCATGTGTGAGTAGTTGTATGTTGCCCTGCCATGGTCTGGTAAGCTGTTCAGGGTGTACCCTGCTTTTGCCCACTGTCTGCTGAGATAGGCTCCAGCCTGATCACAACCCTAATAGGATTACATAACTCGGTAAACGAGTGTGGGTAAGCAGGTATATTTAGGTAAATATGTTAATCATGCGCCATAATATTTTGGCTATTCATAGAACCCACAGAGAGTTTAGGTTTTTTTTTTACATTTCCAACAGCTTGTTTTTAAACCCATCCAATTGAAGTGTCCACAAAAAGCCATCTACTAGCTTTGATCATGGTTTTGGTTTCCACCAGAGTAAACATAAATTAAAAATCACAGAATTTCTGATGTTCACTTTGAGAACCAATGGTGTTTCAGATGAAAAATGTCTGTCTTTTATTAATGTGCTGATGTGATACTGTTCATCTTACCAGTCTGATTGGCGTTGACGGGGCATGACTGCCATGGCAGTGGATTTTGGAATGAATGGAATAAGTACCACAGAACCCAGGCCAGTATAGTGTTGTAAAATATCCCAATTAAAAATGACAGTATCATAGAGGCCACACCTGCATATGCACACACAACAAGGAAGGTTCAGTAAGTACAACAATGCAGGAATGTGTTCACAGCAGTTTTATTAACATCATTACTAAGACATTATGACAATTATGCAACACCATAACCACTACCAAAACATGTACTGCAGTACACTTAATCATACTGTGTGTACATAACCATTGTGCACATAGTCCTACCAGAAGACTACGTGTACCCACCTACTCCTCCAAGATAAGGAGAGATTGAGTTCCAGACTCCAATGCTGCCCATGCGGAGCCTCTGACCAATAGCTAGCTCCAAATGAAGCAATGGAAGGCCCTCAAACACCAGAGCTATGAGGTATGGGATCAGAAATGCACCTAAGTACAAACAGAATACATGATTATACCACAAGTTTAAGATTAAACCGTCATGCTAAATTAACCTTGACTTTCTCTGGTGTTATCCTTGTTTTCATCCCACTAAAGACACCATGTGTTGTAGAGAATGGTACAAATTTGCTGTTGGTAGCTACCAAATCTTCTAATAACCTGTCATCTTACCGAGCTTATCTTTAACTCAGGTGGTGAAAACATTAAAATGGCATGATTTTCTATTTAGAGACTGCATTCATTTTAAGATGGCACTTTGACCTGATAGACAACCATTTTATTTATTTATTAATTAATTTATTTTTATCTCAAATCACCCTTTCAATATTGATTTGTATGTAGTATAATAAATATAGTATATAAGAGCATGAATACAGTATGGATTTAAATTTTACCTTTTAATATACTGTATATATTGCAGTGGTTGAACCTTGCTTCTATATTTGCTTATGAACACTTAAATTCACTCTCAACAAAAAAGCTGTTAATCCATGTATGAAAGGTTCTGAAAGTGCAAACATCACATGCATTAGAGCCATGTCTCCTTATATAAAAGGTTCTGGTAAAGATAACATCTTTTGTATGCTGAACTGAACTGTGAAAATAAGCCTGACATGTGTGTGTGTGTGTGTGTGTGTGTGTGTGTGTGTGCACGTTATAAATAGGGCATGTGTCAGTATGGCAACATTTAATCCACATAGATTTTTCTTTATTCACATGTTTTATATGTATTTATTCACAATGAAATGATGTTGTGCATTAATAGTATTCCTCATGAAGCAAGTAACTCAATACAGAGTCAATAGTCAATTTGAAGGCCTTTTTATTAGGCCTTTTTACTAGGCCTTTTTATTTTCCAGCAGTATTTTAAATTATGTCATTTTAGTCTAATTTATTCCTATTTGTTTAATTTTACTGCATGCTAGTTTGTTGAGTATACTGTTTCTGATGTAAACCTTTCATCATCAGCTTCTCAGAAGTAAGCATAAAATACCTGTGACACATTGCTGTGACTTTCTGTAGTTGTCTGAGTGTTTACAGACACTCACTAAACCACAGTTTCCTCTCAACATATCACACCATCATTGCTATATTTGATGGTAGGCTGTATGCTTATCTGTGTTTCACAGCAGAAGCTCCCTCAGTATGTGAATCTATGACAAAAATGGACTAACTACTGAACCTAATCTGATCCACAAGAAGGAAAATATTTAACCCAGACACCAACTTACAAGTCTTTCAGCTTGTCTAGACATAAATGTTACAGTAATACCCAGAATTACTTACCATTGTCAGTTTTTTATTTTCCCATAGATTCAAGGCATATAATTAAAAAATACAATAATATATATATATACACACACAATGTAGGAAACATATTTATAGATATATATATATACACACTATGTGCGAAACAAGACGTTGCCTATGTTTTGGAATCCCATAGTTCCAATGCAAGTGTATAAGATTTTTTTTTTTTCAACTTCTACTAGCAGATCACTTATGTCCAATTTGACACATTTATGGGGCTAATTATCTTTCAGTTTAATTCAAGGGACCATAAAAATAGGCTAATAAGTATACACAAGCTCAACCATATACATAATGTTGTATAATTACAAATTATCAACATTACAAGTTATTTGGGTGTAAGTACCCTTTAACATTTATATTCAGGGACCGATAAAATAAATTTATAATCCTCTTCTCTTAGTTAAGGTAGATTTTAAATGCTTTTAAAAGATTAGGAAGTAACTAACATGCCTTTCTAGCTAGAGAATAATAAGCCAGTACATAACATAGCATAATAAAAAACCCTTTTCTTATATTAAACCCTATTCTGCTCAAAATAAAAGTCTGCAAGAAATCCCTTACCTCCTCCGTATACCTGACATAAATAAGGGAACCTCCATACATTCCCCAAGCCAACAGCAAATCCAATGCATGTCAGCAGGTACTGAACCTTATTGTCCCATTTTGGGCGCCCATCCGTCTTAGTGGTTTCCTCTTGAGTTTGGCTCAACTCGATGTCTTTGGTGGTCTGAGCTCCATCCATTCTTCAGTTTACTTTGTGGTTGACTTGTGAGCTACAAGTCAGATCTGACTGTAATTTCCTCTTTCACACCACCTCTCACTTTTATTTTTCTTGACAAATTCTGTGGGTTTTCTTCTCAGAAGTAGGGGCGGAGCTTTGGCAGTTTTGTTCAATCCCACATTATGCAGCAGAGTACTGTAGCACATGTACCACTGTAGCACTCATAACTTTTCCAATGATGCTGAGATATGCCAAGAAAATATGCCACGTACAGTTACAGTCGAAAAAACTCCTGTTCTGATGTTTACTTAAGCAAGAAATGGTTGTGCACAGCATCTAATGTGTAAGTTAAATGGTTACTAATTGTCACAACTTCAAAATCGAAGGTTGTTAAATATGGGATTTCTCCTAGTGATACAGACAGCCTTACTTTATTACTTTGTGCTAAATTGATGACTTATAACCTTAAGCATACCCAAAAAGGAAAAATGTGAAAAATTTCATATGAAGTGCTTTCGCTAAGTACTGATTAATTAAATAAATGTCCATTAACACAACAATACATTTTATACAGTAAAGTACAATGAAAAGTTGTGGTAAAAATAAATAATATTCTTTATTATATGTGATACCATAAAATAACACATTCATTTCAAAGGACATTCATTTGAATATTACAGGTATGATTTCACAGACACTTTTGATACACTGAACTGATGTAGCATTATTTATACAGGATCATTATAATAATAAAAAAAAAAAAACAGCAGAGGTTCTATTTCTAACAATAATTTATTATTATTGTCAGGATTGTAGAAAGAATGTGACATAAAAACTACAGAAAATAAAATAATAAAAAATATTAGCTTATCACATTCATATGACATGTTATTGAATTAAAGGAGCTGTGTCATGATTTTAATCTAAAGCTGCTTGCCCAAAAGTCATGTGAATATACTCAGAATGTCCAAAATACTTGACTATGTTTCTTAAATAGAGCAGCACGGTGGCATAGTGGTTAGCACATCCGCCTTACAGCAAGGAGGTCCTGGGTATGCGTCCTGTGCTCAGGTGTTTCTGTGTGAAGTTTGCATGTTCATGTGAATGGGTTTCCTCTGGGTACTCCGGTTTCCTCCCACAGTCAAAAGTCATGTAAGATTAAGGGGTTCGACAAATGAGTGAATGAGTTATTGTTAAATAGCCTTTTAACATGTTAATGAACTATATTTGCTTATATGTATGTTAGAGTATGTTCATTAACTGTAATTTTTACTGTAATCTCTTTAATAAAATTTTTTATTTCACTATGATCCACCTGTAATTTATTGATTGATTGATTGATTTTTTTGGCTTTTTATGTTGGCTTTTTTTTGGATTTTATATGTGATCGATTTACATCATCAGAGGAAGGAAGCTTCGTCCATGCATAGGCATCTTTAAATCAATGATGGAGCCAGATATTGATTTTAAAGCTTTCTCTCTTAATTTTACGTTTATTCAAGCTCTATTATAGAGTAGGCTTCATCTCTGACATATGTGGTTCAGTTTATCCAAACAACACGGCTTCCCAGCATGGCTTCAGTCAGATAGTTTTAAACGATTTTGGAAAATGGATAAAAAAATGCCTTATTTGTGGAGAATGCCAACAAGATGCATTGTTGCAGAAAATGTTAATTCAAGAATATAAACTGGACATGGGGATTTTTATGTCAGGTTGTAATCTGAGTTTAAGGTGAAATGACTGTGGAGATTAAAACCCTATGAGAGAGAAAATGAGGGTAAGAAACTTAAATGTTAGCTAGATAGATTTGGGGTAAATAAAAGTTTGTGGTTAAATATATATTACATACACTACCCTGTACTGATATAATAAATGATAAATAATATCTTAACGTAAACTCTTGATTTGGTGGTACCCTACCAGCCTGTAGATTGAAAAACATTTAATAGAAAGCCTTCTGTGATATTTTTAGTACGCTGCCTGAAATTATACCTTGGCATCAACGGATAGTAACTTTGGTGTTATGAGCTCTCCATGCCAGATTCATCTGTTTTATGTCTGAATATGTCTCATAAACTGATGAAGCCTCACTATCAACTGTACTAGTACTGTTTGATGAGTCATGCATAACTAATTTCAGGTAAGATTAGGGTAAATCATGCGTATTGTGGATAGACAAACATGTTACCTAATACTGTCTGAGCACAAGTGTCCTCTACTGATAATGTAGCCTTATCACATTCTCAGCCATTTTGGGGGGTTTTGAGCAAGACTTTATATTACTTCTAACATTTTTCGCATTTGGAATCATTAAAATACATGAAAATGGTAATAATCACACGTTACATATACATTGGAGGTAAGAATATACAATATACTGGCATGGAGCAGATGGATATGAATTGCAACAAGGACTTTTTTCAATTTTGTTGAGCTGGACAGTTTTCAGAGATTGAAATCTGTTTGCAAACAGTAAATTTTTTGTACGAACCTAATTCATATCTATTATACTTTGTAAAAAAAATTCATCTATATGAATGATTGTTTTTTTGATAACCTAATTGTTTGGGCTATTTTCTTTAAACAACCATGACACTGCCCCTTTAAGTACCCTTTAATTTTAATCGTATTAAGACGCAAATATCCATTTAATGACAGCGCTTCCATATAGCCCTGAAAATGGCAGCAGCAGGTACAGCAATACTCGGAACCCCAGCTAATATGAAGATTATTGCATAGATCCATGATGGGTAAGGCTTTTGCTCCAAGCTAGGAAATTCTGGCTGTAATGCAAACAGAGAAGCGAGATTGTCAGGCTACCTGCTGTGTATTAAACATTTCGTTCTGTCTAACAGAGACCAATCACACCACTGATTCCTATACATAAATCAGACTGGTAAAGTGTGTCTACTAAATCACTCAATGCAAATCTAGGTAATGTTCACCACAGCCAGTCATGTAATAAGCTCACATGGTATTTTAACTTTTAAATGCTTAGTAACTTGGAACATGCTATACTTTTAGCTCTCAGTGCATGCAGCCTCATGAGTAATCTTACCGATTCTGGGTCCCACGAAAGGTAAAAGAGCTCTTTTGAGACGGTGGTAACCAAGTAAAAGACGAAGATGAATAGCATGAGAAAAGGGCTGATGAATCTCCATGTCGCTTGCCAAAAGATATTGGGCTTGTGGCCTATCATGAAGACCAGGTCATCATTAAACCTGTTGGGAGAGCACATAGTGTCAGATTTGGCCTTATTCTAGTCTGCAGCAGTTTTGACTGAAATTGCTAACACTGGGTTTTTGTTTCACCAGTGTATGCTGTAGTTTTCACATCACAGTTTTACCCTTTGATTACAAGTAATAGGTATCATAATTAACAACTGTATGCAGAAAGGCAAGGTGGAGGTTGCTTAATAGACTCTGAGACACAACTTTGAGGGGACCATCTAATTCGGTGAAATCCACCAAGCCTGAGGCAGATAATTGTTTTAGTATGTACTACATGGAAACAAAAGAAATGTTAAACAAGATTTTTATATTTTGTTTTACCAATTTTTACCAATACCAATATACCAATACAATGAGTATATCTGCTCCATCACAGACTTCATGACCGCATTTTTAAAAATGGATTCAAAGTTTGAATAAAAGAATATGTGACCTTTATTATTTATTTATTTATTTATTTTAGGTGGTGTATTAGTTAGCCCATTGGCCTCACAGCAATAAGGTCCTACCTTCATGTCCCCAGCTCGGCAAGGGCATTTTTTGAGTGGAGTTTGCATGTTCTCTCCTTGCCTGTGTGGGCTTCTCCGAATACTCTGGTTTCCTCCCACAGTCCAAAAACATGTACAGTACAGTAGGCTAATTGGCTGTTCCAAATTGCCAAATAGTCCCAATATCAGCTAAGATAGGCTCCAGCCTCCCCGTGGCAATAGTAGAATTTAGCAGTTTGGCAAATGAGTGATTTTTTATTTATTTTATTTATTTATTTTTTTGGTGAGGGCCAAACTGCATAGATTTCTTCACATTTTTGGGGTCACCATTTTGTTAAATATTATGGATCTCCTAATTAGTGACTGTGACCATAGGTGTTTATCAGCCATTTCAATTCAAACATTATCCACTTGAGAGTATGTTTTTAATCCCCAAACAGTGAATCAATCAGGTCACACCATTCCCTTGAAGTACATACTAATGACTAGTTATACAAGATAATAAGGTTTGGAACAATGGCATCATAAGACTGTTTTTGTTGAAAATATCACTAACTTTTACTTACCTATCTATTCCGTAAACATACGCCACTCCAACCACCTCACAAAATGCAATAATGAGCAGAGGGATGGAGCCAGCAAAATTGTCAAAGAGTGCCAGCCAGTAATTTCCTGACCCTTGCACGAATATTATTGCAATTAAAAAACACACCACACAGGTCAATCCTGAAATAATAAAAGAACAGGTAAATGTGTTACATGAATATTCTCTACCCCCAAAATAGAAATAAATTAATAAATAAGAATCTTTTTGCTCTTTTTAGTGTGTGCTGTAAATACTGTACCTGAGGTCAGTTCTTTGGGCCAATGTTTGGGGAAGACCTTCAGGTCCTGCAAAGGCACCAGGACTCCTTCAATGTTTCCAAACATGGAGGACAGACCAAGGCAGAAAAGCATGATAAAGAAAAGGACGGACCACAGTGGAGACAAGGGCATCTTGGTGATGGCCTCCGTGAAGACAATGAAGGCCAGGCCTGTGCCCTCCACACCCTGTTTAGCAGAGCATGGAACGTTTTATGTCATGTTTGCTAAGATTAAAAATGTTGTAAAAGAGAAATTTGACCTCAAGCCTATGATACAATTGAAAAGGTGCATTTCATAAATCTAAATCATTTATTGAGAGAAAAGAATATTTTACCTCACTGAGATATTTGTTCAGGTCACAGGTTGGAAGCTTTAGATCCTCAATGACACTGGGGTATGTGTTGTTAAGCCCTTTAAAAACTTCATCGTAGTTACTATCTGTGATGTTTCCTTCTGGCAGGTCAAAGGTGTTCATCAAAGTTAAAATGTTCCTGTAGGACAGATGCAGAGCACATATTTAGATAATGTCTTTTCCAGGTACATATATCTGTTGTTTGGTGAATAAGTCATAAGTATATACGTTGCTAGACAGTCGTCATATCTCTCCGTGGCTCTAAAACCGATGATGGTGTAGATTACAGTGGCAGCAAAGACTGAGGTGAAGGCGTTGATGACGGAAATGATCACAGCATCCTGTTCACAGTTATTACTGAAAGAAGGACATATGTATCTTATGTTATTTTTTCTTCTCTTGTGAGTAGAATATATTTTAATCATTAAGAATCAATTAGAATGACAGCACAGTGGTGTAGTGGTTAGCATGGCTGCCTCAGAGCAAGAAGGTCCTGGGTACCAGTCCTGGGTTTGGTTGGGTTTTGGGTGGTATGGAGTTTGCATATTCTTCCCGTACTTGCGATTCCTTTGGGTACTCTGGTTTCCTCCCACAGTCCAAAGACATACACATTAGGCTAATTAGCTCTTCCAAATTGTCCCTAGGTGTGAATGAATATCTGTGTGTGTGTGTGTGTGTGTGTGTGTGTGTGTGTGTGTGTGTGTGTGTGTGTGTGTGTGTGTGTGTGTTGGTCCTGCGATGGACTGGTGAACTGTTCAGGGTTTACCCCACCTTTGCCCAGTGTTGGGTGAGACAGGCTCCAGGCTCCCTGTGAACCTTATAGGAGTAAGCAGTTCAGCAAATGAGTGAATGAGTGATTTAAGAATGTTTTGTGTAAGTCAGGCTTTTTATCAATTCTTGGACAGTGAATATTCAGATTTGAGTTATCAAAACTTTACTTACAACATAGCTCAGGACACAATACTGGGAAGAAATGAACATTTAAAATATGTTTCCGCAGTTGCCTCTACTATTAATAAGCTGCTAATCGTTCAGTTTGTGTCACCTATAAACTTACTGTACTGAGTTGTAGCTGGAGAAGGAGATGAGGCCACCAAATGCCAAAGAGAATGAATAGAACACTTGGGCACCTGCATCCAGCCAGGTTGTTGGGTTCGCTAACTCATTGAGCTACACATACATGTACACATAAAAATAGTACATATGTAAGCATAATTATAATGTCATAATCTAGTAAATTATGGTGATTGCAGTATTCACTGACTTGCAAATTTATACTTACATCTGGAGTGAAAAGAAATATAATTCCACTGACGGACCCTTTCAGAGTCAGTCCTCTGATTAGAAAAATGGTGAGAACCACATAGGGTAATGTGGAGGTCACATATACTGCCTTGGGAGGAAATAGAAAAAGTTCCTGTTTAAGATCCAGTAATATCAGATATAAAGCTGACTTGCTAAAAAATATGCTAATCATCTCTCGGGTATATAATTCACTAGAACCCTACAGTTGCAAAGCATGTCTTAAAAGTAATATAAATAATTTAGATTGGTTTTCATGACATGAACTTGGCATTTAAAAGGAGGAAACCAGTTGTGGATGGTACAATAAACACACAATATGTTAGTCATAACTTTATTGCAGCTTTATTACAGGAATTTTAATGTAACCGCCTGTTTAATAGCATGCAGTCTACCATCTCTATTTCCATTGCTGTAAACTTATTTTTAAAAAAAAACTTTGAGGTATTCTTACATAACAAAAGTTCCTAAAATATATATTATACTATACTGTAAAATTCTACAATTAAAAGCTTTTTTTTCCTATATAAAATGTTAAATAATTCATGGCATTTCAGCAGTACACAAATTTTTGTGTAAATTTATATATATATATATATATATAAAAAAAAAAAAAAAAAAAAAAAAGACCTTAGCTGCTTAAACCTAGTGAGATCATAAAATGTCTTTTAGACCTTTAATTTAACCAGACGAAAGAACCTACCTTTTATGGCAGTATATCTTTACTGATTATAAAACTACTGATACAGCTGATAATACCTGTTTTGTGATATAAAGTGTGTGTACCTTTCAGATAAAAGGCTGTAACTTTCCTGCAGTTGGTTTTAATTTCATTAAATTATAAGGTTTAGCACAGGATACAAGCTGTTACTGCAAACCAAACTTGTCAAGTAGGCAGCTGAGTGAATCAATAATAAATACGATGGAAATTTCTAACGGAATCCTTAGACTTAGATTAAGGGCATATATTTATAAATAAATGTAATTGCAACCATTATATCCTTGTCTTTCTGCTCTACCCTGGCACAAATGTTTTCCCTAAGGTTTCACACTGCTTATTAATTCAACCTGTGTTTAAATATGTTATGTAAGAAAGATAATACCTTGCCAGTGGTCTCAATTCCACGGACACAGCAGACATAGAGTACAGACCAGGCTGAAATTAAACATAACAAGATCCACCACTGCAGTCCTCCTGTTTCATCTATTGTTGTAGTTGTGTTCAAGGTCGTCCTGTACCAAAAATAATCCACAGGGGAGCTCCTCTCACATTCGGGGACCATACCTGTAAGTATTGCAATGTTTACAGTAAGTGGATTTACTTCAACAAGCTCAGACTCATGAGTTCTCTTTCCATATATGCAGCTTAGAAATGACTGTTCCTTGAATCACAGTTATGTTCAGTGTCTTGTGGCTGTGATACCTGTTCTGTTTGCATTAATGGGGCACTGGCTCCAAGGTAGCGGGTCCTGGAATGAGTTAAAGAAGTACCACATGACCCAGGCCATTATAGTGTTGTAGTATAGGCTGACCAACAGCGATACACACATGGATGCAATTCCTGTGGGAAGAAGTTCATGATGTATGACATTTATCATTCCACCATTTGGACTGCGGTGGGGAACATAACAAGGCAAAGATGTAGGGATTAGAAGTTACTGCTTACTTATGCTGGTTTGTATATGCAATTTTAACTCACCTACTCCTGTCATGTAGGGGCTAATGGTGCGCCAGACCCCCACACTGCCTTTTCTCAGACGCTGTCCTATAGCAAACTCCAGGTGAAGGAGAGGAATTCCCTCAAACACCAACAGGATCAGAAAAGGAATCATAAAGGCTCCTGAAGGAGAACAAATGAACAGTAAATTCTGATTAGGTTCAGTTTGTGAATTAACCTTAATTTTGGCATGGCATGACGACTAAAAATGATTTTTGTGGGGATTTATCCATGTTTAGATATTCATATGGTAAAGAGGGTAATTTTATGAATAGTGTATGCTTTGCTCTACTCAGCATTTGGATAGGATTGTTGGGTGGTTGATGAATGAATGCTATAAATGCACTGCCATAAATGTATCATTCATCCATTCATCCATTATCTACAATGCTAATCTGTCTAGGACGTGTGAGGAGTTGATACCAGATGACTTTTGGGCAGGAGTCAGGGAACACCCTCAAAGGGTCACTAGTCTATTACAGGGCTAACACAGAGATAAACAACCATTCATGCTCACATTCACATCTCAGTTCAATTAAGAGTAGCCAGTTGACCTGAAGTGAATGTCTTTGGACTGTGAGAAGAAACCAAATTAACCAGAGGAAACCCATACAGCACAGGGAGTACATGAACATTACACCAGAAAGGCCCTTGTTGGCCATGAATCAAACCCAAACCTCTCTTGCTGTAAGGTGACAGTACTAACCACTGAGCCACCATGAAGCTCAGTGAAAATGCAAATGTTTCATATTTTCATTTAAGTAAAAAAAAAAAAAAAAAAAAAACCTTTAAACTGTTTATTTTAAAAATAATGCTTTTAAACTGTGCTGTTATTTGTATTTGTATATACTGTCAATACTGTGTATATACTGTCAATATCATGTTATCTAATGCATTGGAATTTTTCAACTTGGGGCAATATAAAATTGCACAATGTTGTAAACTCACACACTGTGTTCTGGAAGTACGTTTTTTTTTTTTTAAAGGAATACCTATTAGATTCCAGGCTTATCAGCCTTTTCAACACTTTTTGTACCAGCCTGAGCACAGCAAAGCACAGCCAGTATGATCTGGTGCTGGAGTTCTACAGACTCATGTGATGGTGATTCACTCCATTAGTGTAATTTGTTTACATTTGCCGACAAAAGACTAAGGCAGGTACATTAAGCAACATGGTTATGTGTGAGAATATTTCAGTAGAATATTTTGTTTGAAAACAGTTGTGTGGCCTGCAGCTTTTCCTAATAATGATTCCTTCAAGCAGAAGCTAGTGACTGCTGATTTTTTGATTATTATTATTTAAATGTATTATTATTATTATTATTATTATTATTATTATTACTATTATTATTATTATTATTATTATTATTATTATTATTATTA
>JAQMYF010000001.1:30314413-30324561 GCA_030014195.1 Neosilurus mollespiculum
TATGCAGTCTGCACCCAGGAGCCTTGATGAGGCAGGATTAAAAACTTGGACTGAGATTCTTATTCTGAAATTATTTTTTAATGCACCGATTAATCAAAACACCCACAGAGCCGCTGGAACATCAAAGGTGCTTCTGAAAGCATTTCTCATTTAATAATAACCTACTAAGCAGATTTCAGGGCGAATATCAATATCACCTGGCCATACTGCTCTAACTGCTCTCATCCATCACATGCACAGATCATGCCCGTCGGTGCCCTTACCAAAGAAATAACTGCTTGCCCCATTGAAGGTTGTTCTCTGGGACATGCGAATCAAAAGAGGGTTTAGGCCTACCTCCTTTCACAGATATGTGCAGCCATTGTTTTAGGTATCTATACCTGGAATAAATATATCATAATAGTTCAAGGATGGAAGAATACCTCTGCACTTATCCAAACCAGTCTCTGACTGCAGCCTCATTCGAGACCGTTTTCAGCACATAAACAAATCACTATTCCGTGAGCTGGGTTTAGGAGTGGTGCTGTTGTGGCCATGTGGAATGCTCGGCAGCTGAGGGCCATGCTTGGGTGGTAGGGGTATGTGACGTCCATATGCTCAGGAAACTACAGCTGTCACTGAGTATTAATGCTGCTCGGTTTGTTAGACAGACATACCTTACTTAGGTGAGTTGATTGATATACAACTCAACTGTTTGCAGTCAATACACAGTAACATCATACAGTATTCTTTCTCTCTCTCTCTCTCTCTCTCTCTCTCTCTCTCTCTCTCTCTGTGTGTGTGTCTATGCGAGAAGGTAGTGGGTTTGAACCCTGTGCCCTGTGAGGGTGTTTCTGTGCGGAGTTTGCATGTTCTCCCCTTGTTTCTGTGGGTTTCCTCCAAGGGCATAGTCCAAAGACATGGAAATTTGGCTATCAGGACATTCTCAGTCGCTTCTAGGTGTGACTGTGGATAGTTGTGTGTGTGTGTGTGTGTGTGTGTGTGTGTGTGTGTTGGCCCAGTTCAGGGTGTACCCAGTTTTCGCCGAAAGTCGGCAGGATGGGTTCCAGCCTCGCTGTGACCCCAAAAGTGTTCGATAGATGTTAGATAAATATTAGAAAGCCCTTGTACTGTATATAAACTATATACAGTATTAGTTATATATAAAAGACACTGCTGTGAGTCTTAAGCCTCATTCACACACAAGGTGACGGTCAATCAACCATGCCAAGTCAATGATTCCCAGCGAATTGATCTATGAGAGGCAATTTTTTTTTCAAGTGACATCAAATGGGCAGGTGTGGAGTTCAAGTGAGCTGAACTTTCACAAGAACTTTGCCAATCACTTTTTCCATTCGCTTCCATAGACCATGTAAAATATGCAATTTTACGTGAAGTTCAGCAGCAAAGCGACTCGCTTATCGCCTGCTGCTTCCTGTAGGTATAACTTACACCATAATGAAATACTTCCTTATATGCAAATTGCATGTTCCCAGCAATAGTCACAGTGGAATAATCTTCATAACACATCCATCTAAAAGTCACTCACAGCTGTTGCAGTGCTGGAGAATGGATTTACATTCCTTTGCTGGTGCACCAACCTGAGATATGGGACAAAACTATTTTCCAACAGAAATGTAGCGTATCAAGTCATTCACAGGTACGGCATTGGCAAAAAGATTCCAAATGAAACTTCCTCCCATCTGCTATCTTTTTATTGCTAGCATGGTCATGCATATACCCCTTTTCCATCTGTGATCTTACATGTCATGTCATAGCTTGTCTTCTTATCGCAGTTTTGGGGGGCAACTATTTGTGTCTTGGCAGATTTCTTCCTGAAACACAAAGTTTAAATGAAATTGCACAGGCTGTCCAAAGAACATTTCTGTCTGCTTTTTCATGGCTGTGATGTAGGTACAAACCCTAGATGGAATGCCAGCCCATCACAGGGGATCATACGCATGCATACATTCACACTATTAGGTAATTTGATGGTGTTTGATTTCCCCACTGGCATTTTTAAGGGCAGAGGAGAAAACCGAAGAACCAAGAGGAAAGTCATATGGGCACATAGTCTCTGAGGAAACCAGTATAGCTCAACAGCATACTATTTTCAGAGACAATTGTCAGACATGGGACCATTCCATTATTTTATAATTTCCACTAAGACTTGGTTATGTTATGATGTAATTCCTTAAAATTGTATGCATTTCATGTTCTTGTGATCGCCTCCAAATTGGAGCCTACCTTTCGGTTTCTAAGGCAAACACAGACCGTTAACAACTTTCCAAATGGCTTTTAAGGGAAAGTTTAAGTACTGTATATTACTAGAGGAGTATTTGATTATGGGACTTTGCATGCTTTACATAGCTGATATGTTTGTATTTTACTCATGCATGCCAAGCACCTGTGTTCATTTATCTTCAGCCTCCAGAGCTGCTGAGAGAGATTGTTCAGCACTGCTTGGGCCCCGTGTTCAACTGAGTTACTTTCCAAAGCCAATCATACCCTCTGTCATCTTGGTTTGGCTTTGGTCTGAAGAATGAAGGCATCAATGGCAGACTCATGGTGCTCTAGATGGTCTATAGTGACTTAAAACATATAGACGTTGTCCTTGAACACCATGCCTGGCCATTATAATATAGACTACCAGTTATCAGCACATTATTAGTGGTTGGTATGACCGCCTCAGAGCAAGAAGGTCCTGGGTTCGAGTCCTGGACTCAGGCGTTTCTGTGTCAAGTTTGCATGTTCTGCCCGTGCTTGTGTGGGTTTTCTCTGGGTACTCTGGTTTCCTCCCACAGTCAAAAGACATGCACATTAGGCTAAGTGGCTGTTAATTGTTTTGTTGGCTGAAGTGGGCACCAGCCTCCCTGCAAGCCTAATAGGAATAAGCTGTTCAGCAAATGAGTGAGTGAATAAGTTTGATAAGTAAGTATGGGACTTTATTCTTGATTATATACTTGCCAAGATGCACCAAACCTGATTGTACAGGATCCTTTATATCTGTTTGCCCATATAGCATTGGATACTTTCTTAAGCTTCTTCTGTTCTTTTTCTGACCACAACCAAGATCTGACTCAATTGGCTACCCAGTAGTTTTCAAATTCAGCATTTCTTCTTCAAATTGCTAGAGATGAGAGACTGGCAAGAGCTAAGAATGCACCATCCCAAACCAAACATGGTAAAAGAACCGATTTTCTACCCTCAACCCTCAGCAAACCCTCAGCACAGACAATCAAGCAGCTAACACAAAGCAGAGCAGCACAGGGGAAAAAGGTCTGCGGTGCCCAGACAGGCCAGTCTAATGAGCTCACATGATAGCTAAGAGTTTAGCATCTGCTTGTCAGTAAACCAGTTGGCCTCGTCGATCTGAAAGCAATCTATGGTTACCATGTTTGTTTGTTGTCTTCTTTTGAAACCCAGTAGCTACGTGGAAGTTTTTTTTTTTATTTTTTATTTTTTACTGATCAGTGTTTTTCATGACAAAAAGGTTGCTTAGGGCTTTTATCACAGTAGCAAATACATAGCCCCAGGGTTGCTTTTATTTCTCTTTTAGCTGTCTGTTAAATATACTAAAAATTAAGTTTTTTTGGCAACAAAGTACTTCCTAAAGAGCATTCACCAAAAGAATACTTTGTAAACTGAGAGGATCTGTTACTATCCTGGTCAAAGTCAATGTTCTCCCAGGTGGCGTTTTATGAAACAGCTCAGTCCTCAGATGACACATTCAGACCTTGTTGGTCATCTGTATGCTAAAACTTTATGGGTATGTGAAAAGGGAAGGTGGAACAAAAGAAGGGCTTGAGTGAAGTGTGAAGATAACTGCTTCCTAGAGCAGGTGATTTGCGTAAAAAGAAGGACTTGGACATTGTTGTGAAGTGGTTAGACAATGGCTTCCTGTGAGGTGAGAGGAAAGATTGTAAATTGTAAGCTGTTAGAATGAACTCACCCATATACGCGTAATATGGTTTGCGGAACTGTTTTGGTCAGTTAATGAACTGACAAGGTCTGGGAGCAAACATTAATTGGCTCGTTAAACAGAAAGCGGCTTCAGAAGTGGCCCCCTATTCAGCCCAATATAATAAGATAATTACTATAATCAGGTTAATAATAATTGTCGTTTTCAACATCGTACATTATATTTTTCCACATGTGAGATTTAATGCACGTGCACACACATAGGCTCTTCTATTGAATACAGCCTTTCACTGGGGCTTTTTTTTTTTTTTCAGGAAGCCTTTTCTGTCTGCACATGAATTTCGCCGAAATTATAGAGTGTAGTAATGAGAAGTTATGTTAAATGCTGTAAAATATAGGCTAGACCTTCATGTCTGTGGCTGCAGTCTGGATTAGACTTAGACATTGTTGTGTAGAGTTGAGGTTTTGCAGCTCTGCGGCATTTTTCTCTTCTTTCGCCACTGTCCTCAGAAAAACATCCAGCCTGAGTGCTGTCCGGACTTCGTGCTCAGGCCTCTCTGTAGCATGTCCCTTTGATGGACAGAAGATTGCTCTTACGGTCCTTTCCATACCATCTGTGCATTTTAATGAGATTGCTAATTGCGCACTTTATGTTTGGATGGACACCACAGGCCCTATTTTAGCCAGGGAACAGGAGACGAGCTTGTCTTTTGTCTTAATGTGCACGCCGAGATGACCATGTCTGCTTTTGACTAATTAGTGGAGACAAAATATCCTGCTGTTGAACATAGTTAATATTTCTGGAGCTGACTAATGGGAGGATAGTAATTCTGTTTGTATATGTAGGCATGGCTTTGGCAGCTGCAGGTGTTTATTCCCAATATAACATAGGATCTATAGCCGACCTTTACCAAGCAGTGTTTAAGTAGTGAACAGACTTCGTACTGCACTGGCAGAAGAGATGTCCACTGACATAATATGAAATATAATGCAAGTGTCTAAAAGTTAAAGGAAAGAAAGAAATTATAAAGTAAACTTTCAAACGTATGCTGCGGTTTATTTTGCCTTCATATTTGCAAAAGCCCTGCTTAGAGATTAAATTGAGGATGAGATTGAGCATGTGGATTTGGAGGGTAGTCTCGGTTCCCAGTGAGCTTTTTATTTTTAGAGTGTCCCAGCCTCAGGCTCTGCTTTGTGGTTGGAGGGAAAAGGCCAGGTCTGCCCCTTAGCTTTAGTCTCCTCGCCACAAGGTGACCAGGTCATAATCTGGGTGGGGACACATCATCGCCTCCATAAATCCAGGTGCTCACATTCGCAGCTCTTTCACTGTCCTCTGTGTCCAAAGTAATGTGTGATAAGAAGCTTTTATTTTATTTTGCATGTTCATTTTCTACATAGTAAATTCATATCTGTGAGATCACAAGGATGGGAAGGATGGGGGTCTCCCACCTACTACTGGTTTACCACTGACTGGTTGCTTTGAGCAGGAAGCTATGTATTCCCACGGGACTCAGCGGTTGTAATAAAGGGAATATTTGGATTTTACACATTGCACTTTCTGCTGTTTGCTTTCAGATTAATGTCTTTGCCTTTCCTTCACTTTTCTTTCAAGACCATAGATAGCATCTCTCAAAAAATGTGTGAGGTGTCAGTTTGAACAGTGGCGAAAGTGTTCCGATTAAATTGTATATCATTTAAAGTGGTTGAATAGAACTGGACAAATCTTCCACAATCTTTGTAAGGCTGGATAAAAAAAATTCCTGGTTTCTCACCAGCGCCCGTACCCAAAAATTGACACTGCATCAATTTTGTTTTAGACAATGTAAAAGCTTGGAAGATGCCTAAAAGAGTTATAAATAAACACTATCCAAAATAAACAAATTAAAATAAAGTAGTGCCTTGTCCTGCTCTGTCAGTTATATGGAGGGTCTGGGTGCGTCTTCTACGGATTTCTTCGGATTGACCCCACTATTATGACATCGTTCTGACCGATCAAGCACTGCTAAGCCACAGTTGTTAACAGCAGTTGTAGCAAACTCCATGACTGACTCACAGACTGATGCTTATCACTTTTCCTTGTTCATTCCGGGCTTGTTTGGTAATCTACACTACCTGCATTGGATTTTCACTGCTGAACTATTTGGGTCAGTCTGCGACCGACGGAGCACAGCTGGATTCTCCAGGAAGAAAAAAAGGGGGAAAAAAGATTAGGTGGCTGGGTTTTTTCCCTACTAAATTTCTTTGCCAAGTCATGAGGAAGCAGCGAGTTTTTTTGGATTCATGAAGTTGTAAATACAAGCATGGATGTTTTGGCAGGAGACTGAAGTGCAACACTTCAGTGTAAGGACCTAATGTAAGGGGCCTCATAAGCTAAGTAACACATGCATTAGCATTCGGCTACTTGTCAACACTATTAACAGACATTTTATAGTCCTCTTGTTTAATTTAATGGCCCTTGTTATTATTCTACTACACTACAAATAATACGCCATACACGTAGGTGTCAAATGTAGAAAAGGTTCCAAGTTTAGTTACTTCAGTGTATAATGTAAACAGGTCTACAGAGGCTACTGTGTGGAGGGACAGGGTAAATGAGATTACCACTTGTCTTTGCTTTTTCTTCTTAAATGCTAATTTTCATGCCACACCCTTTCCCTACCTCTTTCAGGCATGCCCGTTCATGGGCGTTTAAATATAGTTGAACTTACTTTGGCTTACACGTCTGGATTTCCTGTCGTTTTGGGATCCGTACTGTAATTTGGTCAAGAGTCCTTGTTCTGGTCAATGATTTTCTTTTGACCTGCAATGACACTATGACCAGAACATTCATTCATAGACTGAGACATCTGAGAAAACTGCAGAAGTGCTGGGGTGCTGATAAGCAAAACTGGCTCTAACTGTGGTAACTGTGTAACTGTCTCAGCACTGCGTAGTTCTCACTGATAGACCTAGTGACTGTTGGGGTGAAAGCAGTTCAATGGGTTTACCAGTGAGCATCCTCTCTCTTCTCCACTTTTAATTAAGTTACTGTAATTCATGCAGCGGGATGCTGAACCACATCAGAGCAGCAAAAAGAGAGCTGAGGTTCAGGCTTGTTTTACATTCGCTTGCTTTAATGACTTTGCCTGCCAAAATATTCTTGATTCAAATAAGAAAATTACACCCTGTGACCTTTCCACTTTCCTAAACTACTTGTATAAAGCAATAACAATGGAATAAACCACATTAGTGTATGCTATTCTAGAAAAAAAAAAATGAAATCAATGATGCGGTGGTTTTCATCCAGCCCACTGCCACCCTGAAGTTGATTATTTTCCAATATCAGCATAGTTCATTCCTCTTATACCGCAGCAATCAGCCAACTGTTATTATTATTTTTTTATTATTAAAGAATAACACATCATGTATTTATAATTAAATGTAATGTTGTGGAATGTGTGCAAGGCAAGTTAGTTCCTGTTATCATTTACATTGTAACAGCTATTCTTTTACCAGCATCTCTTTTTTATCTTGATGTTTATCAAGTTGCCAAGAAATCGAAAGTACTCTTCCCAAATGTTAAATAAATGTCTTCTTACACAAAGCTTCCTCATATCTATTAATACCGATTACATAAGTGATTTTCTTTGTTAAATAAATTTATTAGCCTTATTATTATTAGTATTATTATTAGCCTTAGATTACATGACGTAGCTGCCCTTTAGGTTTCTCCAAGTGAGTTACTATGGAACTGATATCATATTCAAATAAGTGCATTGAATTATAACCACTATTGTCACAGCTGAATTTATAATATATATATATTAAATATATATAACACTTTATGACCAGTCAGGTTCAAGATTGTGCTTAGGTATAATATGTAGTACAATATACTGTATCATTGAGAGACTGAACTGAATTTTAAACATTTAAACATAAAGAAATTTAAATACACAAACCATTGCTCCGGCTTTCCAGCCCCCTCAGTGAGATGAGAGTGACAAGGTTTGGCCAGCGCTTTGAAGAATAAGGCTGTTAATCCTATTACCATGAATCTCACATTTTGTTACTTAAGACATTTTATATTAGTGCTTTACGGACAAGCACACTGTGAACTATGTTCTTACACAGCCCCTTTTTTTGTACAATTCTTATTTCCACTTAGTATTGTAGATAATTTTGCAGAAATTGATCTGGAACTGGGACGGCAGGGCAGGGTGGTGCAGTGGTTAGCACTTTCACCTCACAGCATCAGGCCTTTCTGTATGGAGTATGCATGTTCTCCTTCTGTCTCCAGGGGCTTCTTCCAGGTACTCCCTTTTCCTCCCACAATCTAGAGACATGAAAAATAAATCAAACGGCCACTCTAAATTGCCCATAGGTGTGAATGTGAAAGTGAGTGTGAATGACTATCTGTTACAGACAGTCTGTACCCCATCCTGAAGTCAGCTGACCCACAATGAATAAGTAGTATAGGAAATGACTAAATGAATGAATGAATTAGTTGTAACCTGCTATAACAACTTTGTGTTATGAGAGCTGGCCCACACTGGATATTTTCTTGTAATATCTGTTTAATTGTCTGATTATCAACTGGAAATCAGATGGATTGCAGATAAGGCTGGGAGGCATGAGGCAGTTTTGTAAAAATAGCTCAAAACTTCAGCAAGTGTTTTTAAGTATGACTCACAAGAATTAAAGGCTGCATATTGGTCAGGAACTGGACCTTTGATATGTGACCTCTGAGGTATTCTAGACATGTCAAATTAAATAAACTCCACATATTACCAACACATATTCCCACGGGCTGAGCTTTGCTTGGACAACAAGCAGACTTGTTCAGGCCACGGGGCTTGAACCGTGCATGTGTGTGTATAATTAGTATGTTTAAAATTGGGGCTGACCTGGCTGACTTGATTGACAGATCACATTGCACTCTATCTCAACCCCCTTGGGAGGCTTTAAATCCTATCAGTGGGCTGTAATTGAGTGTCAACAAACAGACCTGCTGCCAGCGGTGGCCCAGTAGTGCTTAGGAGAGCAAGCCTGGATTGATGAATTACAACACTTCCATCACATGTGATGAATCAGTGCATCTGCTACACCTTAGGTTTGAATAGTTAAAAGGGAGTGCTGTGAAGTCTGTAAAGTGATGACAGCTTAGCTACTGGGTTAACTAAAGATTCAGTGTGTGAGGTTAGTGAAACAACTGCTAGAGATACATTGACAGTCAAAAGAGTGGCAGTTTGAAGAGCCAGTTTTAACATCCAAGAACTTGACTGCATACATAGAATTAGTATTAAAAAATCAAAGAAGGAAGTAGGAAAAATTTGGGACTTTTTGATTTATTGTTTGAAATATCATTTAAGTAGAAATTTAGAATTTATATGTTAAAATCTATATAAGAAAAAAAGCTTATCTGATAGGCAGACAAAATATATTTGTTTTATGGTTGGTACAAATAATGAATATTATTATTAATAATATATATGCTATTAATATCATTCTAACTATACAAAATGTATAGATTTAAATTCAGTAGTTATCCAATAGAGTCCAAGAGCACTTTCTTCACTAATGTATCAATTAATAAATTCTTGAATCCAAACATTTAGATGTTTAATGTTAGCGGAGCTCAAGGAAGGATTTAAGGAAAATGTGTCTATCCATCGAGTTGCTTTTGAAACATCAAGCAAAACCTATAGCATATGTCCGTCCCTCCAGTATACGTGTACATGTGGGAACCTTGCGTTATTCTTTGAAAATGTTATTATCAGGCAGTAGTGATACCAAATATAATTAAAATACTTCAAATAGTTAGTTTTGAGTATTATTCTGATGCTCTTTTCACTAGTCTTATTTAATTTTAAACATTTTACTCAAGAAAATGTGCACGAAATGCACATGCGCTGTCTGTTGAGTGTTGCGTGCATATGTGATGTCAGACATTGCGACATGTCTAACGTATGTACGTATACCTCATACAAGTTTGAAACATAGAAAGGGAAAATATTTATTTAAAAGCAGAGACAAGGGCTTTTTCTATTACCACACATACTCTCTCTCTCTCTCTCTCTCTCTCTCTCTCTCGCTCTCTCTCTGTCTCTCTCTTTCTCTCCTACACATGCTCACACACACAGCCACACACACACACACACACACACACACACACACACACACACACACACACACACACAAAACATCGATTAGTCTGTAAGCCAAAGCAGAGAACTCCAGACTAAAGAGTGGCAATAACGCGCCAATAC
>JAQMYF010000001.1:30324661-30340316 GCA_030014195.1 Neosilurus mollespiculum
CTCTCTCTCACACACACACACACACACACACACACACACACACACACACACACACACACACACACACACACACAAAACATGGATTAGTCTGTAAGCCAAAGCAGAGAACTCCAGACTAAAGAGTGGCAATAACGCGCCAATACAGTCCACAATCACCGTTACAAAACAACAACAACAAAAACAACAAAAAAACAGGGGCGCGAAAAACAAATATACAAAGAGAATATAAAATGTGAACATTTCTAATTAATAAAGCATCTCTACTTGAAAAATTAAAAACGTAAGAAAATATATCTGGGAGAGAGTAATATGTAGAACAAGAGGAGTATAATACTCGGGTCACGTGATGTAACGTCATCGTTAATGATGTGAAATAAATAAACAACTAATTATATTCTTGAGATTATGATTGTGTGTTTGGTTATCTCACTTTTATTCCCTTCTATAAACAAGGTATTAAAATAAATTAATCTTCATATACAGTGCCTTGCAAAAGTAATCACCCTCCCTTTGCATTTTTCATGTTTTGTTGCCTCACAACCTGAAATTAAAATGGATTGTTTGAAGGTTTGCATCATTTCTTTTACAGAACATACCTACAACTTTGAAGATATGATTTTTTTATTGTGAAGCAAACAACAAATAGGACAAAATAACAGAAAACTTCAGAGTGCATAACTATTCACCCTCCTAAAATCAGTACTTTTTAGAGCTACCTTTTGTGGCAATTACAGCTGTAAGTCACTTTGGGTAAGTCTCTGTGAGCTTGCCACATCTTGCCACAGAATCTTTAAGTTTGGCCACAGATTCTCAATTGGATTGAGGTCTGGGCTCTTCCAAACATTTAAATGTTTCCTCTTAAACCACTCGAGTGTTGCTTTAGCAGTATGCTTCGGGCCATTGTCCTGCTGGAAGGTGAACCTTTGTCTGTCTCAAATCACAGGCATAATTGAATCTCACACACATATGAAGATGATGGATTTGATGATGCTCCAGAGGGTCATCAAAGATTTGGATTTTTTTAATAACCCAATTCTGACTTGTACTTTCTCAACAACTTTGTCCCTGACTTGTTTGGAGACCTCCTTGGTGTGCTGCCTCTTGCTTAGTGGTGTTGCAGACTCTGGGCCCTTTCAGAAAAGGTGCGTTTATACTGACAGATCACGTGACACTTAGATTGCACACAGGTGGACTTCATTTCACTAATTCTGAAGGTAATTGGTGAAATTACCAGAACTTTTGAGGGGCTTCATAGTAAAGGGGGTGAATACATATGCACATGCCAATTTTCAGATTTTTATTATTAAAATTCATTTATATATATATTTCTCATTTTACTTCACCAACTTAGACTATTTTGTGCAGATCCATGACATAAAATTCAGATGTTGTAATGTAGCAAAATAGGAAAAAACCAAGGGGGTGAATACTTTTGCAAGGCACTGTATGTAGGATAAATTCATAGGGTTTGAGAGTTTCCATGAAAAACTTGTCATGTAAGGGAAATCATATGGGAGCTCTGCTTTTAGGCAATGCGTGAATCTATGAATTACACCAAGGTTTTCTCATTTATTTATCAGTACTGGGTAAACTTTAATTCTTTTTGGTAATATCTTAAACTGTCAGTGTATTTGGTGACTAAACGGAGCCAAGATAATAATTAACAGTTATTCGCCAAAGCCAAGGTGGATGTCAGTGAATAGCCCTCAAGACGGAACTTTGAGGAGTCAGTAACATTAAAAGACCTCAAGGCAAATAACTGCTTTAGTATATACTACACAGAAACATAAGCAAAAAAACACACACTTTTTACTTTATAAAGTTTTATGAATTACAGCGGCAATCAGATATTTCACAGTGCAAGCCAAGCAATGTACTGATGTTGTAGAGCTAACAAATAACTTGAAAAGTGTTTCATATAAGTTTATTTAACTAAGATTCACTGTGTGAGGAAAAAAAAACCCTGAATGTAATCAAAGTTCATTGAAAGTTGTACTTGAATGTGCAAATTGTGAAGGAGCCTCCAGAGTTGAAACTATGTGCACTGGACATAATCTCCCTTACAGCCCTCAATCCATGGTTGTTGTTTTTTGTCACCAAAATGGTTCAAGTTTTCTTTGTGAAGTTCAAAATGCTCCTCACTGATCACAGGAATCTTGAGAGTTTGCTTCGAGCAGTTCACAGGCTTTGTACAAGCTTGAATTCCTCCAGACTTGCTTAATGCTTTTTTAAATTAGTTTAGCGCTTCATTAGCTTGTGGACTGCCTGGCATTGAAAACGGCTTGTTGTTTGGTTTATCTCTTATGAAATGGTCAGTGGCTGCCCTGATAGATATGAGACTTGCTTTGTTGTGGCTTCTCTGCGACATCCTCTCACCATCGACACATGATTGCTAATTATTTCCCTGAAAATAACCCGATTAAATCACATTGTTCCCCTGTGGTATATAATAATTAACCATTATACACCAAAGGTGAGGGGGATTTTTATGGACTGTTGGACAAATTTCTCCAGTCTCGCTTAATGCTTTAATAAAAAAAATATAAATTTGCCTTGCTGTGCAACCTTAATCCAGCTTGATGCTGTGGGTTGGAGGCCGCTTTTGCCTTTGCCTGGTGCTCTGGCTTGAAGGCTGCCTCATTGGCTTCTGCCAGGTGTTTTCAGGTGTCAGCACCCACCACCCAAAAAAAAATTCTAATAGTGGCTCTTTCCTGTGTGCATAAAATTTCCCCTTGTTTTTCTCCCCAAAGCTCCTGGAATTTTTGTTGCAGGTGTGTTCTACACTGAAAAATAAGTTGGCCCACTGGCTTGCTGTTCCTGTGAGCCAGTGAATCATACAAAGGTCCCAAATGTGGGCATGGAATTCACCAGAGATTTTTAGAACAGGTATCACTGGAGCAGGAAATCATCTGGCATGAATTCTTGGCCATGATAAGGAGAGAAGGGTGCACAGTGGCAAGTCAAACTGGATATAATGGGTGGCATGTCTGCCTCACAGCAAGGTCTTGCATGGGTTTCCTCCCATAGTCCAAAGGCACATTAGGCTAATTGGCTGTTCCAAATCACCCCTAGGTGCGAGTGTGAATGGTTATCTGAGTGTGTTCGCCCTGTGATGATCTGGCAAGCAGTTCAGGGTGTACCCTGTCTTCATCCAGTGTTGTCTAAGATAGGTTACAGCTTCTTCTCAACCCTAGTAGGATAAAGCAGTTTGGCAAATGAGTGAATGAATGCTGGATGTAATCCTCTTCACATTGGGCCTGGGAAGGGGAGTGTCGCCCCACCATTTCAGTTCTGCTGCATATATTCTATTATGCCACTGAGCGGCAAAGAGTGCCTCACTGAGACAAACCACACTGCAGAGGTAATCCAAAAGACAGAAAAAAAAACACAGAATAAAACACACATTTCATCCATAATATGAGGATTTCAGAGTCAGAGCAAAATATCAAGGTTATTGTAACAAATTGGATCATACCCATGAAGGGCAAACAAAGCAAAGGCTCTGTAATGACTGGGAGAGAGACACACAAAACAACAGTGCAGGGTGGAGTATGATTAGGTGGTAGCAAGTGACATGGGATGGGTCCAAGGGTTGCTGGGAATTGTAGTGAGTCCGGAGAGCTGCAGGCTGTGACAAGTGGAAATGATCTTGTGTAATATTTTTAATTAAAATGAAATAATAAAAATGTGAAATTTCTCACAATCCAGTGGCTGTGGATATAATAAACAGCTATTCCACTCAAGCTTGTCTTACCTGACTGATAGCTGATTGGACACAAGGTGCCTCCTCAGATGTCATCTCATGTATGGCTTTTTTTCATGGAATTACTGTTCAATAGCAAATAAGAATTTTTATATATATTGCCAATGTGTAAGCGAAGATTTTAAAAAGTGTCAAAGCAATTGCCTAAATCAAAATTCATGCTTAATTGCCAAAAGTACACATGAAAAACAATGGTAGAAAAAAACCAACAAGGATCAACTCAAATGATATAATTGCAAATTTCAAATAATAAACAAAAATAAGCCAATGCAGCAGTGCAAAAGGGCCACAGAGCAAAAGCCCAGAGACAGCGGTGGACAAAACACACACATGAAACTGAATCCAGTGTAGTAGTGCTGAAGTGGCACAAACACTGTATGTATATGGTTTATATATGTGTATATATGGAGTGGGGTGATAGCTACAGGAGAGAGCCTGGGATCTTGAGCAATTTTAAGAGAGGATTAGACTGCTGATTCTGGGAGTTGGAGTTTTTAGGTTTCTGAATGTTCGTGACAACATGCGTATTGTTCAATCACTGACAGCATGTAATTCAGATGAAATATGATCATGACCATGAAAGCACTCCACTTATAGAGCAAATGCCACAACATGCCAGGTTTTATGACACTGTTTGGTCATGAAAATATTTTTGTGGTGTTTTCCTTATAAAACACTTGCATTAATTACGTAAAACAAAAAAAAAAAAAACAGCTGACAAGATCATTTAGACCTCACAGCTATAGAGCTACACTGTTACTTGCATTTCTGCTGCTATAATATAATTATTTTGCTTCTTTAAAGGCACATATTTGAGAAAGACCTTGTACAGAAAATGGCTTGTGGAAAAATCTTATGGAATGTATGTGCATTTTTTCCTTCCTGCAGCTTGATGACTGTGCTCTGCAGCTGTCTCATAATGGAAGCTACCTGGATCTGGATTCTACTTTGGCAGAGCAGAAAGATGAGCTGGAGGGCTTCCAGGAGGATGGAGGGTAAATACTGTGGTCCTGTTTTGTTTTGATCAAGTTATCTGTAGCATACCCTATAACATATAGCATATGTTTGGATTAAAAAAAGTTGTAATACTTTGCATTCCGATTTAAGGCTTCACTTCTGTCCTTGGGCCAGGGCAATCGTTGGCCAGTAAAGTGTTTCCAGAAGTATGCAGTTTATTTTGCAACAAAATGTGTTTAGGTATTGAATAATTCATTAGGCTATACAATGGTGTCTTAAGCATTACATGCTAATGTACACGAAGCCCTCTCATTAAAGTTAAGGACTATAATGAGTTCCAAACTGTTAAATAACATTCCTGACATCCCAGCATTTCATGAACTATTCATGAAAAAGATTCCTTGGAAGACACCCATAGAAAACTGGAGTTTGGTTTTACACGTTATTACATTGGGTTTAATATTACAGTAGATGTTAAGCATGAGGTATTTGAATTCTCTGCACAGTAATAAATCACTCAAGAGTTTCGGTCTGATCCGTGAGCCGTTGCAGTATGGTAATCTGATCTTTGATTGTATGTGAAGACTCTAAGCTATACATGGACCCTCGGACAGGGGTCATGACAATGTGATCATTGTTTTTCCTCAAGATTTTCAAGTCCCCAGCCACAAGGATCTGTATTCATTTCCTGCTCACTGTGACTTCACTGGCTAATTCAGTTCTATTAGAACTGATCAAGATCTTTTATGATAACCAACCTGGTTCATGTCAAGTCACTGAAGTAATATCTTTTCTTGACCTTTACTGTATATTAAATACTGAGTGCCAGAAAGTTCTGAACTTTTCCATTGTGTATGCATGACCGGGGAAGGTCAACACAAGTACTTGTTCCTTTGAGAATGTAATATAAGCAGCATTTACTACAAAAAAAGATGTATAGTGCATTCATCCAATCAGCAATCCTTGTTAATAAGGAGTGCATCCAGTCAGCGATGATCTTTGACAATAGCAGGTACCTATCTGTTTTTCCGGTAGAAGTTTTTGTCATGGAGTTTTCTTCTTTTTGGCTAGGATTTCTGTTTTGCTATGATTTGTTGTATTGTTTGCACTTTAGGGCAATCGTATGTAACACTCACTTACAACATGATCATACTGAACATCATTTCAACATACCTATTACTGTTTGACATCAAAGCATTCATTTGTAGATGAATAGAAAATTAATTGGTGGCCCAGTGGCTCTGGGATACTGATCCAAAGGTTAGGGTTTCAGGCCCCAGTACCACCAAGCTGCCACTATTGGGCCCTTTAGCATGGCTCTTAACCCTAAATTGCTGACTTGTATAAAAATGTTAGATGCTTTGGATAAGTGTGTCTGTCAAATGCCATAAATGAAATGGAATGAAATGATGTTTTATAATCTCACAATCCAGTGTCACCCTCAAGAGAACATGCTACCTATTGATTCATCCCTGATTCATCTCTTTCTGCTTCATGGCATCTCAAGTTATGTTGTCATCCCTGTCTTGCTCATTATTACATGTCATTACATGTTGTAAACACTATACAGAAAAAAAAATGGCGGATTAAATTAAATCATCTGAAGGTTCAAAGGGCACTGAAACATTTGTTGCTTACTTGATGTTAGTGGTCCTGGTATAATCATAAGCAAAACCCTTCAGTTTAGTCTGCATACCTACTCTGTGGGTTACATCAAGCCCAACTGCTAAAACACTCTTATCCAATGCTCTCTAGAGACATTATGAAACTGTTCTGCAAAGGCTATCAGGAAGACCTCAGATACAATCTCAAGGCATCTTTATGTCATACCGCAGACGTTACATGGCATTCTGTCTTTCCCTGCTTCTGAAAATACCTAGTTTGATTGGTAAGTGTTATGGTGTCACGTTCACATGTTAAGGAACCTGGCATTGGTCTGCTATAATCGCATCATTTAAAGGAGAATACAGCACTTGTTGAAATGTAATCTCAGTCAAACCTCTATATTTAAATCTGTACATCTGCAAAATCTTAGACCATTAGCTGCTATTTTAACAATTTGATGGGTGGTTATTTAAAAATTAAATCGCCGAGTGATAACGTCATCAAGGCCCAAGTTAGGAGTGTAGGAGTATGGTATGGTAAAAATCTTCCATCACAGTATAAATGACTTCATACATGGTCACGGTATATATCACAGTATGGTATTTGTTTGCTATTAATCCAGTGAATGGCTTAAATGGCCATGCTGTGCATACATCAGGCTCCTTTTAAATTCTGACCAAGCATTTCCTTATAAACATGACATGCAGCTAGGCATGACATGCCTGGAAAAAAGGGTGCTAACTCTATGAAACCTGGCTTTTTAATATTATGAATCAGGACCATGTCCTTACATATACGAGTCCTTATGGCATGTATAATTTCCTTCATCTCTATTTCTTGTCATATGGATTGCATCTGCCAAAAGACTATCTCAAAACCAGCTCGAAGCAAAAATGCACTCGTGCGAGTTTTAAGACCAATTAAATTCCATTAATAGTCTTTTGCCAGAGGCAATCCATATGACAAGAAATCGAGACGATGGAAGTAAAATCCTCACTCATGTGAGCAATTTTTTTACTTTGACAAGCACTTGTACACACACAGAACGGGATACCTCCATGAATCTTCCTGTTTTCGAATTACATGTAGCTGGCTTTTGGGCAAACACTGCTGTGGTGCTAGCTCTGCTGTGGTTACAGCATTGTAACGATGGTAATCCAAGGTGATTTCTTTATCTCTGCGATATACATGGTATAGCATCTTTACCAGTGGACAAATTATACTGTCAAGATGGTATATGCAGTAATGTTTGTAAAAAAAAACCCACCATTTGTAGTTCTCATCACTTTTGCGAGAGAGCGAAATTGCGAGGATATGCCGTAGACGCTTCAGTTCCAAGAAGACAAGATGCCATCAACAAGAACAGTATACAGGTATTAAACTAACAAATCATAAATAAACTAGTGGACTTCTGAATAAAATAAGGCTAGGCACATCTGCTCATAATACTACATTACATTTACATACAACAACCGGATGCCTGTTTACATGAATGCATGGTACATGTACGGCTACATGCAGTGCATATTTGACTTACCGATTTGTGAGTTGATCTATCGCCAGACCTTTTCTACATTAAAAAGTTAATGAAAAACTTTTAAAGACATCGAGTTGAGCATAGGTTATATACCAGTGTGTAAGGTTCAGTGTGTAACTGCAATTTGAATGCACATTCAAGGGTGCACTACTCGTTGTAGACAACACTTTGGTGGCAGCTGTTGCTTTGACATCACTCCCACCCCACCTATTGCAAAGCAATGGTGCGAGGATTTATTACTTGATTATTTTCCACAAAAAGGTTACAGTAACATTATCGTGTTTGGATGGTAATGGACATATGCTATGTAAGCGAGCCTTTATTAAGGTTATGTTTAATTCTGCTTTAATATTGGTTACAAATGGCCAGTAAACATTTTAAATAAAGCCAATGATTTGGATCATTTTCTATAGAGCTAACAGGCATGTACAGTGGCACTAGACAGAAGGATAAATTTAGTACAAAAATTGTCAACATCATAGCATAAAGAGGGATAATGCAGTCTTTGGACCATTTTATTAGATTCTCCCAGTTATCTTTTCTAACCGCTGAGTTGTCACAGCCCCCTGGATCGGTCCACCGCTGTTCATGTCAGACTCACTGTTGGCAAGTAAGTCCGTTATTCAATAAGACCACAGGTATTTGTAGATATATTTATGTAAACGTAGAGCCCGGCCCTGTCCTTTGCCATTGTGTTTTCACTGGACCAGACTCAATGTCAGTTTGTCCATTGGAACCAGAGGCAAAGAGAGTAAATGGAATTGCTGGAGCTTGGAGAAGAGGCAGAATTGAAACACCTCTGTGCTTTTTTAACAGAGGCAGGGCAGTGCCAACTCTTCTCTCTCTCTCTCTCTCTCTCTCTCTCTCTCTCTCTCCATCTTGCTCTTTCTATCTCTCTCTAGACCCATGCGGAACGTCTGAGTGGGCTGTAGAGAAGAGAGAAGTGGAGGACTGCATTACTGTTAATAACAGGGTAATTCAGCACACAGTGCTTTTATGGCCTGGATAAGCTCAAGTTTACAGCCCCCACCATTTACTGCTGTTGTGTTCTATGATTACTGAGTTTAAAATATGGATGAACTATGCAGTTAAATCAGACCACTTTGACCTTTTTGTCTTCCATTTGCTATCTCATGTGATTTGACATTAAAAAAAAAGTGCTACATCTGAGTAAGGATGGGGAAGTTTTTTTTTTCTCATTAATTTTTCATAAATCCCAAGCTCTCGCTTTTTCCCCTAAAAACTACGGCTGTCATTTCAGGGAGGATCATGGGTAAAGGATACAGATCACAGGTTGCATTCCATGGACGCGTCATATGTAGTCATTTTGGGACCTGAATAATGAAAGATCCTCTGACGCCTCATGCTGCAAGGTGAATTTATCCATGTTGTAGTGGCTTAGCAGCCATAATCACTACCATACCACAGTGTTGTGGAAGAGATCTATCAGTGATCGTGACTCAGGGGCCCATCTTCAGTCCTGCATTATTGTTAATGTTGACCCTTGTATTGGCAATGCTTCAGCACATTCCAGAGAATCACTCTGTCTCTTTGTCTCCTGAGATAAAACCCTGGAAATTAATGAATAATAGCAGAATCTCTCTATTACTCTTTTCTTTACTTTTTCCCCTTCCCTCTCAAAATATGGATATTTTTTTCCTGGCTGGCTTGCAGGAGTAGCTGTCGCTGAGATTGGTTAGCCTCTGGCCCTGGAGTGACGCCTTGTTCTTTTAATGGGAAAGCTTTGAATATTTGTGTGGATTACATGGATAAAGGCGTAGAACGGCACTCAGAGCTCAGCTGGAGCGGTGGATTCTGTATTGCTGTAGCAAATATATGGAAAAGTTGCAATAGCCTCAAATGTGGAAACAATGAGGTTGTGAGGATATCCATGGGATTGCTGTGTTCTTTACTCAGATACCTCAGGGACTGAGGACTGACTGCTGATGGGACAGAAAATAGGAAATTAGGAAAGGGACACGGAACAGTTTTATGTAGAATACATTACTACCAAAACACCTGTGCCAAGACTTCATAATTTTTACCCCAGCTAAATTCAGCATGCATGGAAAGGTTTTGTGCGATTATCATGTTAACGCTCAAACACAAATCAGAAGATACTTGAAGATCATGACTCACATATGGACCACAAGCTTGATATCCCAAGCTAGAAACATGCTGGCATGAGATCTTGAGAAAGATGGTGAAAGGTGGGTGGTCCAGAAAACAAGTACAAGCCATTCCAAAAGAAGATGAATGTGCCTTTGTTTACACCAGTGCAGAAATATGAATATTGTAAGGCATCCCCAATCAAAGCTTACATGAATACACTTTACTTAACCGTTAAACAGGCAACGTGCACCGGGAGATACTACAGATTTTCGCTCTGTTTATTACCTTAATGAACCAAGATACACTGGGAGATACAACTCATAAAATACAAAATATACCAAATATATATATAAAAAAATAATAATAAGAATTACTTGGATCTTAAATAGAAGAATAGTAACATTAAATTATATTTTACAATTTGTTTTCTACTGGTACCTGTTTAATAGCTAAAGTATACTTGTCTGCAGAGCTTTTAACAATACCATCACTAAGAGATTGCTGTTTGCCAAAGCAACTAAGGGCTACTTTAGAGATCTCTCTCGCCGAATTGCTGATATGCTGCAAATCATGGTGGTACAAGCTAGTCAAAAAGAGATTAATTTTCCAAGTTAATAGCGACAGCTTTTTAGCATGACTCGTTGATGGCAGTGCCATTAGGAGGAAAACAACTGTACTGTACTGTAGTTTTAAATCTTAATAATTATACCTCATATATAAGCATTATGTTTTTGCGGTTAATGTAAAAAAAACATAACATATCCATACTACATCCTGTGTGAATGTGTGCATACAGCTGAGTCCTTTAAGTCATCTAAAGGAACTTGGTGTGTTTTTGCCCTAACCATGCATGGGGAACATTGTAAGGAATCGCTGTATTTACTGTGGCGCCAATCAGCATCGTCAGTGACGGAGTACGTATGGATGGGGAACATATGGGTGAATCATTGAATTCATCCTCCATGCACTGCTCAGGAGCCCCATGCTCTGCTACTAAAGGTCCATGATCTGGTACAGGTTCTGGGGTCAAAGGTCACATGAGGTCATCTTAGACCTTGTGCCTGCTCTGCAGGCTGAATGTCTGTATGTATTTGAACTAAACTTTCACCAGTCACTCATAACAAAATATCCATGTACAGATTTGAAGGATATAGGTCAAAGATCAGGGTCACAGTTCAAGCACACACTAAAATGGTTTAAAGAGGAGGCATACGAAGCGACTTATTCCATCAAGTACTTTTGTGTTTCATCAGAGAGGAACCAATGCTATGTTTTTTATAGCCATAATGTATAAAGTTGGACATCACATTTGTACTATCCACAAAATATTGTCTCACTCTAGCTGGACAAAATACATATAACAAAGTTGACTAAAGGTAATTTTGTCAAGTTTCCCCCAAAATTTAGAAAGTTAAGGTAATTTCTTTCCATGTATCTTCAAATCTAGAGTATAGTCTACAGTGCATTGCATATTCTAGCATGTAACAGTCGTCATGCTGTGGTCGGGAGGGTCAGCCCAGGACCATTTCAATACTATATGAATAATTGTCAGTCTGGTATTCATGTTAGCACTAATGCTTCAAGTTTATTATCATTTGTCTCCATACAGTCAGTGGACAGTACACCATTGGATTAGTACTGTCATGTGCATAAATAATTTGTATAAAATATTTCTGTATATTCAGGTACTTTAGCATGACTTTCTGTATTTTACCACATTTTCCCTCTTAAAAAAGCAGAGTCCAAACAAATTTTCCATTTATGAGTGGTATGACGGAAGTCATGTTGATTCTGCATAACCAAGCATCATGCTTCTCCACACTATATTATTAACCACGTACTGTAGAAGAATCAAATGTGTCAGCTTTGGCCATCAAAAGCATGAATATGGAATATGATCCCCTCTGAGTCAGTTTTGTTCCATGAGGCATTTTTGTGTGCAATTTGTTAGACTAGTGCAGGCACCGGGATTTTGTTGGATTTCTGCAAAATCTGGTAATAACCTAATGAACTTGATCAGGTGCTTTTGAACCATGAAAACACCAAACATTGGCCCTCCATGACTACAGTTGACCACTATGGATTAGGAGGAAATAGCTGGTTTTGAATATAGGCCAATTCTGCAAGCTAGCCAGCTAAACCTTGTGCACTCTTTGTCTAGCATGTTTCTCTTATGTTCCCTGCTTCATGATTTTTCTGCCTCAATCAATGGGGATTCATAGGTGATGTATATCTGTAAACAGGCGGGTAATACCCAGTTAAAAAAAAAAAAGGCAGGGGATTGAGGCTGTCTGGCAAATCTCCACACACACCAGGAGAGACCGCATGGGGCCGGAATTAAGCCAGAGAGGTTTATGAGTATAAATTAAAAGTAGTGTGTGGCTATCTCGGGGCAAGAGGCTGCTGCTTGCCTCTGCTCTTTCCTTACCACAAATTTCATGTGGCGTCATGGCCAATACAGGAGCAAGGCTCTGCTCCATCAGCCATGTAATGATATATGGTCTTCATGTTTTTAGAGTTACCGTAAAGTCTAACATGACATTTTTTCTTGATAGAACTAGATAAAAAGTCCTCAACCTCCTTGAATGTTTTCCACGCTTTAAATAGGAAGTATCTTTGAAATATAAGGATAAGCAGGACTGATCTTGTTCTCCTCAAAACAAAGCACTTTTTCCTCTTCATCATAAACAGATTTCAGACTGAAGGAGCGATTGGGTTGCAGACAACAGAGTAAACGTGCCTGGGTTATTCGACCCACAGAAGCATGTGCTAAAAGAATGGAAAAATCCTGAGTCATTTGGCTAAGGAAAGGAGATTCAGTCCAACTAAACCACAAGCAAGGAAGGCTGCAGATGATACCGTGTTTATCACACTTTGCTAACCATTTCCATCATACATAGGGATTACTTGGGAAGTATATTCCGCTGTTTGTGCAGTTCAAGGACGAAAGGGAGCTGGTTCTGGATAATGGTGCAGTAATCTAACCTTTGAGTTGCCTCTATATACCTCCATCTTGCTCAGTAGTCATAGTTCATATTCACTTCAGTTCTTGCTCTAAACATTCAGTTATGATAATGATTTCCTTGGGGTGTCTCGCACATATTTTAAACCCCACTGTTTAATTTGATAATGACTGTCCAGGGCAGTGAAGACCCAGGTTTTGCTAAGTAGCTAGGATAATGTTGCAAGCAGAGGAAACACAAAGTTCATTACCAAATAGATCAAGTTACTGATTAGCAGCAACAGCATAGGGATTAAATTGCATACTGGTGCCATGTTGCTTTAGGAAAAGCCATGCTTACATACCCTGCATATGAGGCCAGTGCTGTGGATTCATACAGGCTTGAATCCTGTTTTTCTGTTTGTAATTTTAGCAAATTTTCTTCCTGCTTGGTATGTGTTTATGGAGTGTTTCAGTCTGTCTCTGTCTGTGTGATTGTGTTTGTGTTTACAAGGATGTAACATAATAATGAGACTAGTCTGGGATTACCTCCAATTGAGACTGTGATGGCTCAGTGGTTAAGGCTCTGAGTTACTTATCAGAATGTCAGCAGTTCAAGCCCCAGTACCAACACTTCACTGGTGGGCCCTTAAGCAAGGGCCTTAACTGCTCAGTTGTATTAATGACATTTGAAAAAGATGTACCTTGCTCTGGATAAGGCGTCTGGCAAATACCATAAATGTATAGAGCAGTGCTGCCTGGCAGACCATCAAATGGTATATAATACAGCAGTTTTTGAAACCTTTGTGGTCTTCGAAACCTCAGTGGCTGAAATCGAATGTATGTTTATATGCATATACTGTACATAGTAATGATATTCCATTTTGGCCGGTATCTCATTTCCTGTCCATGCTACCTTTATGTGCATTTGCTACATTGTATTTTCCGTGGACTTTATTGAAGCTTTACTTGAGGTCAATGTGGTGCAGTAATGCCCCCAGAAATAACACTCTTCAAGCAGAATTCAGTTCATTACTACTTGAAGGTGGGACTCTCATGTCTGTCTATTTATTTACTTTGAATCATTGTAGTGTATATTGAGACACATTTTGTATAGATATTAGTTTTCACAAGTGTCAAAACTTTGTTGGTCTGCCAGACTTCCCTCTGAGCTTCCTTTAGCCGCAATAAAGAAGTCATAGGAACTCAGCAGGGTGCAAGCTGCCATAGGGTCATGAATTTGACACTCAAGCCCACACATGGGTACATTCCCCTCAAAGCAAGTAGCTCAGCCAGACCTGACCCTAACATAAGACCAAATATGTGGTCACAAAAGGAGTCGGGTGTCTTGAAGTAGACAGAGGTGTTATTGTAATTTGACTTTTACAGGACGGTTTGATTGCTCATTGGTGCTAGCAGTTACAGAGATCAAATTACAATTAGGCGAAGTGGGTCTGTATGAATAGAGGTTAATATCAATGAATAGTTGTTGAAGTATGTACTGAATGGAAACATGAGAAAAGCAAAAAAAAAAGGTTTTATGGTTTATTTTCGGTTTATTTATAGTTTATTTTTATCTTTGCACAAAGATCATTCTTTCTTTCATCTGTTCTTTTGTCTGCAGTTACACTTCACGCATTTAAAAACGGCATCACAAATGTTTGCCATTTTTGATGTGTATGATTTTGTGACTTTGTAACTACACAAGCCTGTCGATTTTTATCACGGTCCGATATCCAATATGGCCACCGCAGCTGCCATTTTGAATTTGTATTCCTCGCACTAGTTCAAAAACGACATCGCCAATCATCAACATTTTTGCTGTGGATGTTGAGACTGAATGACTACACAAGCCTATCAATTTTTGTCACAGTGTGACATCCAATAGAGCCACCACAGCTGCCATCTTCAGTTTACATTCTGCACATTAACTCTAAAATACCATGACTGATGATCACCATTTTGACCATTTTCACCATTCTGTGAATTTTTGTTGTCTGTTTTGATTCAGCCCTGTGATGGCCTGGCGAGCTGTCCAGGGTGTACTCTGCCCTCGCCCAGAATCGGCTGAGATAGGTGCCAGCGTCTAATTCTAACCCTAATTAGGATTAAGCGGTTCAGAAAATGAAATGAATGAATGAATGTTTTGATTCAAGCATTATCATGAGTTTATGCATATGCATATGTATACGTCAGTGAATCGGAAGACTATTCTGAGGAAATAAATCCCTCTGAAGAAGATAAACTCGGCGGAGTTCATGTATCAAACAGGAAACAGGTGTTACAAATAGGCTGGGAGTGGGAAGAAAATAATGAACATATGTAAATATGTAATTTAAATATTTATTGCTCCTAATTTTTGTAAAGGGCATTTTAAAAGGAAGATCTATTTTTCAAATTGTAAAATTGCACATTTTATTGTATTTCTTGTATAAATCACATTTTACTTTCTTTTTCAGGAGAGGGAAAAAGCACAGTATAATCCTACGAACACAACTCTCAGTAAGAGTCCATGCCTGCATAGGTGAGTTATATGATGCTCTGTTCTCTACAGTAATGGACGTGCAAGGTCATAAGATACCTTCAAATCTTATAACACCTGCAGTCATGTGACCTAGCTATTGACTTGAAACACTGGATACCCCATTTGTTTAAGGCTTGTGTGTGTGTGTGTGTGTGTGTGTGTGTGTGTGTGTGTGGTCTAGCTATTCATTACAGTGTGGGGACATGAATTTGTTTA
>JAQMYF010000001.1:30340469-30351830 GCA_030014195.1 Neosilurus mollespiculum
AAATGAATGCATGTCTATGTATTGTCCCCACAAGTCATGGAAACGAGACTGTGTGTGTGTGTGTGTGTGTGTGTGTGGGAATTATAGTGGGACTTGTTGTGGTTGCAAGATGTACTGTTTCCTTGTGGGTTTCACACGATGAAAATTTGTGGCTAGTTTGCGTTGTCTGTGGATTATAGTGTTGTTTTAAAAATAGTTTTTTAAATTTAAAATGCATGCTTTCTCTCTCTCTCTATCTCACACACACACACACACACACACACACACACACACACACACACACACACACAGACACACACATTTCTATTCCTGTGAGCACCTTCTGTTGACATAATAATTAATACTATACCTACAACTAAACCTAACCCTGAACTTCACCTTGGTTCCTAATGTTTTTTATTTTTTATATATTTAATTAAAGATTTTCCTCATGGGAGCCATTAAAAGGGAGTGTACCCAAAATCCAGATATTCCTGTTCATGTTGGTCCTAAGTGGGGTGTAAAAACAAGCATGCATACACACATACCCCATGTCTCAACAAGGACAAATATAAATATATAAAGATATAAAGGCATGCCAACACACGTGCATTTGCTCACTCACACACCCAAACCCACTCCCACACTCACACACACTCACTTGTGACTTCTTGCCATCATATGCCAATCACATTAGGTTTTATTGACTAAATGCCTACTAACTGCATTGCCATTCATAAACGTATTTATAAATCATCTATAGTTGAGACTATGCAAAATGTGGTTGAGGCTGCTTAATGCTTTACTCTAATATTAGGCTGTGGGGATCTGTTTAGCTTTTTCCATCTGGTTGAGTACTTGTAAGCCAATTACTGATGATCCTAGCAGAACCCTGGCAGGAGAAGTGTGCAAATCCAGTGTCTTACCTATTTTGCTTATCCTTAGGTTAGATTAGCTTTTAAATATGCTTCAATCATATCATTACTTCAGCGTTGATTGTTATGGGCCTGGCTAGTGGGTCTGTGTAGTTATATTTTATAAAATCTCCTGGTTCACCCCCCATGGTTCCTACAGAGCCATGATGGAACATATGGGGAGTGTTAGCAGCCCTGCTGAAAGGTCAGACCAGCCTGCTTTTCATTTTCAGACCACCTGAAAGGTCTGTGCAGCCTGCCCCCTGCAGTGGCATAATGGTTCATACTTTAAACTGGCTGTAAGATACTTGAGGATATTGTTTAGAACTTCTGTTACTCTTTTTTGGGTGTACACTAATGCCAGACAAGCTCGTGTTACTCTTATATACAGTAGTCTTAGATAAAGTTGCTTTTGATAGTATCATATACTGTACTGAGTTGTCTTTAGTACTGAAAGAATCTTGTATTTAGCTGGTTATTAGACACCAGTGTATGCGGGTGGACATTGTTATGAGCGTCTTCATCTTGGAAAAGTCCTGTAATTATTTAGTCTGGATTTAGCTGATGTCTGTGTACAGGATGTTGTAGCCAGTGTTTAAGACAGATGTCGGCCTGTAGGCAGTGGCACATTCCCAACGGCGTAGTGCAGAGCAGCCAAGCACACGTGGCTCACACAGTCTCCATTTGCCATAGTGCTAAGGGGAAAATCTAACCCGTAGTCTGCGAAACCCATTAAGTCGAGAGCTGTCAGATTTTAATTTGTACTTGTGCAAACGTGTTATTTAAGGGCACAGACGAGAGAAGTCGCCCGGAGATTGAAGCTGAGTTATCTCTCTCAGTCATTCCTCCACTGATTCTTTTTACTGATTCTGCATGCAAAAACCACCTGTGGAAACTTTTGGAAAGTCGAAAACTATTTGCCGGAGTTTTTTTCCCCCCTGTCCAGTAGCAAAGCTGCCTGAGCTGTTGGCAAGGCCTAAGAATCACACTGCTATGAACCAGGCCTGTTAGGCACCTGCCCCAGTTTCCTTTTCAGCTTTTCTGCTCTTCTGCTGGAAGCCAGCTTACTGATGAAGGATTGCTAAAACTTAATGCTGTTTCCTTTTGCTTGGGACTTGAAGATTTCTTTCTAAAATCTTTTGCTGTCTTTAAATTTGCATATTCATTCATTCCGGTGTGTCGGAACAGGTGTGGATAAATTTAAATTGCCCAGTACTGTGTGTTAGTTGTTCAGAAAAATTAGTAGCTACCATAATACAGCAATAACATATAAGGAACTACTTGCTAGTTCACTAATACAGCAGTTTTGAATGTTTTCACCCCACACAAAAAATGTAACAAGTTTCCTGATGTTTCAGCCATATGTTCTGTTCTGGGTGGGACAGTGGCGTAGTGGTTAGCATGTCTACCTCACAGCAAGAAGCTTGGTAAGGGTGTTTCTGTGTGAAGTTTGCATGGTCTGCCCATTCTTAAGTGGGTTTAGTATGGATACTCTGGTTTCCTTCCACAGTCCAATGACATGCACCTTAGGCTAATTGGCTGTTCCAAATTGCCTCTAGGTGTGAGTGTGAATGTGAAAGGTTGTGTGTGTTGCCATGCAATGGCCTGGTGAGCTGTTCAATGTGTACTCCACCTTCGCCCAGAGTTGGCTGAGAGAGGTTTCAGCCTCTCACTGACAGTAGTAGGATAAAGCAGTTTGGCAATGGAACATGTTCTTTTTTCACATTACACCTAAAAGCCGTTATATGAGACTGGAGAGGCTTCATGTTTTTTTTTCAGTATTTTACATGTTTAACTACAAGGTGACTATGTGTAGTAAGTAACAGACTTGTATGAAAATAAGTTTATTTTGCTTTAGTTCCTCTGCGGTTCCACATAAATGTATGTTCCTGGTTTTGAAAACATTGTGTGTGTAAGCTAATTAGTACACGTAGTATTCACCAAATAGTGTGATGTGCTGGATACTGCAGCAGACAGTGTGGTTTGGAAGTACATGCTACAGTTAGAGGATCTAGTCATGTTGCTCCACCATGAAGTGCATTATACATAAATATAGCCAATGTATCAATTGAAAACTGTTTTTTATTTTTTATATTATTTTTGTAAGGTCAATTAGAAGTAGGGTTTTTTTCCTACTTGTCTTATCTGCTAGTCAGATAAGATTAACAAAATTATTAGCCTGGACACAAAATCTCTTTGGCTGGAGTGCACAGCCTATAATTGAAGTGTTATTTTACTACCGGTCTAAGTGCACACATAGAGCCCAGATATCATGCTCATGTTTCTCTAGTTAGCGTGTGCTTCATCTTTGTTTCCTTTCTGTCCCTGGGACCTGTCCTCATCTTGTCATCATTCCTGGTAGCAATGATAGGAGAAATATTTTTGACCAGCTGCATGCCTGTGTGTCATGGGAGAGATCTATCTGGCAGGGGAAGGTGCTCCTTGGGTGGATAAGGAACGTTTTCTGTAGTGTTGGTCTGAGGCTTAGTGTAGGCATGAGCAGAACAAGTAGGCAGGGGCTTGTTTTAGAGCATGAAGAACTTTTGATGTAGACGAAAGTCACCTGTCACTCTCACTCGTGTGTATGTGTGTGTAAGAGAGAGAGAAAGAGAGAGAGAGAGAGAGAGAGAGAGAGAATTCTAATTTAAATCCATGTAGAATATGGAACTACTGTATAAACTATTTTCATCTGTGACGTGTCACTGTTCCTTGGATGTGATAAAAGGAATGCATTTGCAGGTATTATGGTATTCATAGTCAAGCCATAATGCTATGTGTGCAGGCAGCAGTATAATTCAGGGTATTAAAGTGGAATGTCAGTAAGCAGGTCAGGGCAAGGTGAGATTGATGACACACAGTGATGTGAACTATTTTTCAGCGCTCGTGACTCTTTTCAAGCACTCCATAGCCTGTAATATACTGGTTCTGCACCACTGTACCAACTGAATCACTATTTAATTGCTCTTTTGAAGAGAAAGCAGTTTCAGGCTGCTGTTCTTTCACGATGGAGCCCAGCTGATGTTGACAGACTATCTAAATTTAACCAGTTTACCAGTTGATGTGTTGAAGATCACAGAAAAGGCTGTTTAAAATCATATTGTTTATTTCAGCACATAGTAAACATGGCTCAGCTTTTCGTGAGTAACCCCTGTTATTTAAATCACTTGTGGGGAACCTCAAGAGACTGAAGCAGTGAGATCTGACAGAGCAGTAATGTACACAGCAGATTACTGGTTCTTGCCTCCTGGCGAAAAGCACCAATCATCATCAGATGGTTAATTCCTAAAACCCAGCAGGCTTTAAGAAGGTGAACTGTGGCTCTCCGTCAGTGCCCTAATTCAGGCACTGTAATCCTTGACACATATACACATTTAAAGCCCATTTTCTTAAACGCAGTTCAACGTAAATACCTATTAAGTTATTGCTGTAGGTTCATGGAATCAGCTTGAACTGTTTCAATAACATTACATTTTTCTTCCACTATTTTATTCCACTAAAACATTCTATATTGTTGATACACAATAAAATTCCCAGGGGTGAATTAACACCTGGAGTGTTGCATTAACTCTTTTATAGGTATTTTGGGTCCAGCTGGGCTCAACTGAACTTTGAAGGAGTTAATACAACACTAGGGACTTTATGTTAGAACAGTAACTTTCCACTTCCCACTCTTGTATAAAGGTTCTGAGCCTCCTAAAGGATTTTCAGCCTTTCTACCTTTCACCCTCAACTTTTTCAAAGTTTAGGTTTTGAATAGCTGAAAAGGGGAGGCACTGTGGTGCGGTGGTTTCCACATCTTCCTCACAACAATAATTTTCTGGGTTCGAGCCCCCTGCTCACTGTGTGCTCATGCTCTAGGTTTGTGGGGAGCCTGGGGCCTATGCTTTTTTGAAACCAGGCACATTTTGGATCAGTGTGTCGGTGTGCCTTTAAGGTCATAGCTATACAGGCCATAAAATATTTAATCTTTAATAAATATGTTTTTACTTTATTTTTACAATAGTATTGTAGTAGTAGTGAAGGAGAATATTAAAAATATCTATATTTTTTTAATTAAACTAAATAAAATGACAACGAAGAGCATTTTACACAAGGACACCTAAAACTTTATGGAATTTATTAACAGCTCATTCACAAATTCTAATGAGCCTCTAACTAAGTGTTTTATTAAAAGCATATGCATATACAGGATAAATCTGTTAAACCTACAAATAAAAGACTCATTAGCAGTGTTAGTATTAACTGTAAAATATACAGTAAAGATGTTGTAAAAGTTTGATTAGGTTACGTCCGGATTCCTTCAGTAAAAAAAATTCTACTATATATTACTTCACAAAATACTTTATTATTATTATTATTATTATTATTAATAATAATAATAATAATAATAACAATAATAATAGGAAGAAGAAGAAGAAGAAGAAGAAGAAGAAGAAGAAGAAGAAAAAAAAGAAATCACTGCCTGGTTATTTTTTCAAAGTGACTTCAGAAAAAAGATTAAGCAAAAATTGTTACAAATGTAGTGTTCTTAAAAACAAACAAACAAAAACAAATGTTAAAAATCAGTGTCTACTGTGGACTGCCAGAGCACATCTGTTCTCTGGAAGAAACTTTGCCAACTTTCAAGGTATCTCCTGAAGTTTCCATTTGACTTTGTTTTGATCAGCAGCAGAAAGCTCCCCGTCTGCTGTTCTGTGGCTGACTGGGAATTTACCTCAGTGTAAATTCAATACAGAGACTAATGGTCATGGAGAGAGACAGTTAGTGCACGGCTCTCGTTTCTTTCTCTGTGTGTTATATTGATATTTTCGTGAGAATGCTGAGGTTTGACTTTGAGCTTTGTTTACTCTTCTCATCACAAAACCTGTGATCATCCAAATAGCCAAATATAACCAGCACTTCCACAATGCTGTGGTTTAACGGTCCAAGTGTTGAACATCACAGACCAGGCGGCATCGAAACATGTTGTTAATTTTAGGGCATGGTAAACATGGCTGATGAGCCACGCAGCCTTTCGTGAGTAATCTCTGTCATTTAGCACGCTTATGGGGAACCTCAGTGGACTGAAGCAGTGAGATCTGGCTGGAACAGTAATATACACAACACAGCTTATGGTTTCTTTACTGCTGGAGAAAAGCAACAATAATCAGAGGATGGCTAATTCTCAGAGCCCGCAGGCCTCAGCGCTGCCTCAGGAGGAGGTAAATTGTGGCACTGTAATGATAGACATTCACTCATGTGAACATTTGGCTGTGGAGTAGATCCTCAGTGTGAGGGAAGAACTGGCAACCGTGGCTCCCAGTAGAGTAAAAGTGTTTACCAGATGAGCTAATGGTTTACTGAGGGCCACGGTGCCAACGTAGCTCTTGATGCTATGCTTTGTTCTAATCAGAGCATGATGGCTGGACTGCGCTTTGTCAAAACAGGGCCAGACCTGTGATTCATTTGGATAAAGGCAGAGTTTGGTCCTGTTAAACCCAGACCGTTTATTTCTTTTAACTTCTTCTGCACTTCAAATTGACTCTTCGTAGTTTTGTTAAGTTGTTAATATAAACGAAGCATTGAGCTCCTATGTGGAGTCAGTGCCATGTTTGAGCTCTGGGAACCAGCAGACCTATAAATACATCTGTTTTGTTTATGAAGCAAAAGCTCCGAACGTCCCTAATGATCCCACCCTGTGGCTCCATTTAATTCAGACCCCCTCATGGTTGCTAGTTAAAAGCACATTGTGGTTCTCGCCCCATAATAGGGATCCGAAGAGGTGGAGTTTGGCTTGTTGGCATGATGTGCTCTATACACTAGAGTTAGATATATAAATAAATGCCACAAAAGCAGTGCTATTTTTTTCCACAATTCAATTAGGCAGCGCTTTTAAAGGCATATAATATTCTGTGAATTTGACACACTTTTCTAATTAACAGATCGTTGGCTTTGTGGGTTTTTTTTTTCAGTGAAACACTCTGTAAAAAGGAGGCCTAGTGATGTAGGAGTTCGAAGAAGAATAGAATGAGCAATCACTCATTTGCTGAACCGCTTAATCCTATTAGGGTAGCGGGAAGGCTGGAGCCTATCTCAACCGACACTGGGCAAAGGTGGGGTATGCGCTGAACAGCTTACCAGACCATGGCAGGGCAACACACATATGCCTATTCCCACTCACACCTACAAAGGCCAATTTGGAGTAGCCAGTTAGTCTAATGTGCATGGTTTTGGTTTTTAGATATATATATATATAATAAAATAAAATAATAAATTATAGAAGTATGATGTTTGTTTTTTTCCCCATTCTGGCTCACCAATTCAGACACAATTTAACTTCCTGATGCTCTCTGCTATGGTTTAAATAATTGTGCATATCTTGTGTAGGCAATGAATTTGCAGTATGTAAGTTAATGTGTGGGATATGGTTAGCATAGCCTTATAGAGCACAGATTCCCACAAAGCACACATATGATCCTAAAAACCACTTTGTTCATCACATTTAGGCTTTCCCCCTGCCCCTAACACACCTGAATTTAACTAATCTTCAACCTAGCAACTCTTTGTGAGCTGAATTGAGTGTGTTCGAGCAGGAGAAACCATTAAACTGTGCAGGACAGGGGGTACTCCAAGCTTGGGAACTTTTTTTTCCTAGAGGGATGTTGCCTTTTTAACGAGTTGTTATGGAAAAAGTGCTCTGGGCCACGTCTACTTGACCTGGTGTGATTTAGAAATATGTTTGAATGGTGATTTATACATCCTCTAACATCTGACACATCTGAATTAGTCGTTTTTGGCATTGTGGATGACAACTTGAAACAGCGTTTCCCAAAAGGACCATGTGTATACGTGGGATTTTTGGAGTTGTAAATTTTCCATAATTCCTCGGACCATTCCAAGCTGTAAACAATATTACAGTAGAAAAAAGACACAAGGACATCTGTACTTAAAATAAGCGTGATTGCAGCTGTTCAAACTCTGCGCCAAACCAGTTTTCAACTCTTTCAATACTATTCACAGCATTTCAGTGATTTCCACTTAATGATGGCATACTGTTCTGCATTTTCCCTCTGTTTGATTTCTTTAAGCCATATTCACTTGTGTGCCTGTATGACCGACTCAAAAGACAAACAGTTTCAGGCATGAGAGCACATTTTCCATCATGTTGTTCTCATTTCTCTTCTATATTTTATTGGATCATGGGATATTTATACGTCCAACCTTGTGTTCATCATGCCGCTTCAATGAAGTAAGTTTTGCACGAGCACCTGCAGAATGTCTCTTTTCCAAAGTTGCAGCCAGGGCTCTTATTAGCTACCAGCTATACTGCAACCAGGAGGAAAGTCTTACACTAGCCGTTGTAGCACACCTGGTTTGGAAGTCTCAAGACAAGGAGTGAACCAAGACATCAGAATGAGTTATAGATTAGATCACATGACACCTCTGTTGATGTTGTGGTATGGTCTGTAGTTCCATGTTTTTCCCCGGCCCGATTGGTGGGGCAGGTCATTAATAATAACATTGATCATGCTGCTTCCTCATTGTATATGTTTATAGTTCATGATTCCTGGTCCAGTCGCCTTTTATTTGTGCTTGGTGCGGTTCTTATGTTTGACCACTAGATCTATAAACCTATCACTATAGCACTAAATGGGACTGAAATTTTATTTATATTTAGCAATATATATATTTTTATTTAACTGTCAGTCACTCATTGATATTTCAGTAGAATTTAAAACTTACAGAGTTCATAAGAATCAGGACTTAGACAGATGACTAGTGTCATCCATCGTACATTCAGTGCAGAATTGTTCATTAGTGGCTTATATACATCATTTCCTTCTGCCCCTATTGTCAAGCCAACATTGTTTATGCTGGACTGAAATACTGAGCACAAATAACAGTAGATAATGATGTAGTTTTCAATTAAGTTACACTGCAGCTTCATGGTTATGTATTCATAATATTTGCTCTGTTTTTTTTTTTATGTATTTGAATTGTTTTTGCTCACTGTTTGCAAATCTCTGTACTTAGTTCTTATAGCCATTCCTGCTTCCTGTGAGATAATAAATAAATAAATAAATAAATAAATAAACAAACAAACAAACAAACTTTTAATAAAATTCTGTTCATTGAGCTGCCGTCCCATCTGCCACACTCTCATCCCACTTTACTTCCCCAATTTAATACATTTAGATCCACTCCTAACAGCCAAACCCAACGCCAGCCCAAACACAACAGGGGACAAAGTCTTGTCCACGTTCAGTGACGAACACAAAAGTATATGGTGGTGAGATGATGCTATCTGCTCTGCAGTTTTCTTTCCGTGTCCTGACAGCCCCAGACACATAGGGGTTTACCGCTCCTCAGGTTATAGATAGGATTTCAATGCAGCATTAACTGGGAGAGGGGGAGAGATATACTTTCTCCTAACAGCCTGATTCTATTTCTGAGTCAGTCCACTTAAAAAGCCTGTTGAACATATGGAGTAAAATGTGTAAATCACAAACTTTTGTGCTACACTTTGACATTTCCTGCTTGCAATATTGAGACAATGCCAACTCTGGCATGTATTCAGAGACCCATATCCAGTAGTGTGGGCTGATGTTTACCAAGCCTACTCTGCTATCTCTGCCAGCAGGGGCCCTGAGATGACTTTCCCATGCTGGATGATAGTGATGATAAGAAATTCTTTCTGCAGATGCTCTCCTCTTGTCTGTTGACCTATATTTCTGACATGTTCATCCCTCACAAAAACCCTGCTTATCTGTTAATCTGGAGCTCACCTTTACTGTAATCTGCTAATCTCAGAGAGTGGACATTTATCCAGGAAACGGCAAAATCGGGAATGTATGTGTATATAGGTATACCATTAAACCTCACAGGAATGGTTTCCTTTTAAATGTTCCAACAGTTCCTGCTTTCTGCTGTGACATGTCTGACTCCACATAGAAAAACAGTGTACAGGGTGATACCCAATAACATTCTAAACATAGCAGTCCATGTGGCATCAAAATAAGCCATAGCAAAAAAAGATCTGATTAAGTTTGCTTGTTAGATTTCACTGGCTTGTTGTAACATAGCATGCTGTGTAAATTGTGCCTTCTTCTGTTGAGCATGACAAACTGCTAAATGCCGACAGACACATGGCGTTGGTATATGGCCTGTCAGATTCTTTCTTTTTCACATACAGACACACACACACACATGCTGGTGAACACACATTTGCTGTATTTCTCTAGAACCATCTGGTTCTCATTGCGCCTGCTGCCGGGTTCCTTGCAGCTTTAAGAGGAAAAGAAATTAAAACCGTCTACATGTGCATTCAAAGAGGTATTTTTATCAGGTCACTCAGCAGTAACCCAATCTTGGGGCCCTGCACATCCTTCGTTAGTCGCTGCAATCTCCCTGCACTAATTGTCATTCCTGCTTGGTCAACCCTGACCTAAAAAAAGACAATAGAAACCAGGGTAGAGCTTTAAGGTCCAACTTAATCCCTAATCCAAAGAAGAAAGCATGAAGAGTATTATAGGAGGGCACAATGAGGCACTGATGTCTTTTCAATTACGCCTTCACTGACTGTTTCTCAGGCATTCGGGAATGAAAAGTGTCTAATAAGCATCTAATAATAGCAGCCTGCAGAAGGGGCCGAATTTCATCTTGTGATTTTCCAGGGTACTGGTCTTACTTTCTTACTCCTTTAAGTGCAACTGTAACAATCCATATGAACAATAACTCAGTTTGGAGCTCCCATTATTGTACATTTTAAATTATACATTTGATCAAGTTATTAAACAACCTGCTTTGTTGCTTCACCAAAAATTTTCTACTAAAGAGTATTAAAAGTATTTTTTTTAAATTTCATGTACATTTGAAAAATATAGAAACAATAATATACCTTTCTGCAGTTTTGAGAGGTATAGTTTTAAAATTATACATTTATACATATCTCAGGACTTTAGTAATTTCCATAATAAACAGCTATAACAGCTCTGTAATTCAACAAAATAAACCTGATGCTGCCAGCTAGGGGTCATTATTATCTGGTATTTATGTATATGTACTCACTCACTTACTCGTTTGCCAAACCGCTTAATCCTATTATCCTATCTCTGGGCTGGCACCCATCTCTGGGCGTTCTCTGGGAACAGTTCGTCAGACCACTGCAGAGCAAGTACTCGCACAACCATTCAAACCCACACTCACACCTAGTGACAATTTTGAACAGGCAATTAGCCTAATGTACACGTCCCTGGACTGTGTTAGAAAATCAGAGTACCTGGAGGAAACCCACACACCCACCCACAGGAAGAACATGGAAACTCCACATAGAAACGCCCAAGGCCAGGACTTGAACCCAGGACCTTCTTGCTGTAAGGCGGATGCGCTAACCACTACACCACCATGCCACCCTATATTATATTATATTATATTATATTATATTATATTATATTATATTATATTATATTATATTATATTATATTATATT
>JAQMYF010000001.1:30377805-30390061 GCA_030014195.1 Neosilurus mollespiculum
ATATATATATAGACACAAACACACACACACACACACACACACACACACACACACACACACACACACACACACACACATATACATATTCTTACCAGGGCGGCATGGTGATGCAGTGGGTAGTACGTCCACCTGGGTTTGATTCCCGGGCTCGGACGTTTCTGTGTGGAGTTTGCATGTTCTCCCCATGCTTGCGTGGGTTTCCCCTGGATACTCTGGTTTCCTCCACAGGTTTCGCCCAGAGGTGTGATTGTGAATGGTTGTGTGTGTTTTGGCCTGGCGAGCCCTGGTGTATCCTCGCCCAGAGTCGGCTAAGATGGGCGCCAGCCTCCCCACGACCCTAATTAGGGTTAAGCGGTTCAGAAAATGAATGATGAATGAATGAATGAATGAATGGAAGTCAGCTGGCTAGTGTTAGCAGGCAGTCCTCAATGGTTAGGTTAGAAGGGAGTCTCACCACACTTCCAAGTTCAGCAGATTAGTTATAATGATCTCTTACCCAATCATTGGCAACAGGCATTGCTTTTTGTTGAATTAGTCGGCGGCATGTCCGCCTCACAGCAAGACGGTCTTGGGTCTGATTCCCAGGCGCTAAGAGGGCGTTTCTGTGTGGAGGTTGCATGTAATATAAGTGATTGCGTTTGCTCCCTCCAGGTTCGGGTTTCCTCCACAGTCCAGAGACACACATTAGGCTAATTGGCTTTTCCAAATTGCCCCGAGGTGTGACTGAGAATGTAAATGGTTGTGTGTTGGCCCTGTGGTGGACCGACTAGCTATTCACAGTGTACCCCGCCTTCACTCAGAGTTGGCTGAGACAGGCTTGAGCATCCCCACGACCCTAGGAGAATTTTGCATATGCAGTTCGGCGTATGAATAAATGAAATAGGTCTAGAATAAACGGAACTATAGTTAGTGGTTAACTTAGCACAAGTCATGACAAATAGAAACTAGCCACAATTGCTTATATCCACTGGGTAAAGATAGAATAACAAGGGTTCTATAACAGTTCTCCGATTCTTTAGAATTATGTATGGTTTTAAAGTTAGATTAAAAAATGAATAAATAAAAATTAATAAAATGTAACTATTTGGCATGGAGAGCTTTTAATAATCATTGTTTATTGGCCTTCAAGGACAAGTCTGTCGGGATAAACAGGGATCTAATGCAAGATTAAAAGATTTTAACCAGTCATTACAAGTAGCTTAATGTTGACAAGGCAGCATAACATGGTGAATATAAAAAGCAATTCATTTATATGCATGTACACACTTTAAAGCAAGATCTCGGCTTCAATTATTCAGCTAGCTTCTAAAAACAGACATTTGCTTATTCAGGGATATGTCCTCCTATTCATTTTTGTATTGTGCTTTAAATATATCGGGTAATGCCAGTGTGTGTGAGCCAGTTCAAACCAGACAAAAGTGTTGAAATGGAGCCATTAAAGCACAAATCTTGATGGCTGCGTGGTGTGAAGGTCCAGTGACGCAGCCATCTAACAGGACGCCTGTGGTGCACAGCACCCCCACACGCCACAGACATGGAACACGTTGAACCTGAGGCTAAAAATGACACTCTAACTACAGGCTGTCCTGCCACAAAAGCACTGACACTAGTACTCGGTGCTGCAAAGCCAGTACTTGTGCATGGAAAGCAGAATGTGTATGAAAAGGAATGTGTATTAGGAAGACACTGCGATTGCACGGCAAGGGCTGTGTCAGGCTTCATACGCAATGATGTGGATGCGTGTTAAAGATTGGCAGGTCTAACACATGCAGCAAGAGTCTGTTATTTTACACAGATACACATCTGAGTGAGGAAACTGTGCATGGTGTTTAAAAAGTCTGCACAGATGTAAAGCAGCTGGAGAGAATGTGTGAAGCCAAAAGTCTTTTCAATGTGTGTAGGCAGGGCAGTCAATTTAAAGACAATGAAGTGATCTCAGTAAATCTGGTCATTCACAGAAGAGATATATGTAACTATGTGAAAGAAATATGTAAAATATTTAGGGGCTTTTATTTGTTATTAGTCATATTTTTAAATATTATCATATTGTGGGTGGCACGGTAGCATAGAGATTAACACATCTGCTTCGCATCAAGAAGGTTTGAGTCCAAGGCATGCCAAGGGCGTTTCTGTGTGTTGTTCTCACCATGCTTGTGTGGGTTTCCTCTGGGTACTCTTGTTTCCTTCCAGAGTGCAAAGACATGCACACTGGGCTAATTGCCCCAGATGTGAGTGTGAGTGTGAATGGTGTGAATCAATTTACCCATATGTTTATTCCATCCATCCATTAATTTATCCATCCATTCATCCATCCATCATCTAGTGGAAGCTGAAGCCAATCCCTGCTGACAATAATTCACTAGCCAATATTGCAATTTGTGTAAAAAAAATATAATACTTGTACCTCATAAACAGATTATACTATAATTGTGGTGTTTTTTAAATCAGTTGAGTTGAATAAGGTTTAATGTTCTTCTCATTATAAACTTACACTGCATTACGGAAATTTTCGAACACTGCAGAATTTGAACACAGTGAGGCAGAAGTGCTAACCACTACACCACCACGCTGCCCATGAAAACTACTCTATCAAGTGAATTTGCTAATTTAATCACTAGCATTGACAGAGTTAGTCAGGTGGAAAAGCCAATTTAGTGAAAGGAAAAGGATGAGATATTTAGCACCTAGTTTCACTTCATGCTGATTTTATCTTTGCCCTTCGACCTGTGACTTAAGGGACTTTGTTAACGCGAGCCAGTTGGATAAAAGAGGCCTGTGATGGGTAAAACAAATGGAGCTGATTATTATTTAGTAACATTAACACTGGACTTTTCCTAGCTGTTTTCTTGCTGTTGATTGGGAGAGTTTGTAAAAGTAAATAAATGTATAAATAATTCTGTGACCCCATGCATGAACCTGATAACCCACATGCTCCCAAAATTTTAGTTTGACAAAGCTGTATAAAACTGTCTCAGCCTTTTTAATAGGAGACAGACATATGAATAATCATGAAATCCATGTTTGTATGACTGATAAAAACAAAATACTGGTTACTGTATTCAGATTCAATTTTCTCATTTTTATGAATCTGTGGATTATGAGGTTCATGCATGAGGCCACAGATAACCCCTTGCATCAACCAATATACACTAAAATGTTCATGTTAAACACTCTGCCTGACGTTCTTGTTTACAATATTAGCACCTCTGTGTTTTCTGCATATACTTTCATATAATTCCTCTGGTGCCTTTGGATCGTCCTTTAAATTCTAAGTATATGGACATGTCCAAACACTACAAATAATAGCTTGGCACATGGGGCAAAGAAATGTTCTGAACCATTTCATTCGGCTGTGGTTTTCTTTTCTCATTTGCAAGTGTAAGGTTTATGCTGGATGGTGTAGAATAGCAGGAGTATTCTGAACAGGGGGTTCCACACAGATCTTCTGTTCACTGCGGGATCCAAGGGAAACTCCTAGCCTTCAACACCAGTCTGATCAAAGCGGTGTTACCAGAGTTTCCATTGTATAGCTGCTGAATGGAGTAGAGGAACACATCACCTGAGCCTGTTTTCAGTGATGTAGGAACGCTCCAGAGGAGCTCACGGGACAAGGCTCATTCCTCTGCCTCTATCCCTCTCTGCCGGGGAACAATCGGCCTCTGATTAAGCACGTTAGGGGTCACAGGTCATGCTGTTTGAAGATGGTTGCAGTGATATGGACCATGCTTCTGAGGGCAAATACATTAGCCTATTTTTCCTTATTTGTGCTCATGGATCATCAGATGAGGACCAGATGCTGAGAGATGGTGTTGATTAGGGATTTCTTTCGTGTCTATCTCACTGTTTGGCAGGCTGTTGAGATATTTGAAGTGTTTTATCAGTTCAGATGATGGCTGTTGTGACTGAGTGCTTTGAATGCAAAGGTTGAAGTCATGTTTGGATATTTGGCTGAATTTCACAAATGATCTGATTACGTTTTGAAGGCCATGAGGAGGACATGTCAGTTGGAAAGTAGAACCTGCTTGAATTATCATCAAACGTTCTCAAACTTGGGAGGCACTTTGGTCTCTTTGGAACAGCGATGTGAAGGAGATGGGGAATGACTTATGTAATAAAAAGCACTTGTGCAAAGATAAACGGATGTCAGTCAGTCATTCATATCCAGCCCTTTTTTCTCAGTGGCTCATTGCTTTAAATGTGTAAGGACCTTTAGTTTATACTGCATAATTACTATTTATTACTGGATGGGTCAAATATAGCCAAATGCATCAATTCATTCATTCATTCATTCATTTATTCATTCATCTTCAGAACTGCTATTTCAGGTTTGCAGTGGATCCAGAGCATATTCGGGAATGTCTGGGTATGAGGTCACTGTACAGGACACCAGTTCATCACTGAGCATCCACACATTCACATATTTATTCACAATTTAGACAGTTATCAAGACATTTTGGAACTCTTGGAGCCAAATGGTCAACTACCCTTTTTTTTAACCCCTAGAGTATGCAAACTCGTGCTCTTGATTGCACACTGCTAAGTTTGTGTTTACATTTAGTGTTTAAATATTTATCCCTTTCTTGTTACGTATATATATTATTATTTTTTTGTTCAATCGTTGCTAATCATAGATAAACACAATGCATTTGAAGAATGGTACTGTAAAATTTCATGGCTTTTAGTGCTTAATCGAAATGGTCCAGATGTTTAGGTAAAGCGATCACTCAGCCATCAATTTGTATTTCTAAACAAATGCATCTTCCTCATAGTTAAGCCACGATGTTTGTTTTAGTCATTAGCTAGACGCCCTCTCCTCTTCCGTCTTCCTCCGGCTTCAATAATATGCAAATCATATGTTTCGCTCACAGATGGCCACTGTTCTCCAGCCAAAAACAGCTCCCATCACACAGACCTCTAATTGTGCAGTTTACTCTGGCCTGCCCAGGCAGCCTCCTTTGTTTTTAATCATGTAATATTTGGAGGGTGTAGAGGTTGAGCAGTCGGCACTGTAAATCCCTTAGCTTTCAGAAGAACTGTCATCCACCCCACCCCAACCCCCACTCCCACCACCCTTTGAGGCCTTTTATGGATTCCAGCTGCATTCGTGTGCTATATGGTGCAACCATGGCCCAACTGTACAATCATGTGAGCCTCAGAATAAGAGAAAAGGAAGTAGTTTGGAAGGAAAGTGCCGGAGTACTTAAGTGTTAAAATCTCTGTGCATTTTTGTTGCAGCTGGGTTGGCAAAGTTATAAAGGACACATTTAGGTTAATTCAAAGTGGAATGAATCCTGTCTTTAGATCAATGAGGATTTTCCCTACGAGCTCCATCAGTGTGAAGTGTGATAACTGAAGGCATTAGTTTCTTCATGACGGATCGTTTTACACAGAAGGATATGTTGAAGTGGGCGGCGGTGAGTCCGGTGTTCTGATGCGAACCTTTTCCGAAGGCACTAAAGCGTGAAACGTGTTACGAGTCAACGCAATTACAACTTACCTTGAGCCTTTCATTTAGCAGCTGGATAAAAATGCCTACACTAAAGAAAGCAAAACCTGTAGGTTGGCACAGGAAGGTGGGGTGAGTATCAGTCAAGTGCTTACAACTTCTCAGATCAGATCCCTTGTATTTGGCTCCAGTGGTGGCCTTTCAAATTGATGATGGACAGGATTTCAACACGGATCAAATCAAATCTCCACTTTAAGGCCTTATGCTATTGAAGTATTACAGTATGTGAGAATGAGTATAATCTCACTGATGCTTCGTTTCCATTTTTTATCAACAGAGGCTGGACTAATATCAAATTCTTCTCAGCTGCTACTATTCATGCAGTGCCACCCTATTATTATAGGACTACAGTAAGTACTTAATCCTAATTAAAAGCAACAACAAATAGGAAGCCCTGATTTAGCCTATATGAAGTGCCGTGAATGGCACTGCCATTCAATGTCAGGCTTTGTGCTTGCAGTTGAACATGGTTTAGTGATTAAGTTTAACCATTAGCAGGTGTGCTGCAGGGCCAACAGCCCGAAAGACCCAAGGTCAGGGGGAGGACGGGGGCCAACATGCAGGAAAACAGGCGGCATGCCTATGAAAGACATCAAACGAAAATAACGGTGCATTTCGGTAAACATTAAAATGCAGTCAATACTGCAGTGGATTCATATATTTCTGGCAAGTGTTTTCCAGGAGAAATGTAGATGTGAAGTCTTTTCTCAAGGCTTTGTTTTGAATTTACATTTTTTAAGATATGGGTATTAGTAATGCAGCTATGAGTGAATGCTTTGGTGTTGTTTTTCTTATATATGGTACTGCGCAGTGCAGTGTGTAAATGACTGGATGCTTAAGCATGACTTTTGAGCCCAAGAAAGACTTTAAACAGCTGGACATAATGATATTGACAGACCAGCGTTAAGAAACCAGGGACTTACTTAGGATGAAATATTTGAATTGCTTTTCAAGTGATATTTATTTGCTCAAAATGTATATTGAAACAATACCAGGAATCCCAGATTGAACAAAGTTCAAGCAGAGTCTAGGAACAGAGTGTGTGTGCGTGTGTGTGTGTGCGCGCGCGCGTGTGTGTGTGTGTGTGTGTGTGTGTGTGTGTGTGTGTGTGTTTGCATGTAAGTTTGTTTGGTGAGGTTGTAGCTACAGTAGTAAGGCCTGCACTAGTGGCGTTGTACCACTGCTGGGATCCGCTTAGTAGTTATGTAACACACACAGAGAGCGCGAGAGAGAGAGGGGAGAGAGAGAGAGAGAGAGAGAGAGAGAGAGAGAGAGAGAGTCCTTGCTTAATATTGTGATAACCTCACTCAGCTACCTCTCTCCTTTTTTGTCTCTTGAAAACAGATCAGTTCTTTCCTCCCTGGCGCTGTAGGAGTGAGACGGGGTCTTTACCTTTCAGTGCGCCAAAGCAAACTCAAGTCTGTTTCAGTGTCTGGCTAGGCGAGGGCTTGCTCTACTCGTTCATCCTTCAATGGGATTTTATTTAATAATGGGGTTGTGTGATGGAATGTCAATAACGCGTCGAAGACATTTTGTCGTTTCCTAAAACATAAATTGTTTTGACATTTGCACACACTGAGGTTGTTTATTGACTTGACCCCCTGCTAAGGGCTAGTTTCCAGGTTACCCGTTATGCAGGCTTGGCAACGATGACTTCACCTGACTTCAGCCAAGTTATTAATTAACATAAATGTTCAAAGCCCCAGGCAAAACACTGGTTAGCTATTGTACTGTGCTTCTTGTTCAACCGAAACTGTATTTAATATCACTAGTTTCATTCTTCACCAGCTCTGAGATCTCTGTCAAACGTGTTGACAGTCACTCCTAAAATCTCCTCTGGCCACCTGCCAGCTTTACACACTGACGTCTAGAGGTGAAGTGCAGGATTTATACCCAATGCTGGTACTGTCTGTGTGTGTTGTATGTTTTGGACTCATTTCTCTCTGAGCTTTGACTGATTGATTTGTCAGTATGTGAATAGGCTGGAGCATTTACATTTACATTTACGCCATTTGGCAGACGCTCTTATCCAGAGCGACTTACAATTATTATTTATATACAACTGAGCAAGTGAGGGTTTAGGGCCTTGCTCAAGGGCCCAACAGCGGTACTGGGGATTGAACCCCCAACCTTCGGATCAATAACCCATTGCCTTTACCACTGAACCAATGGGGTCTTCACCATAAATTAGCATATCAATTCTGACATGCCTTTTTACCCACCCTGCAGATCTCTGTCCACATTCATAAAGACATCCTTAAATATATATATATATATTAGGAGAAGACATGGACGGGTCATAAATTACATTGAGCGGGTCATAAATTACATTGAGCCCAAATGCATCAAAGTCCAAGTGGTCTTTATGGAGGCTGTCATGAAAAAAACAGAATCTGGAAGAAATGGATGTGATTGAAAACGATCTGAAAGTTCTGTTACCTCAAGCAGGCAATGGAGAGTCAGCATTCTTTGCCAGCCCTGGCGTATGCTCTGAGCTTCTTTTTCTTTTCTCTTTTCATATTTTATTATCCTGGCATGAGTTACATTTTCTTTCTTTCTTTTTTTTTTTTTGATAAATGGTTCATTATTTGGTCTCTTGTTGCCTTTTTGGGGAATGATGAGAACTCGCCATTATTCATGTCATTTCACAAAACAACATATTGCACTCTTTTTAGACTTTCACATATTACCACGCTACAAAACACCCTACCACTGTTTAGTTATTGACACTGTACAGATTTGACTCTTGGTAACCCCAGAGCAAAGGAGGTTGTGATAATGCTGTGACACTCCAGCTGAATGTGTTAGATGTGGGCCAGATGCCTCGTTCAGGAATTCAGTGTTTGTTGCAGTCCGGCAGTAAAACAGAACCGCATGATTGTAACCCTGTCTCTCCTCACGTTTGGCACTTTTATGAGGTCGAATTCTGCCTCCAAGACTGAAATAATAGCGAGCAGATTGAGCAGTGATGGGGTGCGAGCTTAAAGAGATTGAGCTTTCAGATACAGCAGAGCTGCAGCTAAAACCCACTTGAGGTTATCAGTGTAATAGATATTTTTCTACTTTGGAATATTTACAGGGAATAAATTTCAGGAATGCTTTGTTTGTCTGTAATACAAGTGCAAAATATCTGTGTTTTTGCATACCTTTAGTGGTATTTTATTTGATTAGTAATATTTTTATTGTTGTATTTTACCCTAAATGATTACAGCACTCTCCATTTTGTCATTGCCATTTTGTTCATTCCATGTTGCATTATTTAAAATTTTAGTTTTAATTTGTGTTCAATTATATTTTAATATATTACATGTTAAATGTATAAATATATATATTTTAATTTAGTCTAATTCATGTTCTAGGGAGATTAAATTCTGTTTCATTAGTAGATCCAGAATTTTTAAAGTACAAGAAAACACTTTCATCATGGGTGGCATAAGATCATGTACGTTTAGTGTCATGTAGATGTCTCTGATATAGAAAGTTATTATTATTTTTTGTGAAGAATGCTGTAACCGGAGTCTCCAAGAGAAGCGAGGAGAAGCAGTTCATTTGTCACTATGTAGAAAAACCAATCAAAGTAATCCAATCCAAGTACATTAATATTGTAAGTTTTACAGATCATGTACAATTATCATAATTTACCTCAATGGAAACTCGGTTATTTGCTTTAAATGATGAAGTTTATTCACCTGTCCACATATTGTGCTGCACTGTAAAAAAAAATTATAATGTTTAGAAGACTCAAATTATTAAGGGTACATGATGGAAAAGATTGTTGAGTTTCCTCCAGTTTTGACTATTGTTGTTGACCTTTTAAAGGTTTCAAGTTTAAACAGCCCCAGACATGTGCGATGCAGGGTTTCATCAGGGATATGACAACTGCCATAGTGTTAACTCAGAACTCATTGCCATAAAGTTTTTGAAAACACTTCTAAGAAAAGGGAGAAGTTTGATGGACATACAAGTTTTTATTAGTTGCAAAGGCCAAAGCTTTAATTCTGAGTCAAATTCATTTGAAAATTTTTATGAGAACAACAATTCTGGTTATTATTTTTATTTTTATTTTTATGGTATTTGATATTCTTATTTAACAGTAATCTGGCAAACACTACCTTTTTTTCCCCCATGAATGAATACTACATCGGCTGGGTTGTGGAATGTATGGTACTGTGCAACAATTTAAGGCACATGCAAAGAAATGCTGTAGAGCCAAGATGCCTTATATTTACACATTAAAAAATTATTTCAATATTTCTACATTTAAAAAAAATATAACACACAGTAAACATTATTAAATAAAACATAGTCAATATTTGGTGTGATGACCCTTTGCTTTAAAAATATAGTAGTCTCAGGTAAGGTTTGTGTAAGATTTGTGTCAGTTTTATAAGATAATCAGATGTAAGTTTTACTGAGGGGTGGCACCTTGGCATCTCACAGTAAGAAGGTCCTTGGTTTGTGTCCTGGCCTTGGGCATTTCTGTGTAGAGTTTGAGTCACCTCATGCATGCGTGTGTTTTCTCTGGGTACTCCGGCTTTCGACCACAGTCTAACGTGCACAATAGGCTAATTGGCTGTCCCAAATCACCCTTAGGTGTGGGAATGAGTGTGAATGGTTGTGTGAGTGTTGCCCTGCATCTGGCCATATATCTCAGTGAAAATGAGTTTGATACCCCTGGCTTACAGAGAAATCTTGTAGAGAAATGATCAAGTTCCATCTCCTTTTTAGCAAGATATTTTTGGAAGGTGGCATCCCGAGTGTTGCTGATATTCCACTCGTGCCCTTAGTTTATGTTTATACATGACAGACCACAGCTGATCATTTTCTTAGCAGCTTAATGAGGCTCTGGGTTTTTTCCCCCCGATTCACAAAGCCAAAGCAGACAGTAATGGAAGATGAGAGGACACTTTTAATGATGGCCTTGTAGGAGTGAGTGTGCATGGATGACTGATTTCACTTTTCAACTTTTTTTTTTTTTTACTGGCATCAAAACTGCATACGTTGCTGTACTTTTAAGATGATTGAGATGAAATTTATGATCTAGTTTTGGGTTATCACAGGGGATTGGTATGATTTTGTTGATTTTCAACAAGTTGTTGTCATTTCCACAGTTTAAAGATTATATTTCCTTCCAGCTCCCTTCTGTACTTCACCTTGTTTCCATCTAAAATAAAATCTTACAAGGGTGGAATTTCCTGTGCACTCATTAACATCATCATCATCATCATCATCATCATCATCATTATTATTATTATTATTATTATTATTGTTATTAGGCTTTGTATTATGATAATGGGGTGGCACAGATGCGTTGTGGGTAGCAATTCCGCCTCACAGCAATAAGATCCTGGGTTCTGGTCCCGTGCATGGGCGTTTCTATGTGGAGTTTGTCTGTGCTTGTGTGGGTTTTCTCTGGGTAATCCGGTTTCTTCCCGCAATCTAAAGACATGTACATTAGGCTAATGGCCTGTATCAAATTTCCCCTTTGTGTTAATATGAGTATGAATGGTTGTGTGGTTGTTGGCCCTGTTATAGTCTGGGGAGCTGTTCAGGGTGTACCACAACCCAGTGTTGGCTGAGATGGGCTTCAGCCTACCCACCACCCTAGTTGAAGTAAGTGGTTTTGCAAATGAGTGAGTAAATGAGAAAGTTATGATAATGTGATGCCCTGCGATGGCCTGGCGAGCTGTCCAGGGTGTACTCTGCCCTCGCCCAGAGTCAACTGAGATGAGCGCCAGCCTCCCCGCGACCCTAATTAGGATTAAGCGGTTCGGAAAATGAATGAATGAATGAATGATAATGTGATTTCATTAGCATGAGAACTTTTGTCACAATGCATATTTCTGGACATTTTCTTACCCAACGCCAGGATCAAAATTATTGATATACTCTTAAGTAAAATGTAGTGCAGCCTTCTGTAGAGATATTTTACAGGAAATGCTATCAGCTATTACCCAAAAATACACCAAGAGAGTCTTCTCTTCCACTTAAAAACAACATACCAACCAATCACTGTGTGAATCTAGAATGATTGACAGCACAAGGTTCGATTTTAATGGACACCTCCTGAAAGCCCTGTCCTTTTCTATACTTCCTTTCTTTGATCAATGCCCTATCTCAACTTTCTGCCCCGTCTGAGATTTTCACGCTTGAAGGATGTGCTGATGTAGCACCACTGTTTTCTGTCAATTTAAATAGAGATGGTTCTAATTTTATTAATAGGAAATAAATATATCAGTTTACTTTCAACTTATTTAGCATTAGGCAAGAATTATAGTTAATATCGTTTGACAATAGTTATAAGCAGGCGGCATGGTGGTATAGTGGTTAGCACCACCTCACAGCAAGAAGGTGTTGGGTTCAAGTCCCGGGATCAATGAAAGTTTGTATGTTTTCCCCGTGCTTGCATGGGTTTCCTCTGAGTATGCTCATTTTCTCACACCATCCAAAGCCATGTACATTAGGAATGAATAACTATTAATTAGAGGTGACATTAAATTGCTTTTTATCCAAAAAAAAAAAAAAAAAGAGGGTGGGGTGGGAAGATTCTTGGAATTTGCAAAAATAGAGATTAAGCAGTAAGTCAGTGAATTTACCTTTTTTTTTCATATTGCCTCTCCCTAATAAAATATAACTGGAAGCACATTTGGGGGCAGTGGTGGCCTGGTGGTAAGGTGCTGGATTACTGATCCCAAGGTCGGGGGTTCAAGCCCCACTATCAGCAGGTTGTCACTGCTGTCCCCCCAGTGC
>JAQMYF010000001.1:30403913-30414019 GCA_030014195.1 Neosilurus mollespiculum
TTGCTATCCCACTCTTATTTTCCATCTTCTCACATACCCCCCCCCCCCCCCCCCAATGCCTCTAGCCCTCATCTGGAAACTTGGAAAAGAATCTCCCAACTATGACAGGTGGCAATTTTCCTCTCACATACAGACAGGACAACATGGAAGTCTGCGAGTTTTGCTCCCTCTTGCTTTCACTTCTGCTTCACATGCTCACCTGGACATGGCCTGCTGTCTCGGGCTGAGTCCATCGAGATCATACTATTTTACATTTACATTTACAGCATTTAGCAGACACTCTTATCCACAGCGACTTACAGAAGTGCTTTTTAGTCACTATCAGTAAATATATTCTTATACTGGTTCGTCAGGACACAGACCGTCAGTCAAACTCAGTGGGTAGGTGTTTTGTGTACGTTTTTTGTGTGTTTGTTTGGTTGGATTTGTGTGTGTATGTATGTGTAAAGCATAGTGCTAATCTAAGTACTGCCGAAAAAGGTAGGTTTTCAGCCGTCGTTTGAAGACACCGATTGACTCAGCTGTCCGGACATCCAGAGTAAGTTAATTCCATCACCTTGGAGCCAAAACAGAGAAGAGTTTAGATGCATTTTCCCCTTGTCCCTTGGTAGACGGATTGACCAGTATAGCAGTGCTAGAGGATCGGAGAGAATGTGGTGCAGTGCCAGGTGTAATGTGTGCTTTCATGTAGGTGCATGTCCATTTTTGGCTTTGTAGGCACGTATTAGTGTTTTTTTCATCTAATGCGAGCAGCTACAGGAAGCCAATGGAGAGATCATAGCAGTGGAGTGGTGTGGGAAAATTTGGGAAGGTTGAAAACAAGCCATGCAGCTGCGTTCTGGATCAGTTGCAGAGGTCAAATTGTGCTCAAAGGTTGCCAAGAGTGAGTTGCAGTAGTCTAGTCTTGAAATGACAAGGGACTGAGCAAGTTTCTGAGTGGCCTTAATGGAAAGAAATGGATGAATCCTTTGGCTGTTAAAAAGGAAAAATTGACTTGATTGAGAAAGATCAGTGATATTTTATTCCTTTTTAAATCCCAGTACAATCCCAGAAACTCCTAAACTTTGAGCTGCAGATGTGGTCTATCTATATTAGCGTTCGATCCCAACGTGGCACCTTTAGGGCTCTAAATTCCTCCTAAAGCCCTCCACTCACACAGTCACTGTCCTGCATGGTACAGGATAAACTAGTGTAATTTCTAAGGGACTGCTTTTGATAGCCACAAGCGTCGGGGCTAAACAATGGGGTGGATGGTTTTGATCAAGAGCTGGCTTTGGAAGCCAGGCTGAAGAAGGAAAGAATGAAGGCTTCAAATAGGATTCTTCCTGCTGTCTTTCTTCCAACAGTTCGAGGCACAGTGTTGCCTGGAGCCAAGCTAGATGGCTGGCAGGATGAAGATATTAGCTCAGGTCTCTTTGAGAGGATACCGTCACCTGATGACTCCAGCTTTTATTAAAAAGGGACGTCAAAACAAAATGAAGTAGCCAATTTCATATGACCGGATACATTAAATTGTACTCATTAAAGCAGATGTCTTTCACAGGTTCACAGATTCTCTTATAGTTGGATTGTCCACAAAGGACTAGGGTACAAGTGATCTCATCTGTTGAGCAGGAGGAAAAGCTGATCACACTGGGTATGAAGCATTATCTTGACCTTTATCAAAAGAATACTTCTTCTAAATGTGCAGATGTTAAACTTTTAAAAGAAAAAGTGTTGTAAAGGCTTGAGGTTCTGTGGAGGTGACTAGATGATGTCCACATGTCAAATTCACACTGCCAGGTAGTTACAGAATGGAAAATTTGAGCAAGATTTTGGACATGTCTCCTGCATCCCCAGGTTGCTTGACATTTGTGGCATTGTAGCATGTGTGCATACAGGCGACGTCCCATCTGTTTTCCAGTGCAGAGAGTGTAGTACAAATCTTACTTCTGGCATGGAATCTGCTGCAGTGATTATTGCAGCTTTTTTACAAATTCAAGACCTGAGGCCAGTCACTATCAGCACTGTGCAACAGAGGAACAGAGAGTGTTTTCACGCTAAACAAACAGTACGGGGAAATGAAAAGCACTTGCACTGTGGGGACTGTGACCAAAATTGAGCATGTGCAGGAGCATTTCCCATATGACAGCACTTTAAAAATCAAATGCTAGAGCAGTGTGGCAATATAACAACACTGCTATATGTGGGGATGAGGAGGGTGCTCCAGAGCCCTTACACTGATCTGCCAGATTCATGCTGAACTCAGAGTGAAGTGAATTAACTTTCCTTCATGCAACTACTTTTTTGATGCATTGTGTAGCCACTAATACACAACTGACGATAGTCAGCAACTGAATACATACTCGAACATGTCTAAAGCTCAAAAATTAGGAAGCACCAATTCAGAATAGGCCTGCAATGGCCTGCGAGCTATCCAGGTTGTTCTCTGCCCTCGCCCAGAGACAGCTGAGATGGGCGCTAGCCTCCACATGACCCTAATTAGGATTAAGTGGTTCAGAGAATGAATGATGAATGAACGATTCAGAATGGGGCATCATGGTGGCATAGTGCTTACCAGACCTGCCTCACAGCAAGAAGGTCTGGGGTACGAGTCTCAGGCTCAGCAACAGTGTTTCTGTGTGGAGTTTGCATGTTTTTCCCTCTGCTTGCATGGGTTTCCTCTGTGTACTCCAGTTTCCTCCCACAGTCCAAAAACATGCAGATCAGGCTAACTGGCTGATCCAAATGCCCCTAGGTGTGAGTTAGAGTTGAGACTGAGACATCAAAAAAATTCCAAAACATAAGGACTATTGAAAGTACTTATGGAGTAAACATGTGCATAAGCACTTCAGTGTATGGTCCGAGACCAATTACCCTCTTTCCTCTGTCTTTAAAAGTTTGCTTTTAATGCGGTTCAACAGACAGAACATTTACAAAACAGCCTATATATATAAACACCCTCCTTAAACCCTCTCAGATTTCAGGCCTTATCTGAGGGACAATACAGTCCTTCATTACAGCGTTTGGGCCTCCACAATGGGAATTCACCTGATACATACATGTATGTCATTATTCCAGGATTGGACAGCCAACTGCTGCTACAGCCTGTTTATATCAGGTTTCCAGTTACACAGCTGTGAGATGTTGTGCTGTATGTGTGTATGGTAAAGATGACGTGTTAAAGCGTGGCACACTGATATGACTCTAATTTCTCTTGGCCGGGCCCTGTTGCTTATCTATGTTAATTGCGCTAAAGAAGGAACAGGATTTGATGCTCTCCTTATATAGTATGCAAGATCCGTTCAAGCTGAAGGTGAAGCCTAATTTTGTGCTGACGTAAATACACACTAAGCCAGCTGACGTCCAAGATTGTGTTAAATCTTTTTAAGTACCATGCAATCCTATTACATGACTTGTGCTCACTATAGGCCCTAATTTTTTCAGATTTTTGTGGCTGTGAGCATTTGCTATTGGCTCTCTAGTGCTTGTTTTACAAGCTGTCAAATTGTCACACCGTTTTAATTTTGTAGTATTTATGATTTCAGCTTTGATTCTGAGTGACATAAAGAGGCGTATTAACAACAGGGAGGATCAACACAATGAAACAAGTGTCGCTGTTTCAGTCAAATTGTTACCATGCAAATCCTGACGGAAATGAGTGGCTAAGATGATCCTATCCAGATTCCATCTCTATCGCATCCTGATGAGTGGAAGGAGAACAGAACAACCTCTGGGTAAGTGGTGGCCCATTTTGTAAGAGCTGTAACACATTACCATGTTCTCAGCCTATGAATCGTAATCACTGCCCTCAGCAGAGCGCCGCATCTGGCAGTCATTAATTGGCAGTGCCCACATGCACAAAATGCAAAAGTGGAGGTATCAATTCATTAAAAAGTGCTGCTCTTCCGCTGATGTTGTGTGGTAGATCTGGCAAATGTGTGTATAAACACTAACATTCACACTTTCTCATACGTGTATGCTTAGTTGCACGCACACATGCACAGCTTCCCTTCTGAGGCACTGAAGCCTGAATAATAATTTTTCTTGGGTCCACTGTAAAAAGACTCATCGTTACTTACATTCCTTATAATGCCTTCCATCTGCCTCCATTTATCGGAATTTATTAAGTAAGCGGACGCTTGATGTTTGGGCCGAGGAGTGGAGGATCAAAGTCTGTAAAGTAGCAGGTTTCGAGCCTGGGCACATGTTGGGAGGTCTCTTCCTAATTACTCCTGTTTTCTCTCTATAAACGAGGACCAGAATGAGTGGATTAGAAGAGCGGAACTGCAGCTAGGCAGTTATGGAGGGCCTTGGAGAAAAAGAGAGAGAGAGAGAGAGAGAGAGAGAGATGTAAGAATCATGGCCATATGGAGGTCCTGTTGGCTTGAGCCAGGTGCACCGGAGCCGTGGTACTGATCTGACAGTTTACTGGGTGTTTATTCCTTCACTGTCAAAGTGGTTTGACGGCAACATAAAACATTTGAGGAAATGAGAACGTATGTGTGTGGTGCAATTGGGATTACAGTGGTGAAATATTGCAGCCATTGTGAGTAGACATCACAGCAGGTGCTATTGTGACGAGAGAAAGAAAGAGAGAAAGGAACGTTTCACTTTAGTGTTTATGGATGTGCAGTTCATGTTACACTTTAAACTTGTTTCCTTTGAGGACAAGGAATTAAAATACTTTTTATGATTTTTTTTTTTTAATATTAAGTAGCAGCTGAAATGAGCTGGGTGGCAGGGCTCTCCCTCAGAGATAGGTGAGAAGCACGGCCATCTGGGAGGAGCTCGGAGTAGAACCATTGCTCCTCCGAGTTGAGAGGTGCCAGTAGAGGTGGCTCGGACATCTGAATAGAATGCTTCCCGAATGCCTCCCTGGTGTGGTGTCCCGAGCATGTCCAACTGGGAAGAGACCCCGGGGTCGACCCAGAACTGGGTCTATGTCTCTTGACTGGTCTGGGAACGCCTCAGTGTTCTGAGAAGAGAACTGAAGAGCTGAAGAAAGTGGCTGGGGAGAGGGATATCTGGACCTTACTGCTTAGGCTGCTGCCCCAGCGACCCGACCCCAGACCAAGCGGTCAAACCAAGCAGACCAAGCTGCTAAAATATGAAGTCAAATATTTTAGTTATTATTGAGTAAACTCCATACCTTTTTGATGAGAGAGGTAAGGTTTGTAGGTATGGACTGGTTTACGATGACAGGAAGCCCAAAGTAACTAAATAATCACTCTTGAGAATCGTGATGTGTAGAAAAATATCTCTGAGCACACAACACATTAAAGCTTGGGTTGTATGAGCTACTACAGCAGAAGACAGTGTTGGGATCAACTCATAACAGTGGCTTTGAAATGTTTGTTTAGTTTGTGTGTATGTGCGAGACCCATCACCACAAAATGAGTCTTATTGGACTAAACTGACTTAAGTTATGCACATATAGAAATAGAGGACACCCTAAGCTTTAAAATAAGCCCAGTAATTAAAATCAGACACAAAATAATGAAGGTATGACAAATAAAAAAATTATCTCAAGTTTAATGAATTTATTCACACAACTTCTCAAGAAAATTCAATGGTGGGTCACATATTAAAAGCTGGTGATTACAGACTTGTTGTTTAGGCTTTTATAAATAAATAAATAAAAAGGTACACCTTCTTTTCCTATGACTGTATTAGTTTATCTTTATTATTATATTATCACAAATCTTTGAGGCATTACCTGTGAAGTGTCTATTTCAGTCCTATCCATCTGTCATCTTGGATTTGCAACGTTTTTGTGCAGTACTGAAAATTTGGATATTTTTAGCATGTCTGTCAGTGGCTGCTTTTCATTACGTGACTGGTGTCTGCACTGTGACGCCCCAAGCTATCCTAAAGTTTACTGAGCTACTCCATCTGTTGTGAGTAAACACACTCAAGCAATGCCAAATATCCCCAAAATCCCCTTGCCTGGTAGAGTGACCTCCAAAATGGTTCACTCTGAAGCGCACACAAAACACAAACACAGATACACAGATGTACACACATCCGTGTACACATTCAAGGTAGTGCCAGATGGTAATACCCGGGCAGATTGGCCACCTGTGTGGCTGTGATCACCTGTGGAAGTGCTCATACAGCCCAGTCTGTGACCTCCTAATGGTAATCAGACCCATTTCAAATGCAACCATTACTAGTCCAGGATATCTGGGGAGTGGGGCACGGTGATTGCATGGGTTCCCTCCAAGGTTTTAGGTTTCCTCCCACCTCCCAAAAACATGCCAGTTGCTGCATTGGCTATGATAAATGCCCCGATGTGTGAATTCGCGTGGACTGGTGTCCTTTCTAATGTCTATGTCCATTTCATTTCCAGTGCACCCAGGACTGGCTCCAGATCCAACACCACTCTGACAAAGATAAAATGGTGAATGAATGAACAAACTAGAACCAATGTGTAAAGCTTGGCAGGTTTAATGTCTCAGGGTGGTAGCATTCCTTTCTGTGATATCATCACAGAGAGTGGAGATCATTTTTTACAGTTTGTATATATGCGCCCACTCTGAGACACTGAGTGTATAGGTCATGCGACACACTGACGGGACATTGTGATGAAGAGACAGAGGGACATGAAGCACCAATAAGTGTCTACCCCTTTCCTGGGACAGCCCACAGTGAATAAATGAATGAATAATTAAATTACAAGGAAACGTTAGCTAATTCCTGTGCTAAGCTGTAGTTATACTTTTTACGGCCCAGCTGTGGACATCTCTACAAGAGACATATACAGCAGTGGATTGGAAGAAACATGTGTAATAACACAGAGAGGAAAAACTATTATCATATTAACTATATGGTATACCATAAATACCATATTTTACTATGCTATTCCTTCTTTTTTTCTGATTTTCTTTCTCTCTCCCCATTATGATTATTTGTTCATTGTGGGCACGAGGAGAGCGCGAGAGGGCAGTATTGTGTGACCACTTATCCCTGCCAGGTGGTATGGAACTAATCAGAGCTGAAATAGTTCTCATTAAATATGAGTCTCTTTTTTCCTGTTACAGGTTGTGAGTGTGTGTGTGTGTGTGTTTGTGTGTGTGTGTGTGTGTGTGTGTGTGTGTGTGTTATACTGGACAGTGTGACTATGCAGTCGGTTTATTACACGCATTAGACTTACATTAAGCCTATAGTCAGATCTGCACTTTCATCCTGTGTGTTGAATAGGAGGTCCTGAGTTGCATGACTGCTTTATGACTTATGTTTAGACGTTCTCAGCTAACACGATAAGGACAAGAAAAAATAGGAAGCACAATCAGAGATCACAGAGAAAAAATGTGTGTGTGTGTGTGTGTGTGTGTGTGTGTGTGTGTGTCTGTGTGTCTGTGTGTGTGTTTTATCCAGCATAGTATGGTTGCAACATACTGCCACAGATACCTAAGTGTGCTATTATGAAATAAGAAATGAAGTAATAAATTTGCAACATGGGCAAAAAAATGAGATCGGAGAGTAAAGAGACAGATGAAGGTTCAGAAGCAGGACGAAAACGAGAGGTGCTGGGAATGTGGGAATGAAGGCACGCGTCCAGCTGGCCGAGGTTTGTAGTCGTCTGATGAGCCAGAGCTGCAGAGCTGGGCTGCTGGCCACAAAGCAGAGCTGTACAGGGATGGAGGGATGACTGGACCTAATCTCTTCCAGGTCTCAGAAAGTCAAGGTCTGTTCCAGAGAATTAAGCTTCCACAGCAAAGCATGCTGATTCTCCTACATGTATTACCGTGAGTGTACCATGAAATCATTTGCTTTTCAGTATGAGGGAGCGCCGCCTTTTATCAGCACTTTGACTCAGTTGTGGCTCGACCGTCATTTTTAATGATGACATATGCACTGTACTAAACATATGAACTTCATCAGTGAAGTATTTAATATATTGTCCTGTTTTGTTTTGTTTTTTTACTCATATGTAGCTATGTCTCACATTAAATAATTTTCCCTTACAAGTCTGGGTGTTTTACAGGTGTGTCTAAGGCTCTCTCTCTCTCTCTCTCTCTCTCTCTCTCTCTCTCTCTCTTTCTTTCTTTCTCTCTCTCTCTCTCTCTCTGAGCTAAGTTGAGCTCGTTTTTCACATGACTCAAGTCCTAACATTGTGGTTGAAAAGTAAGCGTCCTGGCACACGCAGCCTCCCACACAATAGCGTGATTTGCACGGCTTCACAATAGAAACTCACGTTTGAGATAAATCATGCCGACACAGTTCTGTACTATGCGTTACACAGAAACAAGGCTAGGAAACATTCATTTATTCATTTTCTGAACCGCCTGGACAGCTTGCCAGGCCATCGCAGGGCGGCTAGGCCACAAGTGCTGGCCAATTCTAAAGCCTACCTGGGGAAAACCTCTTCTCCCTGCTGTGCGACATGGACATGTGACCTAATGAAGCAATGCTTCATCTGTTTCTTGAGGGAGAAGGTGTGGTATTACACATGTTGTGATGTGTATGGCTGCTGTTCCACTGTAATTATATGATACCTTTATCCTAGGTCTTGAAATGTAAAACTTTTTCCATGCTTCCTTTTGGAGGGTTGAGTGAATTTCCTTTAGTCTGCTGCTCTACTGAGATGTAATCTCCCATAAGTATCTGAGATTTGAGAAAGATGCACAGTTATTAATATAAAGTATCTCTCTGAAATCCCTGACTTACTTGGATAACAAAACTACACATTACATTTGAGCAAGTTTTAACCCTGACAAACTATTTATAGTAACTTCAATGAATTTATCTATTTTTATTTCAACTATACTTGACACATATGCATTTGACACATTATATATCAAGAGCACTCAGAGAGCACAAACCTTCACCAAGCCCAGCAATCCTCTTAATGAACCATTCTATTTAATAATGTTAAAGAATCCTTTAATACATTTTTTGCATGTTCTCCCCATGACTGTGTGGGTTTCCTCTGGATACTGCAATTTTCTCCAACAGTCCAAAGACATGCAGATTAGGTCTGGCTAATCTAAATTGCCCATAGGTATGAATTTGTGTGTGAATAAATGTTTGTGCCTCTGATAGCCCTGAAATCAGTTGACAACCCACTGAAGGTGGATTTGTTTAGAGTAGGGTGTGTTACATGTAGCAAACAATTACTTTTTGGAAGTGATCTATGCATCTAGATAAAAATCTAAAAATTCTATTAATCAATGCACTTATCACTATAATCCATTTGTGCCTTGTGGGCATACCTTGCACTCTGTGAATGCCCCTCTAGTATTATATGTTATGGTTTATGATATGTAACTGTATGTCATTTGTAGACATTAAGCATATTGTTATTAGTTCACATTTGTGCTGCGGGTGCTTGTACTTAAATGATGAAATATACGTCATGCTACATGGCTAAAAAAAACCCTCTAATATGCTTTTTGTTTGCAGTTGTTGTTGCATGGCATATACAGTGCTCTTCCTCACCTTTTGAGAGTTATCACCAAAGGAAAATAACAAACAGCTGCAAAAAAATTTACCTAGTGCGTCCCATTTGCAAACCTGACTAAAAAGTGGTCCATGACATTGCGCTATCAAACCACTGCTCTGTAGGATTTTTTTCAACATGAGCTGCTTTCAATCATAGCTTATCATTCATTTTGATAAAAAATCTGAACCAATCTTTTGGTCTTCCATTTCCACAGCAAATAAATCCAGCTGTCCCATAAAAATGTATTCTCCTTATATTTTTAAAGAGCACATCTACACCCACACCTCACAGCACAGGTCAACCATTACAGATCACAATCTTAAAACAGCGTTAACTTTTAACCATGATCACCTACAATACAGGGTTTTACAGACAGTGTGTATTGTTGTAGTGAAATGAAATTAGAACCATAAACATGCAAGTCTTTATAGAACAGGAGACACAATCTGTTTTTAACTGAACAACTAGTGTTAACATAATGATATTCATCAGATCTATCAGGTGTACAGGGAGCTTTACAGAGTGATTTTTTTTACATTCACTGATTTAGTGGCAAATGCTGAGTCAGAAATGTAGGCGATTAGACACACTACTCAAATACACTCACACACACACACACACACACACACACACACACACACACACACACATACACACACACACACACACACACACACAC
>JAQMYF010000001.1:30430325-30451819 GCA_030014195.1 Neosilurus mollespiculum
TTTATGTCCCCACACTGTGATGAATAGCTAGACCACACACACACACACACACACACACACACACACACACACACACAAACGTTAACCCATCAGTGCAGGTCACGACTCCTCACTGTCTTAATGTGAGGGTGGTTCCGTTTTCCCAGACTCATGTGTATGCCTGCCTTTCCGCTATAAGCTCATTACACATACTGGGTCTTCTATCAACTAAATCTCTACTAGACCAGAGAAGCAGGTCATCTCAGTTCAACCCAGTGTGAAATAGTTACAAAGATAAATGAGAAAACTAGTAGGAAGAGCCTGAACTGAAGACAAATCTGCATGTGAATCTGCCTTATACAAAGAGTCAAGATGCTAATGACTCAGCAGTACTATTGTGTGTTTGTTTTTATGAGGCTCTTATAGTCCCTTGTTTTGGCAATGCTTTCAAAGATTCCCTTCAACTTTGTATGCTTTGAAATAAAACCCCATATCACATGAGAACACCTCCTATTTCAGAGAGTCTTCCAAACCCATTAGCCCAACACTGTCCCCTTACTGTACTAAAAGTGTGTCCTCTGCTGGGAAACAGCTTTGCTTTGACTAACAGTCTTGCTAGGGTAAGTCAGGGCCACCGGAGGCTTTGATAGGGCGAGAGAAGGAGAGTAAAAAAAAGAAGGACGAGTCCTTGGCGTAGCTTAGGCTGTCTCTGACATGGTGTGTGATCCAAAAAGCCTCACTTTGTTCATTCAGCTTTCCTCTAGCCGCCTGTTCTCCATCACTGAGAACAGTCTGCTGGCATGGATTCACATATAGCTACAGGTTTTGTGCCAAAATATGCAGTTTGTGGCACACACCAGTGCCAGTGTACAGTGTTTCAGGGCTTGTGGGAGGATTTTTGGATTTTAGACCATAAGCCTATTGAAACAGGTCTGTCTTCAGTATTGTTTAGATCATTAATATGTTTCATAGAGTATTTTTTTTCCCAAAAGATTTACTGTGTCTCTTCTCCTGTCTGTGCTCTTTCTATTTGTGCTGTCCTTGAGGTTGTAGAAATTCTGTTACTTGTCTCTACTCCCAGTGCACAGTGACTCTTAAGTGAAAAACCAGGCATTGTTTGGTTAGCAGTAGTGCTGGTGATGCTGTTTGGAAACTGTGTGTGTGTGTGTGTGTGTGTGTGTGTGTGTGTGTGTGTGTGTGTGTGTGTGTGTCTGTGTGTGTACTGCTTGGCTGTGTTTCTGACTGCTGGCTGGCTGTTCAGCCCCACTACGACAACATTTCCATCCAGTCTGGGCTCAGTGGACTGGTGTGTGTATGTGTGTGTGTGTGTGTGTGTTTGCATGGGACAAGACAGGACTGTACAGCATTCACTTGACATTTTTATACAGCCAGTGTCTCTAATGAATTTTCTCCTATTTATTGGATTGAGGAATGGATGTTTGTTTGTGTTTTTTTTTCATGAGGTACACCAGACACTGTAGTCTGCTTCAGGAGGGAATCCGCAATGTCCTGCTGCGCTAACAGAATTCGACACCACTAACACATAATAAGCTCATTGGGGCTAGTGAGTGCTGGCTATGGTTACCCGCCCACAGCTTTTAGAGTCTTTTGTGGTCATACATTTTTAACAGACGTTTTGTCTTTTGAGCCTTTTTTTCATCGGCAAAATAATAAAATGTGGCTTACTGTGAATGTAGGTGTGACGTCTCATGGTATTTGTATGTGGCCTCTAATATTTCACATGATATTACTTTCACACTAGGATTTCTAAACCTGCCTCTGTGGAACTGACATGCTCTATCCTTGGAGGGATTACCTCACTGAGGCAGTGCATATTCAGCAGGCCTCCTTGGAGCAGCAGGGCAGGGCTTCCCTCCTCGAAGGCCAAGACAGAGACGAAACAGGACCTGCCGGGCCTTTACCCAAACACAGCAGAACACAGCAAGCCCTGAGCAAACCACAACACATGTGGCCAACGCAGTCGGCTACATCAAGGTTAAAAACACATTCCACACTCTCGTTAAAGCGGTCAACAAAGCGTAAGCTCAAGGATTCTGAAAAGTCTGGACTTGTTTCCCATCTAAACTGTTCTCTCAGACTCTGCAGCATGCATCTTAGTCATCACTGGTGATTGAACTGGCATTAAAAGGGCCTGAAAATAAAATGGCTGCGGCGGATGTAATTTACAAAGCATTTCCTCGTCGTGTTTATTGTTTAGATGATCAATGAGGTTCCGCCTTTGTTCCAATCGCAAACATTTACCAGAAGTGCGTTCTATTTTTACCATTAGACTTAATTGCTCGCAACTCTTTGCCAAATACGAGAGACCTAAAACAAAAACCACTTGTACCATCGGCACAAATAACAATCCTTTTCTCCTATTCTTTTGTTTTCCTTCAACTTGAGTCTCCCCTAATGATCTGTTAACCTCTAAAGCCATTAGCTTCCTGATTTGATTAAAGAGAGAATGGTGATTGAAACCATACATCGGAAGCAGGCTGTTCAGTAACACTTTCTGTGGCGTGGCCTGTGTGCAGCTTCAGAGTCGGCGGGAAAAATATGTTAACATTTGTTTTAGGAGTCGCACTGAGAATTTTGTGGCTCTGGGTATGTACGTACCTGAGAAGTATCTGAGATGAATCGCTGAGTCTTCTGAGATCACTAGAGCAGCACCTCTGGCTGCCTGTGGTCCCGGCCCACACGGTTGACCTGTATTCACACACGTTCACACAAAACAGAATTGCTCATCTCAGCCATGCAAGTTGACATATGCTGGTTTCCAGTTAATTATGCACAGTATTTCTTTCTCTGCGGCTGCTTTGTGAGTTTTTCTTAGACAGGACCACATTTTTCCACATGCTACTCTTATAGAAGCTTAAGTCTCTGATGTGACATGATAATAGGTAAGAAAACATGACACAGAGCTTGCTCATACACCACCTCTCATGCAGTTTCTTCACACCAAAGGATGTTTCTCCCAGGACTCAGCATTGAATCTTTATGAACCATGGCGCTGCTTCTTTCATGTGCTTATTTTCCATCACTTTAACTGAAAGGTGTGCTGTAAATGATCTTATCGCATCATAGCAATGATAAATGCATTACCGTACGGTTTTCGTTCAGAGATGAATTCATGGTTGATCGTGCAAGAGTTTATCAGCATTCCACGCATTATGACTTGCATTTGGGATTTGATGATAGAGCACTTCATTCCATTGCCAGTCATGCCACGTCAGCTCGACGTAGATTGCGTGCTATCTGATGACTTCTTGACAGCAACAGCTCAGAGTCCCAGGCTCTCAGATACTAGCTCACACTGCCTGTTTGGAAGTGAAGGCGCCCCAAGCAACCCATGCCTTAGGTCTAAAACAATGCCTAGTCTTCCCTTGGAATTCTGCACACCATATGGATGGTATAATAAAGCACCTCTCTGGGGTTATATATCAACTTGTCAAGGTATAATGTGTGAAACTATACATGCTAGCTCATATATCCGGAGACACATGCACTTTTTGAGATTTATTCAGGTAATTGTCAGGTGCAGATGGTTTGGCAAAGGGAGGCTGGGTGTTTCCCAGTGTCTTTGTATGCCTCCCTCTGGTTTTTAGGACTTTGTGCAAATAAAGCAGTTCTTTAGTTCTCCTCAGCTGTTTCTTCACCTCCGCCCACTTCTCTCATACTTTAATTTTAGCATTGCTGATATATTTTCCCATGCAAATAATTAAATTGACAAGTCCCACTTTCGGAATCTTCATTCAGAGCATGGGGAATGGAGTGTCTTTGACCTACTTAGAAATGATGAACATGTGAGACTACAAAAGAAAAGATGGGAAGAGGGAAAGAAAACCATTCAGATGGAAGCTTACACTGTAGACATTCGGTCTGTTGAGTGGAATAATCCAGGACATGAAATTAAAGTGAATTTATGGAAGCAGGTCATCTGAGTTGAGCATGTTAATGCGTAGTCGTACAGGTAATGACTAATAGTTGCTATGAGCCTTGACTGAGTATGATTTTGACATATGGCAGGTCATTGCAAAAACAGCACGAGTGTCCTCTGTAGTGCCATAACGATTCACCACAGTTCATCCTTCAACATATTTTATGGTCATGAGTTATATCACTACGCTCTCTGAGCTCTATGGATTTTTATACATGGGCAAGTGAGAATGTTTAAGTGTACAGCCTCAAAATGTTCACTTTCCATGTTTCCCAATGTGTTCAGTTTTAAAGAGAAGTCAAATTTCTACTTCTCTATATTCTATATCTAAGCAGCTATTTAACAAATAGTTACATGATGAATTTGTTATAACTGTTGTTTCTTTATACTTTGTATTCATTATATATAGTAGAATATATTGAAGTTGCTGCAACCAAGATGTAAAAACCTATATTTTATAAAATGATTCAAGAAATTTTATACCACAGTTGTGAAGCCTCATTAGTTCAAAGTTGTTAAGTTATGGAACGTGATGTAATAGGAAAACATTCCACAGTGAGCGTGTGTGAGACTGTATCTTAACAGTTTAATGTTGCCCCATTTTCTAATCTCTGTAAGGCACAATATCTCAGTTTAATTTATTTGCATCACACTTCTAACAGTGGACATTGTCCCACAGGGTGGCATGGTGGCGCAGAGAATCACATGTCCACCTTACAGCAAGAGGGTCCTGGGTTTGAGTCTCAGGCTTGAAGGGGCATTTCTGTATGGAGTTTGCATGTTCTCCCCTTGTGGTTGCGTGGGTTTCTACTCGTCAGTTATTCAGGGTGTAACTCGCCTTCACCCAGAATTAGCTGAGATAGGCTCCAGCCTCCCCACAGCCTTAGTAGGATTAAGCAGTTCGGCAAATGAATGAATGAATTCTGCATGAATCTCCTTTTAAGAACCTTTCGAAAATCCCTGATAATCAACCACATGTGCTGTATGGAGGGCTGCGCCAGAGACCAGAAGAAGAAAAAGGTAAAACAATGATGCAGATTTTCTACAATGATTTTCTATAATTTCTTTATAGATATTGCGGTATTTAGAAAGAGATACAGGTGTACTTCTTTTTCTCCTTGCCATGTTGTCAGACACATAAAAAACTATATCGACCTCTCAATGGTGAAAACAAGTGCTGTAGTTGTTTGCCCCTTGGATTACACTGTTTGCACCATAGGGCTACAGTTTTGCTGGTGATGTTTATAACATTGTAATTCAATACTGAACTGACTTTGAGAGTTTGTGTCCCTGGTTAAAAATTTAGGTTATGGTTTTCCTTTAAATACAACTCACTCATTTGCCAAGCCGATTAATCCGACTAGAGTCGCAGGGACGCTGGAGCCTATCTCAGCCGACACTGGGCAAAGGCATGGTACACCCTGAACAGCTCGTAGACCATCATATGGCAACACACAACCATTCACACTCACATTCACACCTAGGGGCGATTTGGAACAGCAAAGTACACTAATGGTGGACTGTGGGAGGAAACCAGAGTACCTGGAGGAAACCCATGCAAGCACGGGGAGAACATGCAAACTCCAGAAAGAAATGCCTGAGCCCAGGACTCAAACCGAGAACCGCTACTCCACCATGCTGCCCTAAATACTATGTATACTTAAGAAGAACAACATGCCATTCAGTGGTCATTTGCAAATCTCTGTGGTATTAGTAGAATAAAACACTCTGGAAAATGACCTGCTTTATGGTTATTTCCACTGCTGATTATTTTCTTAAAACTCCATGAGCTGTTGTGAATCATGAAATGGCTTTTTTGTAGCCACATACACATAAACATTAGTTACAGCTTGTACAACAGAGCTATAAGCTCTGCATTCTGTTGTTAGAACATTGATTCCTATCGAGGCTGCATCAGGGCTGGGTAGGTCAGCTTAGTAGTTGTAGCCATTTGCAGGCAGCAAGCAGTTTGGCTGTGATTATGCGTCATTATACTCTGCTTATTTTTAAATGAAATACTTCCAGGCTCTTAAGTCTCTCAAATCAACTGTGTGATAGCTAAAGTTGCATGTCTGATTGGACGCCAGTCAGACGCAGTCTGGGTGGTGATGTAGTGAGAGCGATTAGAATCGGGACTGGCTGATAGACAAATGATGATCTCCTGCTGAATATACAATGTGCAGGCCCAACACTAATGGCATTTTAATTGGGCTGTAACAAATAAAAAAAAAGATGGAAGAATAAGGAGACATATCAAATCGCAGTTAGACAGGGTGAAGGGACTGTGGTTCGTTTACAGGAAACGCTCGTTAAATTTTCAGTCCACTGTTAACATCTACCTAAATAGGATGGCATATATTTTAGCTTGAACTGTATTCCTAAGAACCTGTCCAGAGTACTTTCTGAAATGTGAAAAATATATTTATTTCCATGCGGTGCAAACAGCAGTCATCTTAGTTCACAGCAGAAGTACAGTGGATGAAATGCTAGTTGTGGTAGAGGAGATTGCTTGGTCCATTGCCTTGAAGTCCCTCGGAAAATAAATGTAGCTTGCTGAAATGTAGCATGCCCATAGGAGCATGCGCACCAAGCTTGGCTGACCCAGTTCTGAAGAAAATGTAAAATAAAAATGAAACACGTGTGGGAAAGCACAGAAAAGAATACAGCAGCGTGAATCATGCAACAAGGAACCAAGACAGGAAAAATGCTGTTATTTTGGCTGTATCTGCTCACTGAATTGGATTCTATTGTAATACTGAGTCAGTGTAATTCATCTTCTGGGGTTTCCGTCATGTTTTGAGTCTGATGCGCAGGGGTCATGCCTTTGGCCGGCTGTGGTGCGGGTCTCGTCGTGCATTCCTGCTGCCGTGAGTGATTGCTGTGGTTAGGTCGAGGGAGAGGCCTCTAGACCAGCCTTCCCGCAGTCCTTTGCCAGCCTTTCCTCTTGGCTCCACAGGACAGCCGCAGCACTGGTTCACACGGTCTACAGTCGCCCGTCCGAGGTCTTTGTGCATATTGTAGAGAAATGCAAACATCCGTGCCAAAAACTGGAGAAGTAGGAGAGCGAGCCATTTACATAGTGCAAGAGGGAGTACTGAGTGCCAAGCAGCTTATTAAACACTTACAGACACTCTAGGAGGGGCAAAAGATGTTTCTCTTTCCTTTCTTTCCCCAATATCCGTTTTTCCTTCGTATTCAAACCAGAGTTTGGGAGTGGATGCCGGCCTGCCAATGCCTCATTATTCTTTCTGTGCAGTGAGTGTTTGAGGAGTGGGAAGGGTCTAGTCAGCTTGTTATTGCTGTTCCATGTATAAAATACTGGTCAAAAAGTTTTTTTGCTTTTCTAGTGAACTGAAAACAGTGTAAATGGGAAAATCGGGGGGTATTGAATTTACGGACCAGATGTATTTAAAGTTGTTGACCAAGGTCATATTTAGATTTGATATCTAAATACATGCCAGGCGAACAATCTTGAGAACATACGAAACAATATAAACAATGACATGGTCTTTTGCCGAACCACTTAATCCTATTAGGGTTGAGGAAGACTGGAGAGTATCTCAGCCAACACTGGAAGAAGGCATGGTATGCCCTGAACAGCTCGCCAGACCATCGCAGGTCCAACACACACACGCACACACACACACACACAGACCCAGACACACATACACACACACACACACACACACACACAAACACGCACACAATCATTCACACTCACATCTAGGGACAATTTGGAGCAGCCATTTAGCCTAGTGTGCATGTCTTTGGACTGTAGAAGGAAACCGGAGTACCCAGAAGAAACCCACATAAGCAAGTGGAGAACATGCAAACTCCACACAGAAACACCCAAGACCTGGACTTGGACCCTGGACATTCTTGCTGTAAGGAGGACGTGCTAACCACTACTGCACCGTGCTGCCCATGGACATTCAGCAGATGTAATTGCCAGCTCAGAGAACCAAGGCCCTGAGTTCGATTCTTACTGGGTTTTGCAAGTACTATGTGTTTCCATGTTGGCTTCCTCTTGGTTCTCAGGTTTCTTCTGACCTGAATAGGCTTCTTCAAATTGCAAATAGGTGTGAATGTCTGAGTCTCCTGGAATCAGTGGAATCAATATGACATCCCATCAATGGCCTGTTAATGGGATTGGCTTTGAATACACAGTGAGCCTAACCTAGCATGAATGAATGAAAGAAATTTATCAAAATGATCTTTTTATCCAAAAAGTAGTCATTTGATTATATTATATTTTAAGCATTTTTGTCAAAACTTTGAACCCTGACAGCCACCTCACCCTCGACCCTCATTTCCCTCTTAAAAAATACCCCACAAAAATTCATATTAACATCTGTTCATTTACATCTAGTGAAACCCTCTTTTCCATTCCAGTTTGCATTTACTGCCACGCCCAGCATTCCCAGTTCATTGCTAGTATCAATTTGGTCAGTATTGCTGTTTGATTCACTCAACACATTACTGTAAAATGTGCTTTAATTGTCTGAAAAATGTACATTGTACAAACCTATGTACATTCGTAGCATGACCAGAAGTGGTTTAATAGCCTGCACGGTATATACACAACACCGACAGGCTGGAAAACTTGCCTGATTGGATGGGGGTTCTATAGGTTAAAACAATAAGACAGAGGAAAGTAAACATCTAGGACACACACACACACATATATATATATATATATATATATATATATATATATATACTAAACTTATGAATAAAATAATATCGCTATTTTAGCATGGAGTTCATCAACCAACCTCACATCCCAGTTCACAGTTTGCCTGTTCGCTTAGCTGCCAGCTGAGAGACTGGAGCTCTGTCAGTAGGAGGAGTTGACTTAGTAGCAATTACTCAGTCTGTGCTCCTTAATTACCCATCAGTCTCTTCTCACTTACACACATTCCTGCTGTTGCCCTACTGTACCCCTTAGAGTGGGCCACAGGTGCAGTGTCAATCCCACCACACTTTCATATCAGATGCTGAAGGGCTGATTTGAAAAGAGCTGTGTTTGGAGTTAAACAGGAGTCAAGTGCGATGTACTGTTTTCATTGACCATTTGATGAGATGTGGGTTCAGGGAGGGTGATGAAATGTACAGTTGTTTCTTCTAACCAAGAACAGACTTTATTTAAAATGATGGCAGTATGGTATTAACAATAAGAATATTTTTGTGCTCTTCATATATCAGATGTATGGAATGACAATTGCAACAGTTAAAATAATAAAAAAAACAATTGGTATGGTGGAAATAAAGTAGAATAAATAACAAATGATAATTGTTTCCACTTACTGGCATGTTTTTGGGAGGTGGGAGGAAACCATAGAACAGGAAAACCCATGTTGACATTGTGAGAACGTGAAACTCTAAATAACCCGAGCTTATGATCAAACTGAGGATCAGTTAGTGTAGTAGCAATATACCATCGCGCTAACCGCATGAAGTTAATTTTGGAAATAAATTCAAGTAAGAACAACTCTAACAGACCCATAATGTTACGGCAGACTAAAAAAACCAGCATGTTCTCTATTTATCAGGTGACTAATTCACTGTTTTATTTTTTGATTATTTTCTCTTCACACCTAGCCAAAACAGGGCAAGACCAAGTGCCTCCCACTAGACTGTCCATCAGGTCTGAAAAACACTCCTAGTTGATTTGCTACTTTAAAAAACACCGCGAATTATCTATGCACAGCTAGCTTTGTGGCCTGAGGTATACCCGAGGGTGCTGTGGAATGTTAGCTGACGTGTAGATCGCCGATAGGGAGGTTTCTGGAGTGTGTGAGTAACGGCTCATTACATTACTCACCTGTCGGGAGTGAGGAGTGGACTTACAGGAGCATCGCTCACATACTGCAGTGTTAAACAGTGCTTTATTGTGGTTTGTTTTTACAGCCCTGTGACACTCTGTGTGTGTGTGTGTGTGTGTGTGTGTGTGTGTGTGTGTGTGTGTGTGTGTGTGTGTGTGTGTGTGTGTGTGTTTGCACGTGTGTGTGTGCGAGAATGTCTACTCATCTGTCATTGCACTTTGTCAGTTTTGCAATGCTGCATATGTACAACACGGGTGGAAGACTGTGTGGAATGCTGTCGTCAAGGTTTTGAGTAATTAGCCTTGATTGATAGAAGATGAAGAGTCACCCCACAGCTAGTCACACATACACACAACTTGTACATAGAGCTGCACCTGGGAATCTTGGCGTGCATACAGTGCATTCATAACTCCTTGTTCCCCCATGCTGAGGAGAGAAGGACAGAATGGGATGAGAGGAACAGTGAAAGACAGTGAGGAGCCTTATATTGGCTTTAACCCTAGTCCTCTGTCTCTCTCTCTCTCTCTCTCTCTCTCTCTCTGTCTCTCTCTCTCTCTCTCTCTCTCTCTCTTTCTCTCTCTCTCTCTCTCACACACACACTCACTCACTCCTTCCTTTCCTCTCCACTGCATGGGAACCTGGCACCCAGCTCCACAGTAGGCCCCGCTCCAGATAAAAGGGATTGTTTCAGGTAAAAACTGAAAGTGGAGTCGTGGCGAGTGCCAGCAGGCGATAAAAGAGCTGTGTGCAGACAGAGCTGGGAGGTTTAGAGCCTTGCTAAATGGGTTTTAGTGTCATTTCGAGGTCAGGAGATATATTAATGATTTTTCCAGTTATCCTCAAGGCTACCTCATCAAAACAGCTATTAATATTTCAGGTAGTTGGATTACTGTTGCGACCGTCTCAGTTCAGTCCTTATCAGTGCAAAACATCTGCTTAGTCTAGAAAACACATACCACACACACACACACACACACACACACACACACACACACACACACACACACACACTCACAGATAAATCTGCAAAGATGTGTTTAAGCCGTCGTATTATTGTATTATTGACCTCACAGCTGAATTTCTTGAGCCTCATATTGATGTAATTTTCTGTCTCTAGGTAGCTATCACTATATTCTGTATGCATTCAGTAAGCCTTTAGGTATGTTCTTTATCAAACAGCCTTATTGTTTGAGCTTCCTCCAGAGCTTTTCTTTCTCACAGATGTCCAGCAGCAGGAGAACATGCCTACTGTAGGTCACTCAGTCTTAATGCTTGTGATTTGAAGTTGATTAAATTGTTGGGCAGAAGCCTCAAATGCCCCCATAATTTCTCTCTTAATTAGCTCTGTCTCATTAGCTGTATGATGTGCCGTGTATAGTATTATACACTTTTTAAATTAGTCTGAGGAGTGCGGGTGGCAGGAATGTTATTTTCTTTCTCCAAATTCTTCAGAATGTCATACTGACCTTGAGCCGTTCTTTTCCTCCATCAGGTTTTTATTTCACCAACCCTGAACCCCCCCCCCCCCCCCGGTGACTGTCAAACGGAAGCCGTGTGTTTTAGTGGCTCCCTCCTGTGTACCCTGGGCTCTTGTTATGACCCTCTTTATGCATCCTGATACAAATGGCAGTCACGTTTTATGCCCCAGTGCTCTGGCCTGCTCAAATATTTTTCCTGCCGTCCAGCTGGACTGGCTGAGAAAGCTCTGACTCAAGGAGCAGGGTTTGGCCCAAGTTCTCTGAAGAAGTGTAACTGTGCGAGTAGGTTTCGAATTTCAGATTGCTTCATGAGCCTAAGCAGAGCATTGTTTTATTAATGAGCAATCTGTGTGTGTGTGTGTGTGTGTGTGTGTGTGTGTGTGTGTGTGGGTGTGTGTGTGGGTGCTGTGCAGCAGCTGCCTCTTATTCTAATACCATTCTTTGATCTAATTGCCACAAAAATGTCTGTATAATGTATTTTCTGGTTTAATTGTGAGTGCTGTGAAGTTGGGCATAGGATTTGTTCTATAGTTCACACCCCCACATACAACCTCACACATTCCACATTTGATGCATGAGGTATGTGCCAGTCAGCCTTAACCATCAATTGACCATCTCTCTTTCTCTCTCTCTCTCTTTTTATTTTTAGCCCTTGGGCAGATCATGCTTTATGTGGATGGAATGAATGGCCTGATCGGACACAATGAAACAGTTCAGTGGCTCTATACACTGGTTGGATCAAAGGTAAAGAGATCATCTTAATCTATGAATCTATGGGTATCAACTCTGTATATTTGTTACTCTGGACACTGTGTGTGTATGTGTATGTGTGTGTGTGTGTGTGTGTGTGTGTGTAACTGCACTACACCCATCACACCTTCCAACATTTATTTTCTTGCCCAGCTCTCCAGCAGTACAGTCTGCTTAGCATATGGCCATAACGTATGTGGACATGTGACCATCACACCCATATAAGTTTCTTCAACAAACTGCTGCCACAACTGTATATGATATCTTTGTATGTTGTAGCATTATAATTTCCCTACACTAGAACTAAGCATGGTTCCCTCTCTGTGTCTCAGCATGGTTCTCATCAAAATGGAACAGAATTCATATTATTAATCCCAGATCCATCTCTCCTTCTCTCTCTCCCTCTCTCTCTGTAACATACACATGCAGCAGCCTTTCTTTGTATCTCATCTATCTTTCTCTCTTTGCTCATTTTTCTTCGATAGCTCGCTCCTGTGCTCTAGAGAACGCTTGTATATTGTTGTTGGACAGTAGCTTCTTCATGCTTTTTTTTTTTGTACAGGGGCTCTGAAGCCGACAGCTTTATAAATTACCCGTTGCTCTTTCTTCTGGCTTTCCCATCATCTCACTGACAGTGCTGTTCCTGCACCATGAAAGTCTCTGGAACAGCAATCACAAACAGTCTGTCATGGGGCATTGAAACAGAAGGCACTCATCTGTTGCTCCTGTAGCAGTTCAGTTATCAGGGCTTTCCATAGCAGCTGGGGCAGGAAAGGAATTTTAAAGTTTAGCAGGCTTCTGGCTCTTTTCAGACATAAATAAATAAGAAATGATGAAAGATTGGACAGTGTGCCACTCTTCTGCATCATTGCTTCTCAAGATATTGCAGCAGCATATAGCAGACTTAGTGTGTGAATGAGATTACAGTAAGAGTATTTCCTGTGTGTGTGTGTGTGTGTGTGTGTAGTTCCGTCTGGTGGTTAAGACTGCTCTGAAGCTCCTGCTAGTGTTTGTGGAATACACAGAAGCCAATGCTGCACTACTCATCCAAGCTGTCAACGCTGTGGATAATAAACTGGGTATCTCACACACACATACACACACACATACACGCTAAAGCTCATTTTACTGTTTGAGGGAACATATTTTAAGTGAATTGTGGAGTTGTGCATAATATTTATAATATACAGTCATTGTAGAGTTGAACAGTTTTAACACATGCATTCATCAGCGTGCACTTGGCATTACTGATGCTGATGTTAATTTGTCTGCAGGTTCTAAGCCATGGTCCAATGCCATGGAAATCTTGGATGAGAAAGATGGTGTGGACACTGAGTTGCTGGTCTATGTCATGACCCTCATTAATAAGGTAGATATTTCCCTGTGTGATATTCATGGCACTGTCTACTGCTTGCAGTGGAAAACTGTGTTGCCTTTTTTTTTGTATCTTTACAGACACTTGCAGGCCTTCCAGACCAGGACTCTTTCTATGATGTGGTGGACTTTCTGGAGGAACAGGGCATTGAAGCCATTGCCCAGAGACACCTCACCAGAAAGGGCACTGACCTTGACCTGCTGGAACAATTCAACATATATGAGGTTAGCTGAAGTACAGAAAGGTAGATCTTAGAAGGTCCATCTCTGACATTATTGACTCCACTCTCCCTAGTCCAGGTCAAATGCATGATGTATGTTTATGAGCTTACCATCACATATGATAGAAGAGTCAGTTATTCCCTAAAATTTATTTTAATCATTTAATTTTAATAATCTTTTAATCATTTAGATGACTCTTCGTCATGAGGATGGCGACGATGAGTCATCACCACCTCCAGTAGGCCGCAAGGACCGACGCCGTGCCAGTGTAGGAGGCACGCTCGAAAGACGCGGCTTAGAACGCAGACGGAGCCGAAGGCATTCTCTGCAAAATGGCAAAGGCCATGCATCTGCACCCGCTTCTCCATGTCACAGCCACAACCCCGACTTCCTACCTTTTAATGGCCAAAGGATTGAGGATGTCACTGAGAGGTGAGGGAGCCTTGCAAGCATCTATTGACAGCAGAATGCAATACAAGAAAGGTTTCAGTCAATTCAGTATTTAGTCCATTTTTAATCTCAAAATGCTCTTACTTGTGGCGTAGGAAAAGAAAAGGAGAAATACTGTAATGCACACATATACATCATTCAGCCATAACATTAAAAACAGGTGAAGTCAATAACACTGGTTACCTCATGAAAGTGGCAGCTGCCAAGCAGTAGGACATAGTAGTTAGAAAGTGAACAGTTAGTTCTTAAATTTGATGTGTTGGAAGCAGGAAAAATGAGCTGGTGTAAGAATCTGTGTGACTTTGACAAGAGCCACATTGTGATGGTTAAACGACTGGGTGTACCTGGTATGCAGTGGTAAGTACCTACCAAACGTGGTGCCCATGGATCATTGATGTGTCTGAAGGCTGGTCTGGTCTGATCCCAAAAAAGTTATTGTAGCACAATCTGCTGAATCCGTAAATGCTGACTGTGATAGAAAGGTGTCAGAACACAGTGCATTGCATTGCAACTGATGTGTAATGGGCTGCCGAGCTACAATCCAGTCAGGTGGTGTTGTTATGGCTGATTGGTTTATGTACAGTATGTCTCAGTAAGAATTTGTAATGCCATAACAGAGCAATGGCACTAATGTGCTAATTAGAGATTTAATCACTGAATTCAACTTTGTGGAACATCTCTAGCATTTCCCCCCCTTCTTTCCTGATTCTGTTCACAGGAACCTGTTAGAACAGTAAAGAAAATGCTTCAGCATGTGTTGACTTTATGGAAAGGAAGCACTTTTATATCGGGTATTCCATCACGTTAGCTTTGACAAGAGAGTTAGCAAAATCCGGATAGAAATAGAGAATTTAATAAGACTCCAAGGAAAAGAAAAAGTGCTTCTACTACTGCAGAGTGACGTTCCAATTAATCACACGCACATTACGAATTGGTAGGAAGCAGCAACAAAATGTAAGCAGGAAGTCTGAAATATAAAGATATTTACCATGTGTATTTTTCAGCCCTGTATTTTACTTTCAGCTATGTTTAGTGCCATAGCTCACCTTAATGGTATTTTTATTGTGTTTTTTTTTTTTTTTAATTCTCCGCTAACTGAATATCAATAACATCCACTGTGCATTTTATAGTTCAATAGCAGGCTCTCCAGAGTATGCCCCTATACTATGTATGTAAAGTATAGCAGTTTATAAGAGTAAGAAGAAGCACTCAGTGTTTCATAAAGGAGCCATGTTCTCTCCAGATTATTATCATGTTAGGCAGCTGTGGATCTTGGATCTGGGCAATGTGGGAGAGTGTGCCCCAGTGCCCCAGTGGTCAAAAAACGTACCAATTGGTAATACTGTAGGTTGTGATGACTGTTCTTTTATAATGAGCTCCAGATCTCCACTGCCTGCCACTCAACAGAGTAATGAAATAGAAGTCTGCACACCAGTGATTTGGGTTTTTATTTCCATCTCTTTATCTCATTCTTTTGTCCCTCTGCCATCTTCTTATTTCCCCTTAACATCTGTCACACAGCCCACACCAGTCCATAACTGATCATTGATAGCAGGCTCCATTGTGAAATATGGAGGGTTTTCTTTTAACCAGTACTCATGGCAAATAGTTGAATTCATCTTAGTTAGACATCCTATCCTGAGGTCTGTTATTTAGCTGACCACAGGAAATTGGACGGACCTTTGAAGTGCTGTGTTTTCCATATTAGTAATAAATAGCAGCCCACTGAGAAAGAAACCAAACCTTCCAGCAGTGCACTCCAGGACTCTCTTCTGAGTAGCACCCCACTCTGTCAATGCCTCTGTAATGAGGGGTAATCCAACAGTAGGTGAGTTATGGATAGGTTTGGTGTTTTATCTGTCGGTTTCAATCATGTGCTGCTACATAAAAAGAAAGTATGACTTTGTGGTTTAAATCTTTGAAGTAGATACTATCAGTAAATTAGACTTAAATAACTCTTATTAAATCTAGTGCTATTTTTGCCACTGTTTTATCACTGACGTAAGACTGCAACTCATTTATGAAATTCTTTCAGCATGCCCTGACACCAAAAGCTGCGAAATCACTTGTATATTAGCTAAAGCAATTAATTCAATGAATCAAGCTGAAGGATTTTGATTTGTTGGTGTTGTCTTTTGTGCCACAGCTGCTACAAATAATGCAGGCAATCTTAGCCATATTTTGTTAACTTCCAACAGATGCCAAGTAGACAGGACTCCAACCCCCTCATTTTATTCCTTCATCCAAACTTTTCTTACATGTACTTACCTACAAAGTCATGTTGTTTTTGTTTAACTAACCCTGATTCTCTCGTCTCGACAGTGTTTAAAAACTGTTTACTTGTCTTCCTATGTACTTGATCTCTTTTCTGTAAGCCATTGTAGTGCAAGCTATTAGTGGTCATGGGATAGTCTAATATCCAAATTTCAGCTTCCTAAAAGATATATTTATAGGTATTTGTAACCGTAGGTATGTAATACTTCATCAAGCCAGTTCTTTACCTTCTGGTATGCATTTGTTTGTTGTCTTTGTCTTTTGGGACTTTCTCTTTTGGGACTTTCTCAGCTATTTTCAGCAGTTTCTGTGATTCAAAAATAGCCCAAGGAGCATTGGGCACCATTTTGGCGTATAGCTATTTTAAGTTTTGCAAAAATGCAGCAGGGATGAACAAGATTTGTATCCAACTGTATCAGGAAGTAATGCATTATAATATCACACTTGTTTTGCTTTCTGTGTACAAATGTAGATTTTTGGCCTTAAAGAAAAATTTCAAGACAAAAAGAAATCAGGTCGTTTGAGGTAGCTTATTACTAAAGCTAATCTATTAATCGATAAACAACAGTATTTTAAAGAAGTAACATGGCAGCCACTCTGCGATATTGGAAACCACCTGAATTTTCAGAGGGAGTAGCGGAAACTGCTTGAATGCCCCTGCCCCGGATATAAAAGTAGTACCGGCTTCAACATACCGATGATGTAATGTCCAACATGGCGCCCCCACCACCTAAGGGATAATTCAACAGAAAGTGCTGACTTTGCATGAGTAAGATGATGCAGAGAAGGTTCCTGAATGGTTAATACAGCTCATCTGGTTGTGGATTAGTGTTTAGATTGTTAATCTTTATTCATTTTTGAAATAATAGTTTGTTGGAATCAATTATGGCAGTTTTAAGTGATACTGTGAATATTGCAAAGCAACTAATAGGGTTTAACACGTTTGCATACTTCCAAACTAACTAAATGTTGTGTCTCTCTTGTTTGTGCCACTGTTCCCTTTGTTTTGTCTGCCGTCAGTGCATTTTGTAAAGTCTGCTGTCATGTTATCTATGTGCAACATTTCTTCTCTTTCCCCTGCCCTACTCTTCTTTTTTCCCTTCTTTCATACCTCCATCCATCCCTCAATTCCTCCTTTTCACTACAGAGAGGAGGTGGAGGAGGAGGAGGAGGAAGATGAGGAACGACAGAAAGCAGAACTCTCTGTTCAGGGATCTGCCAGGTACTTGAGAAAAGGTTCTCCGAGTTTAGTGCTCTAGAAATGACAGCTAGAATGTAGAATTGTGCTCCTGTGCTGTTAGGCTCACTAACATCCAGTGATTGCCCTAACACATTTTATCATGGTGCCACATCCTTTTTGCCCAATCCTCTGCTGAGCTGTTCTATCATCTTATAGCTGGATGGCCCCAACTGTAGCGAAAGAGGAGGCTTCTAGCTTGTGTTTGCCCTTTAAATGCATGGTCAACCTCATCCCCAGCACTGCTGATTCAGAGACACGTGAGAGCACCAGGGGCTGTTCTGGGATCAAGGTCATCCGTAGAGCGCCAGTGGCCTCACCTCCTGTAACTCCAGATTCTGGCCCCTGCGGTCTGTCTTCTTGGGCCTCCGTCAGGTCTCTGGGGGCTGTGCCCTCCCAGGGTTCATCTGTCACCTCCTCTGCCTCCACATCCCCCAGTGAGGAACATCAAATTTCCCTTCCTCTCCCCTCCTCTCCCCTTCTCTCCTCTTGCCCGTCAGACTCGGACGAGGTGCCTTTGGGGACCCCGCAAGGCCAGAGGGGCCAAGATGCAGAAAAGCGTTCCAGGTAGTGCGGATACGTGTACCAAACCCTCACCGTTCACAGTATATATCCCCTTGGAGTCTCGCAGATATGATAGATGTGCATGTTTGGATCAGATATGAAGAATTAGATGTACATAATAATGGTTCAAGTAACAAATGACCAGTTTGCAGCTATACCTCAGACTCGGGTCAAAAAGTTGTACTTCTGGCTATTCATCAGAGCAAAATTTCCAGATCTGTGACTTTCCGAGATCTTGTAAAATACGAGGGTTTTTCTTGTCACTGGGTGCATCATCAAATTTATCAGTTTCTGCTTAAAGACACCATTGGCAAATTTCCTTTGGTCTTTATTTTATTGCTGTAATTTAAAATGAGCTGTTATGACATATCCAACACACAGTTGTAGGGCTGGGCGATATAGAAAAATTAATCATGATACCTATATATCAATACTTATTGATCATTTAAATTGACATTTTCAGTAATTACCAGAGAAACAGAGTTTAATTCAACTTACTTTACATTTTCAATTTAAACACCTTTACTTGGGTGGGACGGACATTTTTAAATTTGGTGAACACTTTTTAGCAAATAACTATCAACAATGCACGTAAAAATGTTACGGTATGTAGAAAAACTATAATGAGCATAATGTACCTTTAACACTAAAAGGACCTCTGATGCGCTGGAATGACTGGCCAAATAGCCAATTACATGAAGAGTTTGCACACTGTAGAAAAGCTTAAACTGTACACACGTTATAATATGATAACATGGAGCAGTGAAATCAGCAAGTTCAGCTTTGTAATAGCACCCCCCCCCCATTACCCTAATTGAATATTAAAAAGTCAAAATGGAAAGTGTAAATGAAAAAAAAAAATCTATTTTTTTGAAGCCTGTGGTTGTTACTAACATGAATAACATGTATGATTCACTGAGCAAGGTGAGCAAATTCCAATCCACACCACTTAAGCAGTTTTTAATATGTTCTGAAATCACATGTAGTAAGACACTGTTGCTCATGTCGAAGCACATTTCATTATCTAGGTATGTGATAGGATGTTTATGAGCCAGGAAGGGAGGAAGGTTGCAGTTTCTTGGCAGCTTGCATTTAATTAATTTTAGTTAATCTGTCAAACAATTTGTTTATGGCTATTGATGAAGTGTGTATCACTGATACATATCATTATCGTTTTATCGCCCAGGTCTACACATTTGTTTTGCCACACACACAGTCTGTATTCAGTATAATGCAAATTCATAAAAGGTTTTAAACCCAAAGCTCATTTTTTTCTTGATGTGAAACAGTGTGTTCTCAGATGGATACTAACCTTTACTGACATTTACAAACCATCTGCCTTTTATTGTTGTATTGTACAACTCTCAAGCTGGGACAAGGCTGTAAATGAAACCAAATCCAAAAGGAAATGAGCTCGATGGTGTCTTCAAGACCTACACGCATCTGACAATGAGAATGCGTTGTGGGTTGTAGGATGGCTTCAGCATGTTTTCCTCATTATGACTGCGGATACACTGCCAAATGAAGTGAATCAAGGTTACAGAAGCTCTCGTGTGCTGGAAGTCTTTATAAAATGGCTAATTGCTATGTTTTAATGCCACTGTAGCATGCTTATACAAGCAGTAGCAAAAAGGTCAATGATAAAATAATACCTTGAACCATACACGTATTTATTTGCTAATGCTAGTTCAATTGGAGTCAGCTCATGTTTCCAATATCATCCACTTTTTAACTGTTTGCGCTCTGTCTTGCTTTGATTCACTTTACAATTGCTCACTGACCTCTTGCTTCTGTGCTCCTTTCCCTCCATCGTGCCCCCTATAAAAGACCTAAATTCCTTCTCGGCTGGTTTTCTACACCAGTAAACCTTTGACTAATACATCTTTATTGCATGCAATTTAACCTGACCTTTTCTTTCCGTGTTCTGTTCTCTACATAGCCTTTCAGATATTAGATACTTACACACACCCAGTTCAACATTTGCTTCCAGAGCAACTCCTAGTGTTGGCAGGTAAGAACGCCCACAGTAGTCAAAAAACAAGATGGTAGAATTACGTAGAGAGTGCAAATATACTTTAAAATATGTAGAAATCTATCACTCTCTAGTGTGAGGGGTTCCCCTAGACTCTAGGGGAACCCCTCACAGTCAAACTCTGTAAAAACTGAGGAATTCCCTTGTACAAAGTTTGAACTATCAACCATCAAAATATTCCTTTTAGAACCTTTTTACTGACATTCTAAGAAAAAGAAGAGGTCCATTGTACCAGGGATTAAATATGTTCATCATTGACAACAGCATAATGAAATAATTTTTTCCCCCACTGCCCCTGTACTGAAGTAGCCTTAAACTGTACACTGCCTAAAGACTGGTGCTTTTAATCTACTTATACCTAATACCAAAGGCCTTTTCCAGGTACAAAACAATACCACTTCTTTAAGTGTGGTAATTTTCCTGTGTTAATTATCAGCCTGATGTTCCTGATCCTTTCTTTTAATTACTTGTGTTAGCACGTCTTCCTGACAGCTACAGGGTCATGGGATCAGACGTTTCTGTTGGAGTTTGCATGTTCTCCCAGTGCTTGCGTAGGTTTTATCCAGGTACTCCCACTGCCCAAAGACATTAGGATAATTGGCTGCTCCAAATTGCCCCTATGTGTGACTGTGAGTGTGAATGGCTTTGTGAGTGTGGCCCTTCGATGGTCCGGTGGGCTGTTCAGGGTGTACCCTGCCTTCGCCCACTGTCGACTAAGATAGGCTCCATCCTCCCCGAGACCCTAGTAGGAATAAGCAGTTCAGTAAATGAGTGAAAGTAAGTGTAATGATACATTTCTAAGGGCTGTGCTTCAAAGGGCTAACGCTTGAGCAACTGAATTCCTATCTGAGAAGGAGATTTGAAATTGTAAGAATGTGTTCACTGCATCTACAAACTAAAGGCAGTTAATGACCATTTGATTATCCTATGCCACATTTTTTTGTTGTTGTTGTCCTTCAGTCACTCTAAAGATGAACATAATTAGTCAGCTGCTTCAATTTCTCCATCTTCATTCAACAGACAAAATGGCTATGCAGGCACATATCCTGGTAGGTCATCAAGCGCATCCAGTGCCCCTTCTACCCCCTTTACCCGCTTCGTCCCTACAGGAAGTTCACCTGCCGACAGCAAACCTGACAGGTAGCCTGCTCTCTGGGATTTATAGTTTTATATACAAAGATTTTATATACAAAGTTTTATATATAAAAGTTTTATATACAGACTTTTATATACAAAAGTTTTATATACAAAGACACTTGTCACTTGTCACTTTACAGACACTTGTCACTTTACACATAGACACTTTACACTTTACAGACAGACAATTACTTGAAAAATCGCCACTGCATTACATTATATTTCATTATAT
>JAQMYF010000001.1:30451919-30488467 GCA_030014195.1 Neosilurus mollespiculum
GGACAGTCGTACTAAGCATTTCACTACATATTGTGCTGTGTATAATTTGTATGTGACAAATAAAATTTGAATTTGAATTTGAATTTGATTTATAAGATAGGCTTATGAATCCATGGAACATTCCAGATATTAATTTTCATTGTGCAATAAACCTGCAACTTTCACTTGGTATTTCTGTGTTGTCTGTGCTATGTTGCAGGCCGGCTCTGGGAGGTTTACTGGCTTCATCGTACAGGCAGCACCAGGAGTCTTTGGCTGCAGAGCGGGAGCGGAGGCGCCATGAAAGAGAAGAGAGGCTGCACAGGATCGAGCGGGAGGAGAGAACTCGTTTTAGGTTCATGTCCTTTCCCGATTTGTTCATAGGACAACTATAAAGGGGTTTTAGTGCAATTGAGATAAGAATAAGATACTTAACAAGGTCATTCTGCCAAGGTGTCTCTTCTACTGGCACTTGCTCTCAGAAATATTTAGCCGAGCAGTCAAGGACAAAGTTCTGTGTTATCAGACAGTTCCAGAGTTATTTTTCTAAACTCTTTGAGGCACTATCTTGTTATGGTCATTACTAAATCATTGTGCGAAATCAGGGTTCCTAGCTATGGCATGGCTCATCAGACAATTTATATACACTGTATGGCCCTTTGTATCAGCTAGTGTTTCCTGATCAGTAACAGCTATATGACCTATAGGATGCCAGAAACCACAAGGTCACCTGTTTGTTGGATCCACCCATCTATCCATTTGCTGAACTACTCAGTTATATTAGGATCGCAGGGAGGTTGTCATCTATTTCAGTTGACACCAGGTGAAGTCGAGGTACACCCTGAACAGCTCACCAGTCCATTGCAAGGCCAACACTCACACAAACAGGGAGAACATGCAAACGCCACACAAAAATACTCGAACCCAAGACTCGAACCCAGGACCTTTTTGCTGTGTAGTGGACGTGCTAACCACGATGCTGCCATGCCGTCCTTGGATGTAGGATATGCACTGTAATTATACCAAGGCTTAATCTTAAATGGTACAACAGCTAGTTTTTATTGTTTTTAACATGCCTGAGCATTACTTCCATTAAAGCTTTTAACAGCAGGTTGATTTAAAAGATGACTATCTAATAAATACTTAAAACAAAAAGATAATGCATTGATTAATAATATCATGTCTGGATTGGTCCTTTTTTATCAGGAAAAAATGTTTACACTTGTATACTTGTGTATATTTTCATTTCACGGCTTTTTTGCTTTTCCTCAAATTGATATTTAGCTCCATATTTCTACCTTAATTTGAGTAAGACTGTGACACAGTAGCCAAACTAACTCAACCTTTTCTTTAGTCCAGTTTCTATGTACTTTCCTTTAACTACATTGTAGTTAGCACATTCGCCTCACAGCAAGAAGAGCCTGGGTTTGAGTCTCGGGCTTGGCGAAGATGCTTCTGTGTGGTTCCTGGAAGTTCTCCCCACACTTGCGTGGGTTTCTTTTGGGTATTCCTGTTTCCTCGCACAGTCCAAAGACATACACACTAGACTAATTGGCTGTTTCAAGCCAATTAATCTACTGTGCATGGTGTGAATGCAAGTGTGAATGGTTGTGTGTTGGCCCTACAATGGACTGCAGCGCTGTGTGGGGTGTAGAGTTGGATAAGATAGGCTCCAGTCGATGGATGGATGGATGTACCTTACTTTTTCTTCTAAAGGCTTTAGCAAATTTAAATTCAACATGTTTGTTCATGTTCTCTTTCTTTGTTTTAGTCGTGACTATGTGCAGAGGAGAGAAGAGGCTATACATGCTCGAGAAGAGAGGTACAGAACATCCTTTTAACCCATCCTTGTCACTTTTTGTTATTTTCTTGTTATTACCACGAACTGGAAAAATTATTGCTGCCCAGTCCCATTACGGTGGGATTACAGTGGTGGCCTGGTGGTAGGGTGCTGGCGTACTGATCCCAAGGTCGGAGGTTCAAGCCCCACTATCACCGAGTTGTCACTGCTGTCCCCCCAATGCAGCTGAGTTATCTAGGTTATCAAAGGCCAGCCATGTCTCTCTCTCACTGACTGTGTGAGTGTATGTAAAAGAACCATTGCTGTCATTCATAAAGAGACCATTGAGTTGCCGTCAGCGTGTTTCTGCCTTGCGATGGCCTGGCGAGCTGTCCACGGTGTACTCTGCCCTCGCCCAGAGTCCAAATTAGGATTAAGCGGTTCAGAAAATGAACTAATCCATGCAATAAAATCTCAACAAAAAGAAGGACATGGTGTATAATTGTTTTTAGACATGGCCTCAATATTTTTAAAGCTTATCCTACAAATATTCACACTGGAATGTGAAAAGAGCCACTGTTTCCTTTTATCATATCTATTATTCTGCATGTTATGGCTGCAAGCAAGTTTTTTAAACCCTTAAAAACCTAAATGAACACTAGATGTAGGTATGTGGACACATTCTAAACTAAACCAATTTCAAGTTTCAAGTTTTATTGTTATATACAGGTAACAATGGGACATCACTACCAGCAATGAAATTCTTGAACTCAGAGAGTCCTCAATATTGCACATAAGAAACAATATTGCACATAAGGAAAACATTTAGATAAAATATAAAGTAAAAAATAATAAAAAGATATACACACACACACACACACACACACACTCAGTAGAATAAATACAGAATATGTAAAAGAAATACTGTTGCAAAATGTTGTGTGCAAATTTGTCCGGTATTTCAGCAGTTCAGTAGCCTGATGGCTTGTGGGTAGAAACTGTCCCTGAATCTGCTGGTGCGAGTCCAAATGCTCTTGTACCGTCCGCCCGACAGCAGGAGTGTGAAGAGTGTATTCAAACAATTTCCAAATAAATGAGAGATGAAAACCCTTTAAATGACACAAAAAACATGTAAACATGTTAACAGTTAAGGTTTTGATGGAACTTTGACTTCAGTAATTCATCTTGAAACTTGTCTACTATGATTATAAAACAATAGAAAGCTGTGACAGTCATCTGACTAGTTCACAGGTTTGCACAGAATAAATGACTGTACTCGATCATCACATTATGGTGTTTTTCCTTACACTTCATCCGTCATTACTGTTTAGCAGTGGTAATGATGGAAGACTACTCGTCATTCCTGGTTAAATATATGTACCCTCGAAATATCATATTTTGATGAACAAGAAGACTTTTTATATATGTCTGGTGCATAAATCAGGTGAGTTTCACTGTGATGGAGACGAAAAACTGTGTGCAGCTTGCATTACCTACTAGATGAAAAGCCTCACTGGACTAAAGTAAGAAGGAATATCGTAAGGAAATGTTTCTTGATGAAAACATGGGTACACTCACTAAATAATTTATTAGGAACACCTGTACATCTACTCATTCATACAATTATCTAATCAGCCAATCATGTAACAGTAGTTGAATGAATACAACTGTGCAGATACGGGCCAGCAGCTTTGGGTAATGTTCACATAATGAGGAAAATATGTGATCTCAGTGATTGTGACTGTGGGATGATTGTTGGTGCCAGACTGGCTGGTTTGAGTATTTCTATAACTTCTGATGCTCTGGAATTTTCATGTACAACAGTATCTACAGAATAAAGAAAAAACATCCAGTGAGCAGCATGTCTGTGGATGTAAACATGTTGTTGTTGATAAGACAGGTCTGTAAAGAATGGCCAGACTGCTTCAAGCAGACAAAAAAAGGCTACAGTAACTCACATAACCACCATTGTGGTGAGCAGAAAAGCTCATCAGTATGTAGAACATGTTGAGCTTTGAGACGGATGCACAACAACAGAAGAAGACCATGTCAGGCTTCACTTCTGTCAGCCAAGAACGCAAAGTTGATGCTACGGTGAGGACAGGATCACCAAAATTGGATGACACAGTTTTGGTAGGGTCATCTAAAACAGATGGTAGGGTCAGAATCTGCTGCAAACAGGATAACTCCCTGGATCCAAACTGCCCTGTTTCAACAGTCCATGTTGGTGTAATGCTTTCATGGCACATTTGGGACTGTTACCCAATCATCAGTTGAATGCCACAGCTTATTTAAGCACCGCTACTGACCATGTACACAAGAATGCACCATGTCACAAAGCAAATGTTGTCTCTGGTTTCATGAACATGACAGCGAGCACTAGATCTGAATCCAGTAGATCACCAGAATGTGGTAGAACAGAAAATTTACAGCATGAAAGTGCACCTGAAAAATCTGCAGAGATTGCATGATGCAATAATTTCTGTATTTGGTTTGTTTTTATAATGTTGCACTTTAATTATCTCAAATAATGCTAACATGGTAAGGCCAGCCATGCAAACAGTACTGATATTTTGTTACCAGTTACATTCTAAATGATGGAGCTGTTTGATAAAGTTACTCTATTTTTTTGCTTTAGGTATAGACAAGTGGACCGTCTGGCAGCAGATGAGTATCAGAGGGAGCATGTGGCATCAGCACCAAGAGGTCGCACAGAAATCACACTCAATCTGAGTCCACGCACCTCTAGCAACTCACACTGCGCAATCCCGTCCTCCACTGAGTCTCAGGAGAATAAATGTCCTCATCCCAACACTGCACAAGGTGAGGCAGATACAGTTATCAATCTCACTCTCTCATTTGCTGAACCGCTTCATCCTCCTATTAGGATCTCAGCCATCACTGGGTGAAGGTGGGGTACAAAGTCTTCTAATCCCATCAACAGCACAACCATACAGACAGCACAAGTCTAAGAGAGCATAATTGTTTGAAAATCAGCAAAAGAAGTGGATATTTCCATTGTTTTATAACATCTTGGACATGGGAACCATTCTTAAATAAGTATATTAGCATGAAAAGATTGTTTTTCTGAATATTTGAACTTGGTCATGTTAAGGTTTATGCTTTCAAGGATGTATTTTTGGTGATATCGCATTTACGTCCAGGTACACCATTTGCAACTTACTTTGGCTTTTACTAAAACACTATATTGTGACTTAATCCGTATTATGCTGGAGCAGGTCATATATATATTCCACACTTGGGTTATTAAAAAAATAAAAACATGCCTTTTTTATCTTGTTAGTAGATTGCACTTGGATGGTTGTAGAATCAATTGAAATAGATTCACTGTAGTTTGGATGAGACTATACACATCAGAACACTCTGCTAAAATTCCATCAAATCTTTTTACATGCTGTGGCATCTCTGCTTGGGATGATCAATCGTGCCCAGACCTGGCCTTTATCATCCATCTTAACTGGATCCCTGTCCATATCTGAGTCACACTCTGCATGTAATTAGCACTTGGCTTGAGTTTCACACATTTTAGATAAGAATCAGTGTGGCTGTTGCTGGTGAGCCTTCATTCCCTTTAGCCTATATTAGCTGCCAGACTGGATGACAAAGCAGTCTATAATGAAGATGAGTGTTACTGAAGCATAGAGAAATGAAAGACAAAATCAAGGATATTTAAGTTATAAATTAGTGTAAGACGAAGGTCTGCAGCATTTCCAGTGCATGTCATCCTTCTCTATAAGCAGTAGGGTGAATGTAAGACAGGATGGCAGAGTATAGTGAGTGTTGTGCATGTTAAAAACAGAGAAGCTTGAGCAAATCGTATTATTTCAAAAGCAGACATGCAGTACCCTTAATGTCTTGTACATGTGCCCATGTGCCAATCTCATTCGTTTTCAGAAATTCTGCGCGCCCTTGAATCCAGAGTACAGTAAATTGGCTCTGACAGCACATGTACCAATATGGCTTGTCTTGACTATGACTAATTCTTATACTCGTGTATTTGCCCAGACACATATTGGCTGAAGGTTGTGAGGCATTCTGGCATCTGCTCTGTTTTGCCATCCCCTATCCTTCTGTGGGATTGTTTTTCAGTTATTTATTTGCTTTTCCAAATAAGGAGCTGGAATTGTAGTAAGGGTGTGAGGCTTACAGTAACAGAGGATGGAGGAATGGGCTGTGAAGAAATGAAGCTAAGCAGGACCCAAGGACTCTATGAGGAACACATGCAGAACAACCACGCAGCCAAATGCCACCATGAATCAAGCACCTTGCAGGTGTAAGGACAACAAAGGCCTGTCTAAAACTACACAGAATATTGCCGCATATTTTTGCTGCTGGTTTCTGTAGACAAGCAGGATGTGATTCCATGATTTTACAAGGCTTCAAAGTTATAGACATGCAGATATTTATTTAAGATATAAGCATAAATTACAAATATAGGCTTTTATAAGCATTATATGTGTTTGTTTGTTTTTTAATTGTTCAGAAGCTGAGCCAGAACCAAGCCGCGTGGAGTCTCCCTCCGGGTCTCCTACTGTGTCTGGCCTCCAGTGGTCCTCAGAGACAGAGGAGGAACAGAGGCCGGTGGATGAAAAGGACATAACTGTGGCTGTGGTACATAAAGAGCTAGACAACTCGGACAAAACAGGGACACGGACATTAAGAAATGATGAGCATGAACGGGAAATACAGGAGGATGAAAAAGGCGAAGATACGAAAGTGAAGGAGAAAGAGAGGGAAAAGGTGTGCACAGACGCAGTGACTGAAAATGAGGCAGGGATTGAATTAGAGGCAGATGATGAGTGTGAGAAAGAGCAAATAGTAGAAAGAGAAAAAGAGGAAAGCACAGCCCTCAGTGAGAAAGAGAGGCAGAACGAGGAACTGAATGAGAAGGACAACTGCTCGGCTTCCAGCATTTCCTCAGCAAGCAGTACTCTGGAGAGAGAAGAACGAGAGGAGAAGCTTGTATGCGATAATGACACAGGTAAGAAAAAAGATATTCCCTGATGATTAAATTGATGGATATTCATCAGTATTAGATGCTGCATTGTAACAGCCCTCCATGTAACCAGTGTTTTACTTCTTTTCCCATCAGGCCAGTGGGCAGAATGCATAAAGGCAGCAGATATCGATGAACAGTGTGGCAAAGTCATCAATAACAAGCGCTTCATGCTGGACATGCTCTATGCACAAAATAAGAAGCCTACTGAGGATGAGGAGAAGAAGAAAAAGAAAGAGAGAGAGGGCCCAGGAGGCCAGGACTCATCAATAAACAGCCTCGCCACTCGCATCTCAACTTTGGAGGCCAGGCAGCAGGCATGTGAGGACAATGTGAAGAAAATGGAAGTGCAGCATTTGGACAACCACGGCAACGTGCGTATCGTGGCTGAGAAATTCGGTGACCTGGTGAAGGGGCTGGTCTCGCCTCACGAGCCTGAGCATACTGGGAAGGAGAAGACACCTTCACCCACACCACCTAAAAAGGAGTCAGATCACATCTGGGACCAGCTGATGGCCACACCACGCACACTTCGCATCAAAGAAATGGACTTTACTGACCTTTTGGAGGAGGATGACATAGACATTTTGGATGTTGGAAATATGATAAAGTCAGTTGACCACATGACACCTCCTCCCCCACCCCCATGTATACCAAACTTCCTGCCCCCACCTCCCCTTTTCGGTTGTCCACCTCCCCCCCCTGTACCAGGAGGGATGGTACCTCCTCCACCACCTTCCCTGGCACCAATAACTCCCTCGCATATTGGTTTTCCTCAACATAGTCGAGGAGAGCCACCACTCTTTCAGAAGAAGAAGAAGACCATTCGACTTTTCTGGAATGAGGTGAGACCCACCGACTGGCAATACGGCAGTGACAAGCGCTGTAAGGAGTCACTGTGGTCCAAACTGGAGCCAGTAAAGATAGACACAGCCAAGCTGGAGCTCCTCTTTGAGACCAAGTCCAAAGAACTTCCTGTTACAAAGGTAAACAAGATAGTATTACATGCCTGTAGTGTCATTTTTTTGGAGCTGTATATCAAAACTTTATCCTTTGTCACAACCCAGAAAGAGAATTGTGCCATTCTTTAGCACAGACATCATGCAGGAAACATTTCAAGTCTACTTAGAGAAACACATGGTGTGGATTACGGCATGTCTCATTTGCCTTATTGTCACCACAGTCCGTTCCCTATTGAACGAGTGTGAGATTTGAAGCAGACCAGGAAATCTCAGTCTGCCTGGTGGAAGACTGGTTCGATTGGCTCTGATGGATGTCCTGTTTTATCTTAAGGCTCCATCAGATTTGCCACTGTAAATGTAACCAAGCTGCACCTTTGAGAATGCATCACACTGATGTTTCAGCATTTCTGCTGTAATCTGTGCAGATCTTTAAGGTGGCATGCGCTTTACTTGAAATCCTAAACTTCACTGTCCTTCCTGGGAGTATACATCTGTTCATTTGATTCATATCAGCATTTATCCTTGATACAGCTGAATATATGTATAATCAATGGTACATTTTTTAAGTATTTGATTATGATGTATGTTTTTCTGAGTGTGTCTTTGCCGGTCAGGGGTTCTCCATTCGCCTAGTCGAAAGCAGCTGCTTCTCATTTCTGGCCCATTCCTAACTCCCTCTTTCCCTCTCTGCTCCCTCTCTCATTCTCCTTTCTCCCTTTGTTTGGCAATGAAAGCAAACCGTCTTGCCTCTCAGTAGTCCAGAAATATTCTCCATCAAAGTCCCAAAATAGCCCTCAGGTGCTTGCGTGTTCTCTAGCCGAGTAGCATTTAGTGTAGCTCCCCTGGCATTCATATCTTGGAAAGCCTTGCTTTTCTTAATCACCCACATTAAAGAAATTCCGTTCCAATTCATTTTAAGGTAGTCTTCAAAAAGCTTTTATTTTATGCTTTTTTTTTTAATCTTGTGTTAGGGACGGTAGATGGATATCACAATACTTAGCCGACAAGTAAGCGAGCAAGTAGTCGTGCAAACTCATAATGAGAACCAAGTGAAGTATTAGACCAGATGGGTGACTGTTGCTCTGACATATGTTTTTGATGGTGACAGTTTAGCTCTGTTAGAGTCCAAAATGGAATATATGTTACCACAATAGCAACCGAAGGTGGGCAGACACATCACAGACTGCTCTCATTCTGATACTCTCCACACAATACTGGACACAAAACAAAACAAAAAAAATCATGAAAATGAAACATCTAGTGTAAGCCTGGATTTTTATGCTGAATGTTTTGCTGAATTTAGAAAACAGCAGCCGATGGGAAACGGCAGGAGATTATTGTTCTTGACTCCAAAAGAAGCAACGCCATCAACATTGGCCTCACAGTTCTTCCACCACCCCGCACCATCAAAACTGCTATCCTCAACTTCGATGAGTATGCTCTGAACAAAGAGGGTATAGAGGTAACGTCAGTTCACTTTAATATCATTTCATTTTCTTATTATATCAGAGGAAGGGAAATAGTGGTAACACCATATTAAATCTGAACATGTGTCTCACATGCATATGCACTTAATATTACATTTTTATTCTAAACACTTGCAAATGCTCTTATCAGGTATTCAAATGCCTTGCTTTCTCAGGCATTATATCATTCAATCATAAAAGGCTACTACAAGGCATGAAAGGCTCAGAAAGCTGGAGGTGTGGTTTAATATCACCTGTTCCTATTAGTTTAAAAACTTCTACATTCCCTCTGGATTTTTTCTAAAATTAATTTTAATCACGTAACCAGAACCTGTTCAATCAGTGGCAGTGCTTTGGCATAATGGTTAGCATGTCTCACAGTCTCAGAGCAAGAAGGTCCTGGGTTCAATTCCCAGGCTTGGCGAAGGGGTTGCTATGTGGAGTTTCCATGTTCTCCCTTGGAGCTTGGGATTGCTTGCATGGGTTTCCTCCAGGTACTCTGGTTTCTCCCCACAGTCCAAAGACACGCACATTATGCTAATTGATTGTTCCAGATTGCCCCTAGGTGTGAGTGTAAGCATGAATGGTTGTGTGTTGTGCTGTGATGGTCTGGCGAGGTGTTCAGGGTCTACCCAGCCTTCACCCAGTGTTGGCTGTGATAGACTCCAGCCTCCCTATGACCAGAGTAGTAAGATTAAGCAGTTCAGCAAATGAGTGAGAGATGAGTGAGTGTTCAATCAATTTTTTTTTGTTTTGTTGTAAGTGTATGATGCATCAGTAGGATAAAGAAATGCAAAAATGACATCACAGCATGAACCTGAGGAAAACAAAGACCATTTTTCCGTCATGGGATCTGCCGTTCTTCCCTTGCTATAAAAAAAAAAATTTTTTAAACAAGATCTCATACAGACACACTAATCACTTTTCTCATGCAAACGCAATTATGCAAAAGAATTAAACAACCGGAGAGCTGTAGCACAGATGATATCATTCTATTTATTGAAACGACAAGTGTTATTTATGCATTGATGATTTCCTCCAGATGTTGTTATTTATCCGTCTGTTAGGGATTCATTAGGGGAATTATAAACAAGTTCTGTAACTACATAAATTCATGCCATGACATTGGACAGTGATTCACACACTTCCCTCAGGTCCAATCTCTCTGCCTGACTCAATCTCATTTGTACGTCTGGCTACGTACAGAAAAGTTTCCCTACGTGTACATATCGAGATCTGTATATACACAAAAAACCTCATCTTAACATTTCAGATTTAAGCCTGAATAAAAAGATTAAATACCAATACAAATAATTATATATCTGATCATTCAAACATGAAGCAACTGGTAAAATTAGATATATACTGTATATTTTTATATCTTGTGCATCTATCACATAGCATGCACATGTTGCTTTCATTATTATACAGCACTGGAAGTGCGGTGGCAGGACAAAAGATAAAAAATAAATAAAAAAGACAGTATCAGCAATAAGTAGCAGGACAGTACTTGGGAAACAATGAAACAATGTTCAGTTTGTTTTACTATTTTATTAATTGTAGAGTCTCATGAGTATGGGATTTCAGTAGTTGTAGCTGATGTACAGCGTATGCATTATGCACATTACTTTATTTATTTATTTAGGGTGGATTGGTGGTGTAAAGGTTTAGCACTTCCGCCTTATAGATAGAAGGTCCTGAGTTTGAGCCCTGTGACCAGTGAAGCCGTTTCTGTGTTTTCATGTTCTCCCCATGCTTATATGGATTTCCTCTGGGTGCTCCAGTTTCCCCCCAAAGGTGGATGGATATTTTTGATGACCCCTAGGTGTGAGTGTAAGTGAGAATGGTTGAGAATGGAGTGAGTGTGTTAGTCCTGCAGTGGTCGGGTGAGTTACTCAAGGTGTACCACGCTTTCACCGGGAGTTGACTGGGATGGGCTCTGGCCTCCCTGCAACCCTAATAAAAGATAACGCGGTTCGAAAAGTTAAATGAAATGAAAATATATTTAGTCATCCTTAGCAACAGCTAAAGCCTCCTTAGGGTGTCAGAGGATCCAGAACCTATCAACAGAACACTGGGTTTACGGAAAGAATACACTCTGTTTTGGACTCTGGTCCATTATCAGGTGCCTTTTATGTATATTCACACAACATATTTATACCTAGGAACAATTTAGCATTGTCAGTTCTCTGAATAAAGATGGAAGTAGGATGAAGAACCTACACAAAACATGTATCTATTATCTCTACCACTTGGCTGGCAGTATCATGGGGGAAGCTGGAGCCAATCCCAGCTGACTTCAGGCAAGAGGTGGGGTACACCCTGAACAGATCACCAGTCTATTTCAGGGCTAACAGAAACACAAGCAACCATTCAAATTCACACCTACAGGTTATTTAGAGTGGCCAGTAGGCATAATGTACATATTTTTGGACTGTTAGAGGAAACTGGAGTACTTGGAGGTGAACCCATGCAAACTTCCCAGAGAAAAGCTTTTGGCTGAGATTTGAACCCTGAACTTTTTTTCTGGAAGGTGACAGTGCTGCTGACTGAACCACCGTACCACCTGGAACAAACATGATTGACATAATTGGTTTTGAGTATGTGCCCAAATGTACTGTACAGTATGTGACCCAGAAGTACAATGTAAAAAAAAAATATCAACTTTGCACATTCCTCTCTTTGTCCTGTCTAGAAAATCCTGACCATGATTCCTACAGAAGAGGAGAAGCAGAAGATTCAGGAAGCACAGCTGGCGAACCCAGACATTCCACTGGGTAGTGCTGAACAGTTTCTCCTCACACTCTCCTCCATCAGCGAGCTGTCTGCTCGCCTGCACCTCTGGGCATTCAAGATGGACTATGATGTGTTAGAGAAGGTCAGGACTTTCAACAAATGTCACACAGCACACAAACAGTAGTCATGTTTACAGCATGTGTAAATTAATGTCATTTTTCTATTTTTTTTATTTATTAATTTTTTCTTAGGAAGTGGCAGAGCCTTTACAGGACCTGAAGGAGGGCATGAGTCAGCTGGAGAAGAACAAAACACTGTGCTTTATTCTGTCCACACTGCTCGCTATTGGCAATTTCCTTAATGGATCAAATGTGAGTTATGGTGGTGCTCACAGCCTTTTCTCTTCCTCCTTTCTCTTTTCTCTTTGAGGAATGGAGGGGAAAGGCTGAAGCGGTAATAAAGGATTGAAAGCACATTTACAGTAAACCATCGAGCGTGGGCAAGAGAACAAAGCAAGTCATATTCGTGTCATGTCATTTGGGATATTTCCCGTTTTTATTTCGGCTGGGTCTTCAGCACTACAAGGCTGACCTGAGTGCAGACCAGTGACTTCCTGTACTTTACCACATTTGATTGAGATTCAGCTATTTACAAGCCAATGAAGCATTCATGTGAACACACATAGGAGCAGACTACTGACCTGCCTTCCTTTTCAAAGCATTCTGTATTATTGCTTAATGGAACTGATGCTAATCTGCTCAGCTGTAGCAGAATAATGTCGGTAAATAGTGGAAATGGCCTATGATTAGAAACTCTTTTATAAAAATCATTCACTGGATGAGATCCAGAATGAGCCATTTGTTCAAGGTGGATGTATTTATAACGTCAATTTACTTTGTTAAAGGAAAGTTCCAGTGATATTCTCTGTTATAATATCTTGTGCTTGTTTTTCAGGCTAAGGGCTTTGAACTGAGTTACCTAGAGAAGGTTCCAGAAGTGAAAGACACTGTTCATAAGCAGTCTCTGCTTCACCATGTCTGTTCCATCGTTGTGGACAAGTTTCCAGAAAGTTCTGACCTGTACTCTGAGATTGGTGCAATCACACGCTCTGCGAAGGTACTGCCCCAAATCAGAATGATTAAACTTACACTGATCAGCCATAACAAAAACACCACCTGACTGGTCTGTAGCTAAGCAACCCCGTATGCAGCAAGCTGCGATGCACTGTGTGTTCTGATACCTTTCTATCATAGCCAGCAGTAACTGTTTGTGCTACAGTAGCTTTTCTGTGAGATCAGATTTTACGTACTAGCCTTCACTCCCCACAGGCATTAATGAGCCTTGGGCACCCGTGACACTCTTACCAGTTCACTGCGTGTCCTTGTTTGTACCACTTTTGGTAGGTACTTACCACTGCATACCTGGAACCCCACACAAGACCTGCTGTTTTGGAGATGAATAGATCTAGTCATTTAGCCATCACAATGTGGCCCTTGTCAAAGTCACTCATACTTGCTCATTTTTCCTGTTTCCAAAACATCAACTTCAAGAACTGACTGTTCACTTTCTACCTAATACATCCCACTCCTTGTCAGGTGTCACTGTAACAAGATAATCAAGACAAGTTATTCACTTCACCTGTCAGTGCTCATAATACTTTTAATGTTATTGTCGATCGGTGTGTTAAACAGTTCAGACATGACTGGGCAGTGGTGGCTCAGTGGTTGGGGCTCTGGATTACTGATCTGAAGGTTGGAAGTAAAACCTCAGATTATGAATCATAGAATTATAGACAGCTTCAGGGTGGCACAGATGTTTGCACGTCCACCTTACAGCAAGAATTCCTGGGTTCGATTCCCAGGCTGTGTGGGGTTTGCATGTTCTCCCCGTGCTTGCATGGGTTTCCTCCGGGTACTCCGGTTTCCTCCCACAGTCCAAAAAACATGCATAGTAGGCTAATCAGCTGTTCCAAATTGCCTCTTGCCCTTGAGGAATGTTTTATAACCTACGATTAGTTCGTTTTTGCATTTGTAATAATCAGCAAAGTTGTGTTAGTGTTCCTCATTACCTGTGTTTAACATAATGACTGTGATGTTATTCACAATAAAACTGAAATGGTTTCAGAGCTAAATGGTTAACACAGCTAGGAATTCCTGTACGTGTGTACTAGTGTACAGCAAAGAGATGTCTGTGGCTTATTTTAATTTAAAGACACTGATTTTTAACTCGATTTAACTTGATGCCCTTCTTTCCTCAGGTCGACTTTGACCAGCTGCAGGACAATCTGGCCCAGATGGAGCGGCGCTGCAAAGCTTCCTGGGACCACCTGAAGGTCATTGCTAAGCACGAGATGAAGCCGGCACTAAAACAGCGCATGTCAGACTTCCTGAAAGACTGTGCAGAAAGGATCATCATCCTCACCATCGTCCACAGGCGCATCATCAATCGGTAAGCAACTGGAGTTTTAGTTCTTTTACACTCTTGTTGGCTACTTGTAGCACAAAGAAGAGGAGAGTGCCGAGGGGAGAGAATGTATGTGCCATCTGTAGTTAAAGCAGTTTAAAGGTCACTAGTCATGCAAGTGCAGTTCAGTTAAGAAACTGCTTGGGCCATGCTTTTGCGTGGGCCATGGGAAAATTACACATCCTCTGTTACAAAGAGAGTTTTACATTCAGAGTCAATCTTAGGGTTCTTATTTTTCCTTCTGCGCCAAAACAACAAACAAGTAGCTTCAACCACCAGACAATGCCTTGAATCAAGACTCGGACTTTACAGATTTACAACAGAAATGTGTTTTTAAAGAAGCCGAATGTGCGCGGGGCTACTGATGGAAGGCCAGTGTTTTCACCAGATCACCACTTTAAAACCAGGAAGGCTTGGGAAAACAGGAACAAGCACATATGGATGGAGAAGGATGCATGGAGGCGTTTTCTACATGGTAGAGCCTTAAAAACAGCTGCTTGTATGCAACTGACTTGGCATTTGACATTCATTCTCAAAGTCGGACATCTGTGAATTGGTCACGTGACTAACCTCACAACAGTAGGCGCCATATCTGACTAGGGTTAAAGAGAGTTTGTGTACTGCAAGCCTGTATTGACTATTTTACAGGTGTGTAGTAGTCTAATCTAAGTTACAGAAATTATATTCACCAACACCCTATTCATTCTACAAATCAAAGCGGAACAAAGGCCAGAGAAATTGAAATCCTGCTGGATAACTGGTAACTTTTCCCATCACCTAGTCAGATATGGCACGGGTAGTTGCCAGGCTAGTCACATGGGTGGGATGTCACCCCGAGTACAAGAATCTACTCTCGTTTGATGTATGTAGAAGAGAGAAGTGAGATTTCTAATGAAGAAGGGCCAGTCTGTAGTGAATATGCCCAACTAGTGACACATTCCCTTTAAAGCTTAATAGACATTCATGACACCAGGAAGATAAAATGTTCTGGAAATGTTCAAGATCTAAATCTGCTGTATTCAGAATCTCCCATTTCTGCATTAATATACATTCCCTAATGCACATCAACTTTTAGGCACTGATCTGCTGTAAAACAATCACTCACTCATTTGCTGAACCATTTAATCCTACTGGGGTCACAGGGAGGCTGGAGACAATCTCAGCTGACATTGGGCAAAGCCAGGGTACCCCCTGAATAGCTTACCAGACTATCACAGGGCAACCCCCACAAACTCACACCTAGGTTCAATTTGGAACAGCCAGTTAGCCTAATGTGCATGTCTTTGGACTGTAGGAGGAAACCGGAGCACCAGGACAAAATCCATGCAAGCACATGGAGAACATGCAAACTCCACACAGAAACACCGAGTCTGGGAATCAAACCCAGGACCTTCTTGCTGTGAGGCAGACGTGCTAATTACTACGTCACAGTGCTGCCCTTAATACAATTAACAACCTTTAAAATATGTTTGAACACAAGTCATTGAAAGTTTTGGGGGTAAAAAACAGCGACAATCTCGAAAAGGAAGTCTTTTAAAGGTCTGGAAAGGGTAAGGACCCCTAATTATAAAGTCTGAGCCAAGAATATCAAACATATTTCAAATATCAAAATCCTTACTCATATAAACAGCTGCACTGACCATATTTGACAGCTTTTCAGTTGTTGCATCAGATTGGAAAGGCTTTTGGTAAAGTTGAACTCATAAAGAGAGGCTGATTCAATGCTCTGGGCCTCTGAGGTTTAGAATGAAAGTATTAGAGCAGAGATTCCTTCAAGAGATAAAGAGTGCTAGGGAATAAAGTCTGTCTAAACTTCTCTGTGTGTTCTGCAGGTTCCATGCCTTTCTGCTGTTCCTTGGCCACCCAGCATATGCTGTGAAAGAGGTCAGCATCCATCGCTTCTGTAAGATCCTTAGTGAGTTTGCACTGGAGTATCGCACCACCAGGGAGAGAGTGCTGCAGCAGAAACAGAAGAGAGCTAACCACCGTGAGAGGAATAAGACCCGGGGCAAAATGATCACTGATGTGAGTGTGCCCTCTAATGGCCGTTATCATAATACACAGCTCAGTCCTACACATATACCACTAGATGGAGCAGTTCAGTATTGTTCGAACCAGATTCTGAAATCCAATAGTTACAGTATGAGTGACTTCAACAGTCAAGTTATACGGCAAGCATAAACATGGAGCTTTATCCTAACTAGCTCAAGTATTCTATATACGCTATGGTAGTAAATTCCTAATCGACTGGCATCTAAATTCTATCTAAAGGTTACTGTTTAGAGTGCACTCGGCCTGGGGGGAATCATTAATACCCAGCAAATTTCATAAACCTGATCCACTGCTGTTGCCAAACACCAGGAGAGTGCTTGCAGACCTGTGTAAATAATATCAGTGGTACTGTAGCCATGCCTGAGGCTACCCCTGATTCCTCAAGCATGACCTGCTAAAGCCAGTCTCTGTGGGGAAGTCCCAGTTAGGGGAGGCCTTACGTGGTTTGTTTAGTTTGGCGAAGGATACTTTGATTTAGAAGCAGTTCTTCATCTAATCTCAGTGTGAAAACCCAACTCTTTTCATTTGCCTGAAGAACAGCAGTGTGTAAGCACGCTGACTGGTGCAGACATTTAAGCATTAAATTAAGTTATGGTTTTACCTTGTGCATTCCAATACATCTTTATTTGCAACTATTCTAAGATTTTATAATAGAGGGACTCCATCAAGACATTATTATACTGTTGTTCAGAAAGACTTTTTCCAAATAAACAAAAAAACAAACGTATCCATAGATAGATAGATTGATGAATAGATAGATAGGCAGGTAGGTTGATAGGTAGGTAGGTATGTAGATTGGCAGATAGGTAGGTAAGTAGGTATATTGATAGGCAGGCAGGTTGGTAGGTTATTAGAGTGCACAACTTTTTTTGTCCTGTTTATAATTTTTGTGGTTGTTCTTTCTGGCTGGCTGTAGTTCGTCTTGTATTTTGTCCTCTCTTTCACCCATCATAATTTCATTTCTCCTTTTTAGAGTGAGGATGAAGAAGATAGTGAGGTATGCATGTCTGTGTGAAGTTGTATTTGTGTGTGTGTGTGTGTGTGTGTGTGTGTGTGTGTGTGTGTGTGCATGTGAAGCCCACACATTTATCCCTATGTGATCTTTAACATTTCATTAACTTTAATGATTTTTTTTTTTAACATGACATGACTGGGAATGCAATCAGTGGCCAGGGACCAACAAAGACAAGTCCTATATGAGATTACATCATACTGATCATGATGGAATTGTGGAAAATGTTCGCTAGCCCTAAGAGGGTCACATTCACTAATACACACACACACACACACACAGTGAGCATCAGCAGAGGAGCTGGTGTTGAAAAGCCTGCAGAGAGGTAATAATGTGTTTGTGATCCCATTACACGAGCTGTGAGAATAGGAAGAGAAGGAGGGGAGAAGGGTCACCATGTGGAAGCTATAAGCAACATGTAGTTATTTTGATGATGGCGCCGATGAGATCATTAAAATAAACACACAATGGAGGGTAGATTCGCATTAGTACAGTATTATGTTGCTTTCCACTAATGGTTTTTGATCAGCCGTGTCCTGTTGATTGTCATCCCACTAATGAGAAGACGACAGACTAACGATACTAAGCTTAGTGTGCACTGTGCTGTTTGATGGTGCATGCTAGAAATTGTTTTTGATTAATTTTGACAAATGACCCCATGGAAATTTTCAAACTGAAGAGCTAAGAAGTACAAGTACCAGATGCCAAAGGAAAGAGGGGCTGCACAGAAGCCAGACTACGGAAGTTTATCTGCTGTTTATCTGTTCTTTCCTCCACAGAGCGGGAAGTTTGCAGGTGCTTCAGCAGACAGTCCGGACCCTTCAGGACAGGGACTCGACTATGCTGAGGACGCAGCAGAGCACGAGCAGATGACCGCAGTGCTGCAAAACAGTCTGCAGCTTGGAGACACCACCCCTTCAGTCGTGCCTGGTCTGCGCACCCGCACCAGAGCCGGCAGAGGTGCATACACACCTACAGTCCTGCAACTTTCAGATTGCTTCCAACACACTCACCAGCTGTGGAGCTAATAAATGGTGCTGGGAGCTGTATTTTAAACAAAATGGTGCTCTCTGTGTTCATGTAGGCCGCATGGGACTGTGGTCCTCTGCTAGTGAAGACACATCTAATTGCATGGAAGACACAGCAGATGAGATCATGGAGCGTATAGTCAAGTCCGCAACTCAGGGCCCCAGTCAGCGCAGTCAGCCTCGCGAGAGGAGACGCTCAAGAGCTAACCGCAAGTCCTGTAAGTCACATGACACAAAAAAGAAATGATAAATCAGGGCACAGTATGTGAGAGTCTGATTTTTTTTCTCGCCGCACAGCAAGTAGGCCTGGGTTTGATTCCTGTGCTCAAAGCGTTTCTGTGTTGAGCTTGCATGTTATCCCCGTGCTTGCGTGGGTTTCCTCCGGGTACTCTGGTTTCCTCCCCACAGTTCAAAAACATGCACAGTAGGCTAATTGGCTGTGCCAAAGAAACCCTAGGTATGAGAGTGAGTGTGAATGGTTGTGTGTGTGTTGCCCTGCAATGGCCTGGCGAGCTGTCCAGGTTGTATCCCACCCTCGCACAGAGTCATCTGACATGGGCACCAGCCTCCCTGCAACCCTAATTAGGATTAAGTGGCTAAGAAAATGAATAAATGAATGGATATTATATAAAATATTAAAGGAAAATGGTTGCAAATTTAACAATATTTTTAATTAACTAACTGAGTGTTACCCTATAAGGAAAAATCGAAAGATGCATACCAGTTTCCTTTACCATATATGGAAGGGGGCCTAACCTGGGGTGCGTGGGTGGGTGGTGTTACATTGGGTAACACACACGTGCAATGCATGATTTCTGTGGGACCCAGTGAAGTCTGTCTGGCTACTTTACTCTTGTAAAGGCGTGCCGAGGTTGACCAAGGTGTGGTTTGATGCGTTTAGCAAGGTGCAAGGTTAAGGCAGCTGATTTCCTTTAAATTGTTATTAAAGTTTTATCCCAAGAGTAAATATTTTTGATTTTGCAACCAATTTGTTTTGAGTGTGTACTGGAGTGGGACCCTGTGGTCCAAACAAAAAGGTTAGAGGTGTTGTCTAGCTCTTTTGTCTCATATTTTATGGGAGTAGGTAGAATTAGTCAAACGTTCTGCAGGAGCAAGCAGAATTTATGTTTTCTGCAGAAGTAAGGATTTTGCATTTATTCTTTTTTTTCCAGAAGTAAGCAGGATTGGTCAAAAACCTCATGCAGGCAAGGCTGGTCGATAGTGTCTGTTGGAATGGATAGGATTTGTCCGCAGACCTTCAGGAGTGGGTGGGAAGGGCATATTTTGGTCACTTTTAGTGCTTATAAGTTATTACTACCTATCAGCTAGTACTTTGAGAACCATAATACTAGATATAATTGTTCTCAAATAACTGCTTTTTTTAATGCTAGAAGGTATCCCTGACTGCACGTATAAAAAAAAAATAATAATAATAATCACTAGAAATGCGTTCTTGTCATAGAACACTAGGCGTACTGCCCTCGTGGTCAACGGCACACTTAGAATCATCATGGTTTTAATAAATTTGATTCTTCTGACATGGAAATCAGGTAATAGGTCAAGCTGACCTAGTTTTTACAAGTTTAACAGGGATGTCCATATCTGCTAGAAATATCATTTAATCCTGTGCTAAAATTGACATATTTGACTGCTTACATGACCACATGCATATTTCAAATGATCCCTGTGACCTTAAAATTAAGTCATGGTGACAAAGTTTCAATAAGCTTGAAGACCATGACACTAAGTATAACAGGTATGAACTGAAAACTCTAACAAAAACTGCATCCTCTAGAGTGTTAATGAGTATTTTTGATCATTTGACCTCTATGACCTTGAAAAATAGGTCAAGGTGACCCAGTTTCGATAGGCTGGTAGGACGTGCCGTAAGGACAATTCAACATAAATATAAAATAAATCCATAAAGAACCAGCACTGCTAGAGTGTCAACAAGAAGTGTCTGTGGTGGCGAGGGATGTTGGCAGCCCATTAAAATGTAGTATCGCCTACGCTTCGTGGGGGATGCAATAATAATAATGATAATAGTAACAGAACCCCTGCTTGTATGTAATAATTGAATTAAGGATAATTGTCTAATAAAATAAAAATTGTGGTCAGAAATAAGATAAAGGTGTCTCTTTTCTTCTGCAGTAAGAAGAACACTGAAGAATGGCCTCACCCCAGAGGAGGCACAGGCTCTGGGATTAGCCAGTGGCTCTGAGATGCAAGTGTGACACAGAGCAGATTCAAGCAGCTCAGGGTCTCAACACAGACACACACATTTCATATCTCAATACACCTGATCCTGGATACTGCACCCGAAGCATGCTGATTGAAAGACTGAGATTTTGTAACACCTACCACTTGTACTGCATTTTTGAAAGACAAGCACAGTATCAGCTGCCGTTTAATCTTCTAGCACACACACATAGTCATGTAGCCCTGTTAGTGCAGAACAAGTTCTCAACAGAGACAAACATACTAGTGTTTCTTACCACTGTGGCCTTGAGTGTAAACCCAAAGATCAGTGCTTTAAACAAGGCCGATCTCTTGCACCCTGGTTAACAAATATTATCCGTCTGGTGAAATCTTGCCTGCTTTGGTTAGTAGCACATTCAGCATTCATGTCCAGTGGAAACTGCAGCTCACATTTCTAGAAATCACTGACGCAGATCTCAAGGGGTGATTCTCTCTGCACTGCTGTGGTATTTTTTTTGTATTTGAAACAGATTTTAGACTCAACCCGAGATGAAACATGATTAGCAATGTGCAACAGCATGTCTGATACACAATGCTGACCTACAGCACCTTCTACCATTTGTACTGTAGTCCATTTGTTAAATGTGGGTAAGGAAAATAGGCATAAATCTGTTTCCAAACACAAATCAACTCTAGTCTTAGCCCAGGAATGACTTTGATGCTGCCTTGATGTTAACTGTTATAAATATCAATTATTCCATTTTGATTCTTATCGTGTGGTGCATGAAAACTATACTTGTGGCATTTGGTCATGACGTGTGTCTTTGAAAACAGATAGAAGGATGTGGTCTTCAGCAGGGCAGCACTCTGGTTTTAGAGGCTTTTAACATTTGGGTATGATCCACAAAAATCACCCAATATCCATTTTCTCGTGTGAAACCCAAAACATTACTCATGACAATCCTCCCAGCTGTACTACATGACCCAGTAGTACCTCCCAGCACCTTAATACGTGTATCATGTCATTTTAAAGCAATGTCAAGTATTAACAAGAAGTATCCTTGTTTTTGATGGCTTCTTCTCAGATAATCGAGTACTGTAAAGTGAAAATTAAATCTAATGTAGAAACAAAATGATCCCTAAAAAGAAAAATGCTGTATAATTGTGTATATCTCTGTTTTTATTTTTGCATCTGTTGCATTTGTATTTGTATAGAATAGTGTATTATAGATCAGAAACAGTGTTATCCTGGGATAATTATAATTTAAGACAAGTAAGCAAGCCATACATTGGTCAGAAACGAAGAGAAAGTGGGCAAGTTGAGTCAAAGGGAACTTCTGGGACGTCAGTTTGATGCTCAGCGATGTTTGCTTCTGTTGTGTTTTTGTTTTTTTATCTTTTTGCACAAACTTGAAAAAATGTTTGGTCCTTGTAACCCACCCACCTTCCACTCCTGCTCAAAAGCCTTTCGAGATCATTGCACTTAAGTACACAGAATTGAGTCGTGTCCAACCTTTTGCTGCAAGTGCCATAAATATTGGGTATCGAATAAGAGTACCAAGAATGTGAATTTATCTTGTTAATACTCACAGCAAAAAAGTATATACTGTATACAAATCTTGCAATAAAAAGCTTTTATGAAGCATCCAGAGAAATGCTGGTCATGTCGAGTGTTTTCATGCAGATCATGTGAAACCATTTAATACATCATTCTTGTACCATCCTTTTCCATGAGTTATCTATTACAAGTTGTGAAACATGTACAGTACATTTTATAAATATTCATTCAACCCTGTAACTTAAACACGTTTCCTGAAATGTTTACAATAGCATTGACTCCACTTCTGATGCCTGTGGACAACAGATTTCAGCTGCATCTAAATACTCATGTATCCATTTTACACTGCCCTGCCACAACAACAACAACAACAACAACAATAATAATAGAGGATGCGTGTAAAGCCTTCAGTCCCATCCCCAAACTAAGGTCAGGATTCTGTGGTGCCTGTTCATGTGCAAAAGTGATTTCTCGTCCTCCCTAAACCACTCTTTCACTCCACTGGTGGGATAATCTAGTCATTCAGGTCATCAGCTGGCTTCATTTTGCTGCCATATAATGTTGCTGAGCCTTAACCTGACCAAATAAAACAGCTCCAGATCTAAACACTGCTTCCAGAGGTTTGTACAGAGGCCACTATGTGTGAAGGGTTCATCATTTGATGCATTTCCCTTCTTACACAGACATGCTTATTTCCCTGGCCAGGGTAATTCTGGACTACCAGATCACATGACCTCTTTATTTTGCTCCAGAACCTGATCTTTAAGCTGACTCCCAAGTTCTTCTGTTGATATTTTTTTTGATGAGTTAACTCCACCAAGCCTTTATGTGCTCAGGGTCAGTCAAGATTTTTTTTCTGACCACATTCTTGTCATTTTACTTGATACAGGCAAATAATAATGACCCTTTTGAAACAGTGACATATTTTCCATTATCATGTTACACATCTTCCATCATGATTAAGAAATGAAAAGGTACTCAGTGCGTCACTTAAGGTTAAATAAGTTACCAGTAGAAACTGCAGCAATTATCTAATGGTTCTTGCTTATTTGCTCATTTGCCAGTTGGCTACTTTTATTGCATGGCAGCGCATTAGTATGCAAAAAAAAAAAAAAAAAAGTACATAGGATGTCTGAAGACAGAGCATCCATTTAATAGTGGTCGAAAGTTACCCAGATGACATACTAAATCCTTGGTATGAAAAGATGTCTCACTGTTTCCAACATGATATCCCACAATTCAGCTGGAGTCTCTGAATAACAGAAAAATTTCCCCATGATAAATAATAATGCAGGGATGATGACAAATATAAAATCTTACACTTTTTTTGCTGTTGGATCCAAACACACTACTTACCAGGAAAGTCATGGGCTACACAAGTTTTGTCCTCTTAGGGAATTCCTATGCTCATTTGTTTCTCATAGTCAGTATGAACGTGCTCAATGTACACTGTTAAATGATAGTACTCCTTTTAGCCAAGGCAATTAGTTTTCTGGGCAACCAAAACACAAAAACTATTAATCACAGTTAAGAAATTTATTATTCCTCCATGCATGACAGCCTCCATATATTTAACCTATTTCTTGCTGTGATGCATGGCTATGAATGTTGAAGTTTTGGAAGAACGGAGCACAGCACAGATTGCCGTTTCTGTGATCTAATGCGTGATTAAGGTAAAAAACAGCTTGATAATTAGCTGGTGAGGTCATATGTTGAATCAGGTGCAACCTGTTTCGGGTCTACTGTAACCAGTCTTACAATATTAACCTCATCCAGTCACTGACAGACCGAACACCACACAAGTCCTGATGTCACCAGCTTTTATTTAGGGTCGTGTCCATATGGTTCACTTGCAGTGCCATCAAGCTCCTCTAAATTGAGCTCTAATGATGGAGAACCTGATGGAGGATCATTACAATCATCATTGTATGACAAATTTAGTGCAATGACAGACACAAACATGTCTAATGCAGTAAAGATGGTGGTTGTACAGGACCATACAAAACAACCCGAAGGTGTAGTAAACATTTCTGCCAATAGGGAACTTGCATTTCAAAGTCTCTGTGGTCTTTGTCCCCCAAAGCTGTTGGCATGGACACAAAAATACAACAGCAAAGCAAAGATTTTACAAAAACCAGCAAGATTACAAATCTAACTGAAATCTTAGAAGAATAAAAAAAAAAAAAATTTAAAAAGAGAAAGAAAAAAAAAAAAAAAAACCCCCACAACACTAAGAAAAGAGCAAAGACAGTCAGAAAACTGGGATTCACAGGAAGTACAGTGCAAACTAAGGGTTTTTTTTTTATATTTTAGATGTACAAATCAACTAAAAGCAATGATGAAAATTATTGGAATATAAAATGTATATGGATTTCTGTTCTTTTGTAGCGATCACGTTTCACTGTCCCTGAACAAATTTTTGCACAGTACTAGAAATCAACACGTCTGAATTTGTCACTCAGAAATGATTTTCTTTTAAAATTTAGTATTGCTGCTTTTTAATTTTGTTAAAATATAACTGTTTCCTGCTTACAAGTTTCTATGTGCGTTTTCAGGGACGTAACATTAAAACAGCTTTTTTTTAAAGCACCAAAGTATACACAAATATGACCCCTTTTTGGTCAAATATTTGATATTTGAACTGGTATAGTGCAGTTTACATAAGGAATCATAACTCAAGTTACAAGGTTACGTGATATGTGATAAAACAAGCGTGTACTACGAAAAGAATAACTAAGAAAAAAAGCAATGTCACAAGCAGTTTATCGACTTTAGCCCGCAACACTGCAGTCATAAAGCAATGTATGGCTAATTTAAATGAACTGAGTATCCTAATTATTTATTTATTTTCTTTATATTCGGTTTTTCATCAAAACTGCAAACTGAAAAGAAGACAAAATGGAAAAACGAACAAACAAACAAACAAAAAAAAAAAACCCAGTATGATGTATCAAGCATGTTAAGGATCAGTCAAGCACCCATGATCTATATCTATGAGCACATGGTAAGACCTCGCTTCCCTGGAATCAACTCCAAAATATTTGACTAACATTACTTTGTGAATTGCACATCATGATGAGCTTTTCTCCAGACTTTTGTGCATTAAGTTTCATTGCATACATGTTTGGCCAGGCTAGCAACTGGGAAAGCGATGACAGCTTATAGATTTTAAAACAGTTTTTCTGAACTGTTCTTTCAGTTGTTCGTTTCGCCAGTCCTTTAAGGTCTGAGCTGAATAAATTAGTCCCTTAAGGAATAAAAGAAACCACACTGACGAGATGATGGAGAAGCACACTTACAGACAAATAAAGCTCGACATCCACAAGTTTAAAAGCATTAAATGGTTCTATCAAAATGTAAATCCCATGTAAGCCAGAAAGGGAACTGAAGGTTCCAATCTTTTAAAAAAAAAAAAAAAAGAAAAAAAAAAGAAAAGAAACCCACAAGAATTCAAGACTTATGACTGAAATATAGCACCAACATACTCTAAGTTCATGGCAAGTCTTGGGTTTTTAGACTCTGTTTTGCACTTACAAAGAGACAAACCTAGCAACAAGTGGATCGCGGACTGGAGGCTGGCCAATTGCTCAAGTTCCCCTGAGATCAAAAAGTGCAGTCACAGTGATGTCATCTCCCAGCCTCTCTCAGGGCAAACCTAGTGGGGAGCCTCCAGCATCTCCATCAGGAACGTCTCAATGGGCGTGTCTCCGATCAGCTTGAAGAAGAAAAGGTGCTCCAGACACTTGAGCCCAATGGAGCGCAATGCAGGCAACCTGAGGAGGAGCTTAGCAAATCTAGGTAAGGAAATGGAGAACAATGCTATCTTAAAATATTATGATGCAGATTGACTGTTTGCAACACAAGCAAATACAGAAGAGCAATAAAATTATTCAGAGCTTATAAGGACTCAGAAGGCACCACTATCAGTTTTACCATTTGTCCATAAGGTAAGGTGTAATTTCGGTTTGAAACCACAGGTTGACAATAGTTAGATAAAAAAAAAAAAAAAAAAAAACAAAAAAAAAAAGGTGAAAACGTCATAAACAGTAAATAAAGTGTCCATAAATTTTTCATGTTTCATTATCACTAGATTTTTCATTAAGTAATAGTCATGTCCTTTTTTCTTGTGTTCACTCTGTTTACTCCTTAACAACCCTGAATTCTTTCTGAACGTGTGCTTGAATCTCACAGCAAAGAGATTAATCTGTGTGGTCGAAGATGCTGCAGCCCAACCCATATTATTTATAATTTTTCCAACAACATGTCCTACTGTAGAGGGTCAAACTCCAACATCTTTCATGCAACTGCATAAAAATTAAGAGGTTAAAAAAAAAAAAAAAGAGTCTAATTTTTGTTCCACAGTTTTTGCCATTTTAATTTTTTTGATAAATACTAGATCCTTTATCCGGGAGTACTGTAATGATTCTAATCATCATTTTAAGAAACTGGGGTTAAAATAATCCATCTGTAATTTATACTAGTATAGGCTTGTTCTGCTCTGCTGCTGCAGCTCTTGTTGAACAAATTTAAAAGCATGTTTGAATGAACTCTAGAAGAGTTTCATCCATTCATTCAAATGTTTGGATTGTGAAAATTAAGATTCATTTTAAAAGTAGCTAAGTAAAACAGAGTGCACAAAGTATTTGCAAAATATTTTATGTATAATGAAGTTGTTTTTTTCCCCACTTCAAGATGTTATAAGACATAAGATAATACTTTAAGAAATTCACGAATGACAAATTGCTTTTCTTCTCGGTGCTGATATTGTTAAAAATAAAACTTAGCTGAATAATGTATTTGCTTTAAAAAAAATAAAAAATCAGTGAGGATTTTATTTTTAAACCATATCGTCCAGCCAAACAAACTTAGTAAAGAAAAACAGAATGCGTGTGACAACCTGCACTCAAATATGCAAAATGATAAATTCAAATGTAATAATGCATATAACAGCAAAATGCATGCATCACTTCTGTACTCCTTTAGTAGCTCCTCCTCCCAAATCATGGACACACGTTGCCAAGGCAATGGCATTAACAACGACATCCCCATCTCCCCCTGTGCTGTGCACATAGTATGGTGTACCTCGGCCCAAGTCACACTGTTAATCTACAGACTAGGTAGACTGCCAGCAGACCATCAGGAGATATTCACTGAATTTGGCAAAGATCTGTATTGAATTAGAATCGATGATTTGCTGTCTTTCACGTTCTTTTCAAGAACCTGCTTTTGCATGACTGTTTTTTTTTTAACCTCAGCTTGACTAACTAAATTAGCTAACACTGAAAAAAATGGCAAACAAAGTTGTTAAGAAATAATTCACATACCTCCCCTGCTGCTCAGGGTATTTCTGCCTGCAGTAGGCCTCTAAGGATGCATACACTCGCTCTCGCAGGAGTTCCACCTCACTTGTGTTACTCAGGCCTTTGGCATCTAAACAACAATACAGAGAAATGTTCACAAGCTTCAGAACTGACTGACACAAATTATTGCACAAGTCTTAAAAGAAAAGTGTTATTTTAACCTAAATGGATGATTTCTGCTGAAAAACATGAGAAATAACTACTCACAAAGCACAAGGCATCCACTGAGCCTGTTATAGTATACACTACACAGAAACATAGGATTTAAAATATTTATAATAAAAATGATAATAATTTAAAAAAAATTAACCATGCCAGTTGTGGGTGAGCGCCGTGTGAATACACATGTCAGACTTCCAGCAGTGTGATCAGAGAACCTTACTGCTGTTCTAGAGCTAACAAATAAATAAAGTCTCTATCAAATGTATATAAATAAATAGTGAAAGTTTTGATAGCTCAGTGCGAAGCTGTAAACTGTATTAACTGATCAAGGTGGCAGAGCCATCTACAGTGGAGTGCATCCTATCTATCTTATGAAGAAAAACACTAACACAAACCAATCGTGCAATAATCATTCAACTTATCTGATGTCAGTGATGAATAAATAAAAGAATAATAGAATTAACAGGTTCTTAAAAGAATACCAAGAATAAGCTGGTGGCCACCAATCGGGATAAGAATGTCTACTGACCTGAGATAGAGAGCCAGTTAGTTTTAAAATTCCAAGGTAAACAGAATGTTAGGTTTTGTCATCAGCCAGGTCAATAAATGTGATATTTTGTACATGCACGTCAGAGAAAAGTATTGTAACTCCAGGACTGCCCGAATTTAATTATTTCTAACCTAAATTTTTTTTAAACTAGCATAAAATTTGTATGTACCCATTTCAAATTGTGTTTCAAAAGCATTTTCCCATCTGAATACACATTGACAGGTGACTCAGCCTATCAGGGACCCGCAAGAGAGCAACCAAGCAAGCGTACAAATCGATTCCAATATAACAGGAAATTAGAATATAATTTAATAGGGAAAAAAATGATTCTCAAGCAATAATGCTTCAGCTTTTTCTTTGATAACAAGCAAAGCATTTGTTCGCCAATCTGGTGGGAAACCGGTAAATAGTAAGTTGGCTCATTATTAATAGCTGTGGCATTTGCAGCTACACAAACCTGTGAGTGTATAACAGGTGGTGTTTTTCTTACTTGGAATTATTTTGTACTACACAGCTCATCACACATTTCTGAGTCTGAGATTCTGGACACATGCCCCAAGTGAGTATAATTCTCAAGTTAATTAATGAGTATGCAGCCACTGTCGTGCCACTTCCTAACAGACCTGCATTCATTCTAAATACACATTTCATGCCATTAAGCTGTGTAGTTCTTTGCAATACATGACATAAATTACATCTTACAGGGACGAGAACAGGCTTAGAAGTAAAAGGAGGAAAATGGGCAGTGGTCAAGGGTGCTTTTTTTTTTTTTTTTTTTAAGTGTATCTCAAAATATATTTTATAATAAAACACACATAATAACTTAAAATATTTTATGAAAATTACATCTAATGAATTAATTCAAATTAATTATAATTTGAAGTCCAAAATCCAGTATTTCCATTACTTTCATGTACTGAAATTAACATATGCATTAATATGCAAAAACATTTACAAAACAGCTCAATATACAACTTTTTTAAAGCATAGGCTGCCTTAATACACTATATAATCTCATTTTAATACTTATTTAAATTCATATTTTAATAGTATTTAAAAAACAAATAAAGATTTCCACACATGCATTAACAGACAAATATAGAAATCCATCAGCTGTGTGGGTGTGTGTGTGTGTGTGTGTGTGTGTGGTCTGCAGCACACATCCCTGATAAAATCCATCAAAAAAACAGACCGACGGAGTCCCTCAACTAGCAAACGGGTCAACATGCTAACATTAGCTCTTAATATCGGGGCGAAATTCGACAACTTGAAGTCAGAAACTTACAAAACAGGATAAAACAAACATTCATTTATTCATTCATTCATTTTCTGAACCGCTTAATCCTAACTAGGGTCGCGGGGAGGCTGGCGCCCATCTCAACCAACTCTGGGCAAGGGCAGGGTACACCCTGGACAGCTCGCCAGGCCATCGCAGGGCCAACAGTCACACAACCATTCACACTCACACCTAGGGGTGATTTGGAACAGCCAATTAGCCTACTGTGCATGTTTTTGGACTGTGGGAGGAAACCGGAGTACCCGGAGGAAACCCTCGCAAGCACAGGGAGAACATGCAAACTCCACACAGAAACTAGAACAAACATTTTAATGAAAAACTATGAATATGATCTTTGTTTCAGGAGAATCCCCATATAAAGTGGCTGGACTATACTTTTGACCTCGTTTCTGAACAACCAATTGGTGCTTTTCTTTTTGCTTCAACGTTAAAATTTACCAGGTGCTGCTCACTTCCGTTGATAATCTGACCTTTGCTCGCTGTGCCACGGCAAGATGACCAGACTGGTATTACGATACCTGAAGCATGCAATAAACTAGAAACAGCTGTGTTTCTCTCAAAGTGTTTGGATAAAATATGACCAGTTATGACGGTGCTCCTGTCGACCCCCCCCCAAGAATTTTTTTAACCGGATTTGCACAGATCTCAAAAATGACCCATTCGACTTTCAAAAAGGCGGAAAATTCTCATCCCTGCATCTTATCATAGCATTTTGCTACCAGAGAGACTAAAAGAGACATTTTTGAAGTGAATGCTAAATGGACTTTTTGCAAATCAGACATTTCCTCCAAATCCCTGTTACCAGTAAGTTCTGAAAACTGCACCTGGGTTAAATAGAATGATGGCTCGCAGACATCCAAGCTCAGTCTTGTCCATCTGCATATCTCGCATCTTATTTACCAACTCGGTTAACACTCTACAGTGGGGAGGAGAAGAAGAGAGGACAGAACAATAATGACAACAACTCAGAACTGCAAATTCCAAATATCATTCCAGCCGACTGTGCTCTTTTTTATTAACATCTTTAAACTGAGGTCAGAAGTAAAAAATGAGGAGTCTGGTAATACCTGTCAAATATGGCCCCCACTTCAGGGCTGCGTGCACTTTCCCTGTGGAGATATAACAGGTATAAAAAGGAATTATATGCAGTAGTAGTAGTAGTACACGTGTCTCCTTTTGTGAGATAATAAAAAGCACATCTCAAGAAAGGGCTAAAACACATGAATTCTTATATTTAAAGCAGCAAATGACTCATTATTATGCAAAACTTACCACCGCAATATAAAAAAATGTAGTCAATGTGACAACCTTTAATTACAGACAATACTGTACAATGCACATGCACCGATACAGTATGGAAGACAATCTTTACATTCGCTGTACTTAAAAGCAATTTTGGACGCAGCCTGGACAAACATCAATTACCCAAGTAATATTACCCAAGGAGTGGTGAGGACAGACATTACAGCGTTTTAGTATGGATGTAAAAAATTTAAACCTTTCTGCCTTAAAATGAACTACAAAAGTAAAATATAAGATGTACACGGCAGAAAACAGATTCCTGAAAAGGCATTTTTCAATGTTGCAATTAAGCAATAGTGAAACGAGTCATGTTTTTTATTTTGTTTCTCTGCTACACTATTCCTGAAGGTGACACAGCAAGAGCTTTGAAAAGAATCGCTTTAGGTTATTTTTTGTCAGCTTTGTAAAGTGTTCTAGGTGCAGAATTTACAACAGGAAGCAATTACTTGGATTTCCTACTGGACTTTCAAAGGAAAGAAAAACATGATTTTTAATATTCTTCAGTGTGCACGTTTTTTCTCTACTTTTATAAGCTTAAATCAAATAGTGTGTAATAAAAAAAACGCTTACTGCTTTTATAAGCATCAAAGCAATGTGACGTCATAAGCCTATTTTTGTCCTTGTAATCAGAATGTAAACTCCAGTACTCATCAGAACGATAAAGTAAATCTTAGACAACTGTTTTATTCATTCCATTTATCTGTTTTAATGTAACTTATGGACTTAGAATAGATAAAAAATGATAATATTATTAAAAAAAAAATTAATCCCGAGCTCCACCTGTGGTGTCAGGAAGATTTCTTCAGCGCATACACACCATCACGGTTATTACCGGTTTAGGTTTTTGATTTCGGAAGTGGATGCTTAGGTTAAACAAAACTCGAAAGTGTCTTTTAGCATATTTTAAACTTGATTTTCGACTTGATCTACTGGTAAGGCGTCAAAAGGATAAAATTTCCTCCATGTCCCATTGTCTTTGCAATAATGTGTTCGCAATCCTCCCTTTGGCTCGGCAGATGAGTGCAGGGAGAAATGTGCGTCTGAATTCAGCACCATTTTATAGCACGTAGTCGGTGATATGCTAGGTTTAACTCTGAACAGATTTCTCTTAACAAGTTAAGCAAAGTACTAGAAGTCACCTAGATATAGAGGCTAGATTAGATCTAGATTACCATCCAGAATAGTTTATGGTACATTATTAGTGTCATGACTAGAAAGTGGGTTTCCTGATTTCCTTTCCTTTCACTGTTTATTTGTTGTACTAAGATCTATTATTATTTTTTAAATCTACATACTCACTCTTTTCTACTTTTCTATTATTTTATTTATTTATTTGACACACACACACACACACACACACACACACACACACACACACACACACACACACACACACATATATACATAGGGCTCTAAATTAAGCCGGAGGCTGGCTGGATTTCCAGCTCCTTCGTTTTCAATAGAAAAAAAATCTGCATATTTCCTACACACAACGTGCCTCCCACCATCTTGCATATGTTATAAAAATATATTTGATCACTGTCATCCCAGTGATTAGTATGGTGTATTAGGATTTGACACTAATCATCATAGAAAACAGGAAGGGTGGAAGAGCGCAGTACAGTTTAACACACCTTATAGACCTTAATGCATCATCGTAGAGGATCTTGAACTTGGAAACACGATTCCTTCAAGTTTCCTTTCCTGGATGCGAGCTGCCTCCTTTTTATATCCCAATCGTGCTCTTAAATCATGGAGCTCTGCACTTTTTAAAATCATTGTGCCCCAGTGTAAACACAGGGCTAGGGAGAAATGCGCAGAGGGGAGGGAAAAAAGAAAAATATATGGCCAATATAAGGGCTGATAAGTATTAGGAGGTACTGGAGCATGAAGGACATGTAGTGCCACATTCAACAGTATGTACATTTATACAGAGGTAGAGAAAGTCTAAACGAAGTCGGACAAAGCTTACTGGTTAGCTCATTTGTAGTCCAGGTTATTACTGCATGTAAACGTTTAATCGGGCTGAACTTGGACGCAGTGCTTTGAGCATGCTCCAGAGCTGTGGCCACAGGCTTTTAAATTGAACTAACAAAAGAAGCAACATAAATAGATGCAAACAGAACAAGGAGTTATATCTAGCTATTCATTCAGAGTTCATGCTGTACCAGCTGAAAGAGTTAAATATTTTTAAATACAAAGATGTAGGAGAAAACAACGTTTTTTATTTTTTGGGTTTTTTTTTTGGCAGAACTGATAAATGATAAATTATCATTAAACGCAAATTGGTGTTCACTGAAAGCACCTGAAACAGTTCAACTTCCAATACCAGAAAAAAACAAAACAAGTGAACATGATCAAGTTTCTTACCCAAAAAGGCAGAGCTTTATTTTTGTACTGCATATCTTATACTGCAAGTTTTTAAAGTTTTTTAAAGTGACACTTCGGTAAACCGATCCTACTGTTTCTCCACATCTCTGAGTTCTCATCCATTTTAAAAGTACACCTCACCCTCGATTTCCCGGACCATTAGGGGGAATAGGCTGTCCGGGAACCTCAAAAGTCCGGCAATTGCTAATGTCCGGGGTCCCTACCCTTTCCCGGACATTTACCATAATCGGTCCGGCAATCGCCATTATTCAGCAGCAGTCCCAGACTTTTACAACACTTATCCGACCCTCAATACACAATATTGTGTTTCCACAAGGAAACAAGGAGCGTATCAGCACATTCTTTTATCACATTCATTTTAAAAATGGAACAGGCTCGTGTTCACTGTCCTCACTTTCACGTAGCTCTCCCGTTACTGATGCCAGGATCTGTTCATCGGACATTATTTTGTCCATCCACTCAGAACGGGCCGGACAGGATGGAAGTTGGAAAATCATGACTTACCCGGACTTCCATCATCGATTCCCGGACTTGTCCGGACATTTTTCCAGCAATACCAAATAATGTCCGGCGCCGTATTTTGTACGGGGAATCCGAAATCCGGGAAATAGGGGTACGGAAGAAGGGTGAAGTCTAACACTTAATTGCATTAAATGTTACATTTAGAAAGTTGAGTTACTTAAGGCTACTTAATTTAAAAGGGTTTGTTTTAGGATTTTTATTCACTTTCTTTAAATAGTTGTTTAAGATATAAATCATATCTTAACTATATCAGAAAAAAAGGAATTCGTATTAAGACGAGAAAGAATAGACCAATTCTCAGTACAACACGAGACCAAATTGCCACCAATCAGTTGTTTTGGTCTGTGTTGAATAAAAAGCACAATATTAACAAGCTGAAAAGTGAGCATATCACTAACTATCGTAGCAGAGTCAGATATACTTCGGCCAGCAGATGAAATCCTATGCTGTGATTGTATAATAAATAAATAAAATGTATTTTCATACTACAACCGAATTTCCAAGGCATTTATAACTTTATCAGACTCAATTAGCTTCCTTTGATGCAGGAAATAGCTCAGCTTATTATGTGGCATCAAAAAAAAATAAAAATAAAAACACCAGGGGCCTTTTTGGGATGACTTCCAAATCTCAATTAGATCCCTCTATAAGCATTCTGAATTGGGTACACAGTAATAAGGTCAACCACAGCCCTAAAGCACTACTTATCTACCAGGGGCTTTCATTCGAATCAGCCAGATTTAACATGGCAGCGCACTAGGAAGCTTTCCTGTTGAAAGTAAGCAGGTTCAGACAGCCACAGAAAAAACAGTTAAACGTGTAAAGTAGAATATAAGAATATAGAGAATATAAATGAGTAATTTAATCTTGAATAAGACAGGTATGAATGAGTGTGGTAATGAAAGAGCCTCAGTGTGGCAATGATGAGGTCCAATGACTGCTGGGTTTAATAAAATTGGCAAAGAACCCAGAAATTCTAAATTGACAGAAATCCATTTTTCTGTTCGAGTGCTAACACCCAAAAACAACTCATAAATTTCTTTGTAGGAGACTTCACAGAGCTGACATTTTAGAATGTTTTTGTAAAAGAAAAGTGCTGACATGATCATAAAAATTAAAACGGAACAGGTGAAGTATCAGAGCTAATACCTGGAGATTCTTTAAAAAAAATACTTTTTACATTATATAGAAATCATAAAATCTAATTTATAATATTGGTAAATGGAATACATCTACACAACTTTCTAAATAAACCACTAAGCTGCTTAACACGAAGCTGACATGAAGGATCACCTGTCTCTGAGCACATGGAGGCCTGTAGTCAGCAGAAGTCCATCCTCCACCCCAATGGAGCGGTGAGAAAGTGAAGCAATAAGCAGCTCATTCCACCCTGAAACACAGATGGAACACTGTAGAGAAGTCCATTTACTTCTACAGCAAAATGTATTGTAGTGATAAAAGCCTAAGCAAGCAGAAGTACTAAGCATGCATCATTATTGTTCTGTTGTATACATGTAGAGGAGTAGCCTGTATGTGTAAAAACTGAACGCTTCTACCTGCACGTAGCAGAATGACCTGGTCATCAAGAGGCAGCTCAGAGAAATGTGGGATGCGCTTGGCCCACTCCACCAGGCCAAACAGTTGTTTATCTGCTGCTTGGCAGATGTTAGTCACTGGGTCGATGGCCTAAAGGACAATAAAGGGAACAAGTTAATGGATGGTTTTCCTGAGAACCTTTATACTCTAATGACAATAAAAGGGATAATCATGATATGAAGAACTGAAAATTCAGGTCAAAGTTCATTGCTATCTTAAGTGCACAAAACAAAATCTGATTTATTTAAATGGAACCGACAAAAGCAAAATGGCACAAGAACTAGATGGAAAAATTAAGTCAATTCCTTTAGCTAATGAACAGAGTGCAGCATAAATTATGTACAATAGGCACAAGCAATACATTTTTAATAGTCAGTGCGCCATGTCAGCATCAGGACCAGTGTTATACCCGTGTGACAATATGCACATGCACTCTCATTATACATAAAAAGCAAACATCAAATTCAGCAGCAAGCTCAAGAAAATCAGCAACCGAGACCCATGAAATGCTTCAACATGTCTTAAGACAATGAAGCAATGAGCAGGCAAAGTGCATGAGTGATATTCAGGAGTAGCAGAACTAAGGGCAATCCACTGTTGCTGGTGCATAATGCTAGTACTTTCCTGGATATTTTCAAGGGATATTAATATAATTTTGTCATGCCCAATTCCCACTCAAAAAAAACTGCCTAGCTATCACACAATCCCCACCAACCAGGGAGGGGATTAAGCAAGCACGTGCCCCATCCGTGACACATGATGCTGCCACCCGCATCTTTTCCAACTGCTACACATGCACATTCAGGGGTGGCCGAACACAATTGGAGGGAAACCGCCATTCGCCCTTCTGTATGCATGAGCTGAGAGATGCCCATGATTGACTAGGTGGGCATATGTCTTCCATCCCTCCCATGAGAGCTCGGACAATTTTTTTTTTTTTTTTTTTTTTTTGGGGGGGGGTCCCCATTCATTCATCTTCTGAACCGCTTATTCCTAATTAGGGTCGCGGGAAGGCTGGCGCCCATCTCAGCCGACTCTAGGCGAGAGCGGGGTACACCCTGGACAGCTCGCCAGGCCATCGCAGGGCCAACAGTCACACAACCATTCGCACTCACA
>JAQMYF010000001.1:30505003-30507503 GCA_030014195.1 Neosilurus mollespiculum
ATATCTATCTATCTATCTATCTATCTATCTATCTATCTATCTATCTGTCTGTCTGTCTGTCTGTCTGTCTGTCTATCCATCTGTCTGTCTATCCATCTGTCTGTCTGTCTATCTGTCTGTCTGTCTGTCTGTCTGTTACTGTTATCACTCCAACCACGGATCAGCATGGGATATGTTGAAATTGATATTTACATTGAAAACAGTAATTCGTAATCTTTGACAGCACTCAAAACAATAGAGCAGCACATTATGAATTCTTTTCTTCTTTATAAAACATTCCAGGTGTTATGTTGTTTTCTGTTTCCCCACATACTACCACCAGAAGGCCTGGAACCTGTAGATGAGAGCCCTCCAGAACTCCTGAGTTAGAACGTTGTTTAAAGAAGTTAAACAACTGGAAATGCCAGGGCACGGATGGTATCTATGCTGTACAGCTGAAGTACTCTTAATCTACACAGCTCCTTCAGTACTCAGTGGTCCTGTTAAGTGTGGTATGGGCATGTCTAAGGGTCCCTAGCGCATGGTTAATGTCAGCAATAACCTGCCTGCATAAGAAGGGATCCAAACGCCTTCTGAAAATTACCACAGGTTGTCGATAATTGCAACAATGTCCAAAATTGTGTCCGTTATTGCTGTGGAAAGGATAAGGAAGATGTACGGGTTTATTCTAATGGAGACACAATGCAGCTTCGGGAAAAATAGATCAACGTGTGATGTCATCACTAGACACATTCTTGAGAAGGAAAAGAAACCCCTATTCCTCTGCTTTATAGACCTTAAAGCAGCTTACGATTGGGTGATGCGTGAAGCACTGTTCCGAGTTCTAGAGATACGACTCTTATGTCACACACTGGTATCAGTTCTGATAGTCCTCTACACTGGTACAAAGGGTGCATCAAACAAACATCAAGGGTGCTGTGGACTATTTTGAAACCTTCGTAGGCTGCCGTCAAGGTGTTCGGAGAAAAAGCAACTCGGAGTGGATAGGACCCAAGCAAGGAGAACGATGATAGATAATGCTGAGTTGAATCGACTGTTGAACACTTGCTTTCATCTGCAGTTGCACCCTAATGCTGAGCGCAGGGAAACTATGATGATGATGAAACAATTTGCTTACTCCTATACGCGAGAGTCAGTGACTCCTGCAATGGGCATAATGGTATTTAGTAAACACTCACTCAATCATTTAATTGCCAAACCGCTTAATTCTGCTAGGGCTGCCAGTATCCTGGAGCCTATCTCAGCCGACACTAGGCAAAGGCAGGGCACACCATGAACAGCTCACCAGACCATAGCAAGCCAACACACAACCTTTCACACTCATACTCACAAATAGGGGCAATTTAGCAACCAGTTAGTCTAATGTGAATTATTTTGTACCCAGGGAGGAACCCAAGGTACTCAGAGGAAACCCACGCAAGCATGGGGAGAACATGCAAAATTCCAAAACTCCACACAGAAACTCCCTCCCCAAGCCCTGGACTAGAACACAGTACCTTCTTGCTGTAAGGCCACCACTCTTCCACTTTTTTTATGATTCGGTGTTGCACAGCCAAGTTATCATGCATGCTCAAGATCACAATACATGTTTCCACTGTGTCATCTTCAATTCCGGACGCATCCAAGCCTAGAGAAGCTGAAGCTGCTGGACGCAGTTAATAAAAAGCTTCCGTTTTTGCACAGTAAAGTTTTAAATGGCTGGCATGGATGTACTGTAGTGCTTGCCATTTTAATCCTGTGCCCATGTGGTTATAGTCGAATCACCTATAGCGGAATGATGGTTCTTAGTTCAGTGTCATCTGAGTTATCTTTACACACTCTCATTCCTTCAAATCCCTTGAACCTCACTTACTCCCTCATTTGCCAAACCACTTAATTCTACTACTAGGGTCACAGGGAGGCTGGAGCCTATTTCAGCCAACACAGAACAAAGGTGGGGTACACCCTGAACAGACCATCACAGGGCAACCCACACAACCATTCACACTTGCACTCACACCCATGTGTGATTTGGATCAGCCAATTAGCCTAATGTGCATGTCTTTGGACAGTGGGAGGAAAACAGAGTATCGGATGCAAACCCATGCAAGAACAGGGAGAACATATAAACACCACACAGAAACGCCAAAGCATGGGACTCAAACCAAGAACCTTCTTACAAAACCATTGGCGAGGTGGACGTGCTAACCACTTCACTACCATGCGCCCCATATTAACCAGAATTTGTTACACATGTGGGAATCAGATTATAAACATAGCCGGTAGGTGATGGATTGGATTCTTAAAGGAATGTGAAGCGTGATCAGAGTTCAATTGTTTCTGTTACTAAATGAGTAGGACTGGTTGAAAGTTACATTTCTGAAGGAGGACATGCACCGATCAGCCATAACATTAAAAATATTCTGAGCACTGACAGGTGAAGTGAATAACATTCATTATCTTGTAACAGTGGCACCTGCCAAGGATTGGGGTGTATTAGGCAGAAAGATAACTCAGCCAA
>JAQMYF010000001.1:30510003-30517851 GCA_030014195.1 Neosilurus mollespiculum
TTTATCAACCTTTATTAAAAAAGGAACATTTAAACATATCCAGCAAGTAAGGTTGAGCAAAAGAATAAAGTATAAATGGTTTTGACTAGGTTTGTGGTTTTATTTCAGTTGAAGTATAGATCAAGTGAAATAGGCCAATGAATGGCTTTTTTCCAGAAGAAAAAGATTTGTAGTATTTAACATCCAGGGATCAGTATTAGACTTTCAACTGAGACACCCTGCAATTTTATGTGTGGATTATGGAGATTAAAGCCTACAAGGTCTTTCATGTTTTCGGAAAGAAATATCATTGAGTCTTTTGCAGGACCACCCTATATTTTGGAGTTCTTATGGGTAAAAAAACAACAACAAAAAAAAACTTTAGTCTAGAAAAAATTAAAATAAAAACAGATGAGATTTCAAGTTTAAGCTTATTTCACTATCAACAGTTAAAGTATAGCTTAACTCTTTGAGCCTTTGTGCAGGCAGTAAGAATAGCTATGTCCTTTTGCATGGACCATTAGACATTTGCAGGTCTTCAATGATGTAACGTTTTTCATCGAAACACCCTTGACAGCGAGATTTTAGATGAACCTTCATCATTACCCCTTTGTCACAACACAGTTCAATGTTGATGCCCTGTTGAGGCCACTAACTCACTGGTGGTGTCCTCCCCCCTGCTCCTTTCTCAGCCGCTGCTCCTCTTGTGCACTGTCCAGCTTCTGGTGACCTTTGCCCTTCTGACCCTCACTCCTGACCCCAGTGAGCAGTTCCCACGCCACACCCTTTTGTGCACAGCCTGCCATGGCAACATGATGGGCAGTGGTTATATTTGCTCTCTAAGCAAAAGGCATAATGGAATCATCTGATTTATTCTGCTGCTAAGCTGCTCTGGCCCTTGCTTATGCACAACAAGTGAAACATGTTTGAGAATATTTGGACTGATGATGAGAAAATAAAAAGATCAATTTCACAAACATATCCATGTTCTGTTTCATTCAGAAAACTCAGAGAACTGTTTCTATTGTTTAATTATTCAGAGTCAGTAGCTTTATATGTAATATTTAACTATTTCTTATTGTCCAGTAGATTAGAAGGTTGGGGAACATTCATCCATTCATTCATTTGCCGAACCACTTAATCCTACTAGGGTCACAGGAAGGCTGGAGCCTATCTCATCCGACTTATGGCAGAGGAAAGGTACACCCTGAACAGCTCGCCAAACCATCGCTGGGTAAACACATATGCAACCATTTACACTCACACCTAGGGGCAAATAACAGCAGAAACACCCTCGCCGAACTGGAGACGCGAACCCAGGACCTTCTTGCTGTGAGGCAGATGTGCTACCCACGACACCATCATGCAAACCCGATTGGTGAACAATGATCATAAATGTATATTATTCCCTCAAAATAACAAGTTGGAGAGAATCATGTTTGCATTATACACCCTCAAACAAAAGTTTTTCCACCAGATTCAAGTGTCTGAGACACACTTTTGACCATCTGAAGCACTGTGACACAAACCAAGACCCTTATTAATTTCTGCTCTATCCACCTGTCATCTGGCATCTCTCCCTCTCACTCTGCCCCCTTGGTCCCCTCCCTCCTTGCCCTCTGTCACTTTCACCGTTTATTGTGGCTGGAGAGATTTTCTCTTTTGAGGCCCAGTCTCTTAGGTAACCCCAGTGCTGCATGTAATGAGATGGATAGAATGAGAGGGAGAGAGAGATGTAGAGACACACACAAAGATACCGGTTGAAGCAAGACAGAGACGTAGTCAGACGCAAAGCAGAACACTCTGATATGGAATTTCAAGTTTGGAGCTTTGTTGATTCACAAGTGGTGCATCTGAGCAGCAATTTAAAGGTAACAGATTAAGTAAAGGTTAGATACAGTATTTTATAGCTTTTGGACAATCAAACTAGATTTAAGGAGAAAACACATTGGATAAAAAACATGAGCAAGACATATTAAAGAAATTTCCTAAAGTAATTGTAAAAAAAAACATTCTCTGTAATTACAGGAGTGATGTGTATTTGTTTCTGGAACTGTCAAGCTTATTTTCTAGGAGGTTTACAGAAATGTAATTGTGTAGGACTTTATATGAATTTCATAGGTACATAAATGCTTCCAGAATGTAAAAGCTTTACAGTGAAGTTTAGATTTTGGTGCAAAACCTCATTTAGAAGTTACCATTTAAGTTGTTTCCCATATCTTGAAATTGTCATGTTTGATATGTATAATCTTTCTCATTATAGCAAAAAAGACTGAGTGTTTTTGGTCACGAACATGCACTGCAGCTTCACTTCAGCTGATTTTTCTGTTTCCATTTGGCTGTCAGAGGCTGATTGTCCAAACGCAATTCTTGCATCTATCTGGTCACTGAGCAGGAGTTGTGGATGGACATCATACCTCTGGTTTGCTGCTACCTTCAGCAAATGATATGAGAGGCACAGAAAGCTACATTAGAGGGAGAAAAATAAAACTTACCATGTTCCTGGCAAGGACAACAGAGCCACTGAACAGGTTCAATGACACACACGCAAATGCAAATAAAAAAAGATCAATAGTTTAACTAATACATGTAAAAATCTGCACATATATCAATAGAATATAAAAGATGATATCAACATACTCAAATGTTACATTCACTTCATATGTTATTATTTTATTTAAATGTTCATGCATTAATAAAAGCAAATCTTCATTAATAAATAATAAATCCTGTACTGTTGTATGTTTTATAGAATAAAGGCATTTTATCACTGTGTGTTTAAAATTATGTGTGTGGCCAACACACTTGTTTTGGTCAGTTTTGCAAGCTCCTCTGGCGTTTCCAAGTTTATATCACACAGGAGATTTGTGTGATAGCTATGATATCCTTGAAAATAAAGGGGCAGTGCTATAGAGGTTTAAAGAAAATAGCCTAACATCATGGGGTTATCAAAGGAGGAATAATCATTTATGTTGTAGAAATTTGGTTTACAAAAGCTATTAGACATTAATTCAGTACAACTAATATGTACAACGTGTTTACGTATGTAATATGTACAACCATTTGCTAGGAGTTTGCAAAGGGATTTCAATCTATGAAAAAAAAATACTTGCTGCAATCCAGGTCCATCCACTCCATGTCAGGTTTGAAAAGTTAACACTTTACATAATTTTATTATTATTATTATTATTATTATCAATATTATTACTATTATCTGGTATAATATTTGTAGTGCACATAATATGACATAAATTCTACCATATGTGCTACAAAAGTTCAAAAAAAACTTTACTCAACCAAAATGAAATAAACAGTTTTAATGATTTTGGCACAATTTGTTTTGTGTTCCATGAAATCACATGACTTTAGAGAAATTGCACCAATTGGCTGACCTGCATGCTCCCAATTGTGCAACATTATGTACCGATGCAGCTTTTCCCGATCCTCCTTTTAATAGATAAAAGCTGATGATCGGGCAAAAGCAGCACATCGACCAAGCACATACACAATCTCTGAAACTGCAGTGAAAGTGTGAACATGGGTTCTCTTCTGTATTTGCTGCTTTGCTCAGGTTTTATTGCACAGCTGGTCTCTGCAGAGGAGTAAGTATGCAGTGTATGATTTGTGCTTTTTGATATTTTGGTGCCTTATCACAGCTTGAGTTCTGTGTGGGTTATTTGAACTATTGTGTAATTTTGAATTTAAAAAAATTAAGTTCTAATTGTGAGAGACTTATTACAGCATCAGTGACACCAGTGAGTGCTCATATTATTGCTCAGGCCAGAGGATAGGGCTCTGGGAAGGTTTTAATTACTGGCAAACTGATGCTGACTCCTTGAGCAAAACCCTTCACTCTCATCCATGTAGCTGAACTGTACATTCATTTGGACTTAAATACAGCATAAACTAAGATGTGTGGGGTTTTGACAAAATTTTAAGATATAGATATTTTAACATCTGTTTCATTTGTGTAGTTGACTGTATTTTACTACCAAATAACCACCTCATTTGTGATGAAGAAATACTTTACGCTTTTAAGGTATCTGCTCTGACACTCCTTCCTCCATGGCCAGGCACATCAACTCCACTCCTATACACCCAGTGCTTAACATGGCTTTAAGTTCTCCAGTTTATAAAGGGCATAATAATAATAATAATAAAAATAATAATACATTTTAATGACCTCCCGGCACAAACAAGATCATGTATAAGCCCCCAGTCGTTCAGTTGCCAGGTCAAAGACATTCTTTGGGCTAGAGAACAACAGCATGTCCTCCCATAGACAACTAATACCCCGAATCATTAGGATCATGTCTATGAGTCATTCTTAGATTTTTTTTTTTAAACATTGTTAATCTTCTTTTACAGGTACAGGTTTAACATAGTATAGTGCAACATAATATAGTATAGTATACTTTTCTGTTTCTTGTTCTTCTCTGTTAATTGTTTTACTTTGTCTTTTGTTCTTCATTGTTTTGTTCTACTTTCACAGATGTATAGCTGCCTAAAAGATATGCTTGTGGAAGCTTCTTCTTCTTTGTCTTCTTCTTCGTCGTCTTCTTCTTCTTCTTCTTCTTATTATTATTATTAATTATAATCACAGTGGGCTCCAAAGAAGCACATCAACAAGGTGCATGACTATCAACCCGGAGACCGCAAGGTTCTAATCCAGGTTGATGACGCAGCCATCCACAACGAGGAGTCCATGGGAGCTAATTGGCCAAGCTCTCATGTGAGGGAGGGATGGCATACACTCCCCTGTCACTCACAGCAATCACAAGCCAATCCATGGGTTTATGTAAACTCATTTGTACAAAAAGGGGCGGACAGCACTTGCCCTTAGAGTGTGTAACGCTGCCTTCAAATGTGCATGCGCAGTAGTTCATAAAGAGGCGGGTGGATACGATAAATGAAGAAATAGATATAAATTCCTGTTGAGTTTTTTGATTGTCTAGTTTAATTTTATTCATTTTTTTTCTGCCTTGCTATTTTTATAATATAATTGTTTACAATTAAAAAAAAAATCTCACAATAGCTCATACAAGACCCCTGAAATGAAGTCCTGTTGGGAAAAATAGATTGTTCACTAACTCAAACATTTAGTTCAAACAGTCCTTTTAACCGATATAGATTATTTTGTAAGAACCTAAACGTTCCTACACTACAGAAACAAATTTGACACAATCAATAAGCCCTGAAATTCTTTTTTCTATGACTAAACCTGAAATGTTTGTATACACTAGATTCCTGGTGATGGCTCCCAGCGTTTTTCATGTTGGTGTGACTGAAAGGGTGTCAGTCCAGGTTGGGGAGGGACTGCTAAACAAAGTTGTCGCCTGTCACTTAGAGCAGGAGGTTGGACGTGTTACAGTGTCAAAGCGGGAGACCATAACGATCAATGAGGAAGGAAAAATTGGAACACTAGAACTTCAGGTAAATAAAATGTACTTGAATTAGACATGGAGACATACGCAGTCATGGGAATAATACAGTACACCCTTTTTCACTGCTACGATTTCATGTATCAGGGCCTAAATAACAACTGTGTGGTCTGTACAAATTGTCTATAAACAAATAAACAACCTCAGGTGACAACAACAAAAGAGCAACACAATTCGATATGTTATTTTTTTCTTCCAAAGTAATGCTACATACAGAAGCCAGATGTCTTTGGGGTTTCTTCTGAATAATTATTGAACTGACCATGAACTGAATTTTCTGGGACACTCCTTAGAAAATTGGGGACTGTTTTGAATGCATTCCATTTGTAAATGGTCCTTCTCACCACAAAATGGTGAATGTCGCATTGTTTGGAGAGGGCTTTATTCCGCTTCCAAGATTAAGGTGTAGCAGCAATTGCTTCTCTGAGGTCATGGCTGATATCCTTTATTCTTACCCTGGCTTTACACTGGGGCATGATGTCCACAATCTACATGATTTATGAAAATCATGATGAGTGTGGGGAGTTGTGGGACCGAATCTTGATGATCTTGAGAGAACTTGGTGGAATCGTGATGATCTTGAGGGAATTTGGTGGATTCAGGATGAATCAGGATTCAGGATGACGGTCAAAAATGTTCCATGATTATTCCGCTGTATTACGATTTGACACCATTCTTGATAGCATGTGGGAAGCACGGAAGAGCGCATTTGAGTTTAACAGACCTTAATGGGCCTTAACGGAGCGTAACAGACCTTGATGCGCCATCGTAGGGGATCTTGCTGAACTTGGCAACATGATTCCTTCAAGTTTCATCTCCTGCGTGCCAGCTGTGTCCCTTTTGTACCCTGATCGTGCTCCAAGCGTGCTCATAAATCATGGAACTCTGCAAATAAATCACGGAAATCACAGACATCGTGCCCCAGTGTAAACCCTGGATAACAGGATGTAGTGTTGACATATACCTGAGTGCTCCAGAACTCCAAACTGCCAAAAGCTCTGATTTTATACAGGTAGTCACCCTAACTCCTGATTAAATAAGCTTGTACAGCGTTCGTACCAACTGACTGCTGATCACTCTCATAATGAGTGTGGAAGCAGGACTGGTTTACTATTTTTTTCCCACCTGGTTTCTGAATGTTGGTTTACTTTTAGGGGGTAAAGTGGCATACTGCATGCAAACTGTTGTGTTTTTTGCTGTCGCCTTTTATTTTGTTTAGTTTGTTAAAGTTGGGAAGGACCCAGTTGGTATGTGGGCCCTGATAAATAAAAACACAGGACTAAATCAGGATTAACTTACTTTTTTGCATGACTGTAAAACATTAATTTGATCATATTTAGTAACTATATTATTATTATTATTGGTCAGAGGGGTTGTGGATCTGGAACCTATTCCAGGAACACATTTAGGGACATCTATTGTGTATTCCTGCCTCATGCCTGATGTTCCTGGGGTAGAAGTTGTATTCAGGCAAATTCTAATCAAGATAAAGCAATTACTGAAGATGAATTCATGAATGTTGCATTGAATATTTCTTGCTTTGTTTATTTCTTATTATAAATTCAAGCTTAATTTAACACTAAAATGTGTTTACAGAACATAGTGCACATTAATCCATCCTCAGCATGAATAACAATTGAACATATGTTTGGGGCGCCATAGTAGTATAGTGTTTAGCACGTCTGCCTCAAGTAGGTCCTGGGTTCGAGTCCCAGGTTGGGCTAGGGTGTTTCTGTGTGGAGTTTGCAAGTTCTCCCTGTGTTTGAGTGGTATTCCTCCAGGTACTCCGGTTTCCTCCCACAGTCAGAAGACATGCATATTAGGCCAATTGGCTGTGTGAATGGTTGTGTGTGTTTTGGCCTTGTGACGCTCTAGCGAGCTGTTCGCCCAGAGTCATCTGAGACCTCCCTAGTAGGATTAAGTGGTTCGACAGCTGGATGGATGGATGGATGTTTTGTGTGCTGACACCAGTATTCAATTCATTTCAAGTGTATTTGTGTAACGGTAGCTTTTTCCAACTGGCATTGTTGCAGAATAGTTTGACATATTAAACAATTTAAGTTAAAAATTACAATTATTTACATTTTAAACATTACTCTATAAATCTCTAATGAGCTAGCCTGTGGCAACAATAGCAAGGAAAAACTGTCTTATTCCCTTAGAATAGACTTGTTTTTTAGGAAAGCCACAAAATAAATGACAAACCTTAAAATTGTGTATTCTGTTATTGGTTGTGGTTGTAGAAAAAAACAATTCTTCAATAATATTTGTAAATAGGTGCAGTGGTGGCCTGCTGTTAGGATGCTGGCTTACTGATCCGAAGGTCGGGGGTCCAAGCCCCACTGTCACTGAGTTGTCACTGCTGTCCCCCAAGTGCAGCTAACTGGGTTATCAAAGGCCAGCCATGTCTCTCACTGTCTGTGGTGAG
>JAQMYF010000001.1:30528552-30547145 GCA_030014195.1 Neosilurus mollespiculum
ACTAAGCATTTCACTACATATTGTACTGTGTATAATTTGTATGTGACAATAAAACTTGAATTGAATTGAATTGAATGAATGAACCATTTTAAAGTTTGACCATTGTTAAGTAATGACATCCTTCTGTTTAGTCATCCCTAGTTTTGGTGTGACCATCAAGCCTGAATCTGGCTATATTCTTGTGAGCAGTGAAAACTTTAAATTCTCCATTGATGTTTCGTAAGTTTAAGTAAAGTTTTGAATTTCTTGGTAATTTATGTTTTCACTTTCTGTGTGGAGTTTGCATGTTCTCCTTGTGCTTGTGTGGGTTCCTCTGGGTTCTATAGTGTTCTCCCACAGTCTAACAGTGGTTGTTTGTGTCTGTGTTACCCTGCTATGGATTGACCAATTTTTTAGTGTTCCCTGTCTTCCTGCTTCTTGCCTGAAATCAGCTGGGATTGGCTCCAGCTTCCCATTGACCTTGATCAATAAGTGGAATGGATAATGGATGGATGGATGAAACAACTGTTGTAACAGTTTAACATCTTTTTGTTCAAACCTAAATTTTCTCTATGAGTTCCTTAAAATTAATTTACTTAATAGGTATTCATATGGAAAGAAAATCAGTGGTGGATTTCACTGTCGTTTTGGAGTAAGAGGAGAGAGTTTAAATGGGACAGAGGACATCACATTTATCAAGGGGTTAGAGAAAACAGGATCAGTAAGTAAAAACATGTTTACAATATTAAGTATAATAAAAAGAACAAGAAATATTCACAAAGAGGATTTCCTACTGACTTTTGCTTCTCACTTTTAGGTAAGAAATGGTGAAGCTGAAATCACTCTTAAAATCACAGACATTAAGAAGAAAATCGCACCATTAAAGCTGGAAGATCTCGCCCAGCAAGGAGTGCAGTTCTACATTGCTGTTACTGCCACAGATACCTTAAGTAAATACATGGGAATGCTCATTTAATGCAAGCTCTTATATGTAAAAAATAATTTAGATATATCGAGTTCTGTTTCATTTACAGAGCTGTAATTTCATAACTTATTAAATCACTTAATTACACCACCTGGAGAGTGCAAACCTCCACCAAGATACAATTACAATGGATTCATTATTTTGGATTTCAAACTGATCACGAGTAAGTGTAAAAACACTTCTTGTCTCTGCTAGGTGGTGAAGTACAAGAGTCAGAAATATTACTTCCCATCATGTTACAGAGATATACAGTGCACCTGGAGAGAACCAGATCACACTATATTCCTTCAGTGCCTTTTGAAGTTAAGGTAATCATTTAAATTTTTTAAGCCTGATTCACTTAGGTCAAATAATAGTTGTGAAGTATTGTGAAGTATAAGTTGTGTATCTCCTTTATTAGGTAGTGGTGCATACTCCAAATGGCCTGCCAGCTAAGTCCGTTCCAGTGGAAGTGAGTGTATCACATACAAGAGAGCAACGCATAACTGTAAATACAGATGAGGAGGGAGTAGCTTTTAATATTTTCAATATTGTGCAATTACCTCAAGCCCTTTCTGTTGAGGTAAGTATTTTTTTAAAAATCCTTTCCAATTTTTTTTTTCAAAAACCAGGATTCTTATGCCAAACATTGAATCTATTTTCTTTATTTTCAGGCAAAATTACAAGGTTTACATTTTGATTAACCTCATGTTTTATGGTTTAAGTTTAATGTATTGAATCTGGTAAAATCATAATAAAATGATTTTTTTTCACAGTATTTATGTTATGTGCCTATATTTAACAGGCAATAGTCGACGGATTTAAATCAACAAAAAATGTTGGCATTGCAACTTCCTCAAGCAACAACTTCTTGCATATCACTGTGAGCAATAAGGTTCTGTCACCTGGACAAGAGATGAGTGTTCGTTTTGACATTGTAAATGGCCAACCAAAGGATGGATACATTTATTACTTGGTAAGATGGCTAAATTGTACATTATATATATGTAAAATAAAAAATGGAAAATTAAATTAAAACTTTTACTGCAAACATAAAATACCTTTAAAAACAAACAAAAAATAAAAAGCTTTCAAACCCTGTTACAATATCCGCTGTATATATTACACTTAGCAGATGAAAATGGCAAATATAATGAGTTTTATATTTATTTTTTTGATGAACATAAACAGTATACATTGTTTTCCTTTGTTTAAAATGTTCTGAAGTCACTTAAAGGACTTCATAATTATAAATCTATCCAAATATATTATTTACATTCTATTCATTGCACAGTACAAGACTAAGTTTTTGTTAAAATTTTAGCTATTTTAGTGCAGCTTTTATACAGTTGCCTTTAGCCTCATAATGGGTAAATCTTTTAAAATAATCATGATCAAAAATTATGACAAATATGCTTAGAACAGCAAACAATGACATTACATAAATAATATTAACACTAAATTTCTTGCAGATGTGTTCTATGAATTATCAGGAATTCTATAGCTGACCATGTCGTTAGTTCTTTAATAAGCAAAAAATATATATACATAACTCCATATATTGCTATTTGCAATTGCTATCACTCTGTACAACTTTCTCATACTCACTTCGATAATATAAATATCTATACAATTATTAGAGTGTGTTGGAAAAATCAAATATCGATTATTTGGAGAATTCTACAAATTTGCTTAAAATGTACAGTTATACAATATTAAATATATTCGTGCTCTTTTCAGGTCTTCAGCAAAGGTGTTCTCAGAAGGTCAGATTCTCTTATTGTAGGAATTACAGCTGCTACCAACCTCATCCTCAGCCCTGACTTGATCCCCTCCTTCCGCCTGATTGGATATTATTATAACATAAATGGTGAAATTATAGCAGACTCAGTCTGGGTTGATATCAAAGATGTGTGTGAGGGCAAGGTAAACTATATCTCACTTACATTTTTTACTGAAATTTTGTTTGTGTTTACTGTTTTTCAAATAAGCTATGGCTAACTTTAAATTTAGAAAGTGTAGCTTCTTACTGCAGCTTAGCACATTCGTTCTTCTCTCGTTTTTGTACAACTATTTTTATGTGTCTTGTATAGGTTGAGGTAACAGTAAAGGATGAAAGAAAATACAATTACAGTCCAACAGATATGGTTCCTCTTAATATCGATGTGGGAGACCAGCAAGATGCAAAAGTGGCTTTACTGGCTGTGGACAAAGCCATCTATGCCCTGAATGCCCAAAACAAACTCACCATAAAACAGGTAGAAAATACAAATTAAAGGTATAATTGTATAAGTTAACTCCACATATCTGAATCTATTCTTATTTCATCTGTTTTGTTTGTTTGTTGTACTGACACATTGGCAATTAATTTTTGTAAACAATAAGAGTTATAAACAAAGGGATTAACACAGAAATCATATATTATCTGAAGATCAACATAAAACTTCTAGGAGAAAAGTCAGTGAAAAATAGAAAGAGAAAAAAACCAAAGGAGTGTGAGGGGAATGGAATATTTTATTCCAAATGTATTTTGTTAATCAAGCAAAACAGCATAAATCATCAAATATGAATATTGTCAAATTACAATTCCATTCTATGCCTTTACAAGAAACAAAAAAAATAATATTGACAATCGTTTTAAAGCATGGGCTTCACGGTGGCATAATGGTGAGCACTCTCTTCTCACTGCAAGAAGGTCCTGGGGTCGAGTCTTGGGCATGGTGAGGGTGTTTTTGTGTTGATTTCTCATTGTGCTTTCCTCCAGATACTCCGATTTCCTTTTACAGTCCGACGACATGGACATAAGCGTAATTGTTTTTTCCAAAATTGCCCCTTGGTGTGAGTGTAGATAGTTGTGTGTGTGTTGGCCCTGCAATGGATTGGTGTGCTGTTCAGGGTGTACCCTGCCTTTTCTCAGAGTCAGCTGAGATAGGCTGCAGCCTCCCCGCAACCCTAGTAGGATTAAGCAGCTTGGGCAAATGAAACACTTCTTTGCAGAAAGAAGCTTTACCTGCCAATAGAATAGTACATATTACATCATACTATAAATTAACTAAGCATGAGGTCAGAACTAGGAAAATTCCAGACCTAAGATTTGAAACTGTACTGTCTGAACTAATGAGGTTATTTATTATACATGTTCATTATATAGCATTTCTGTAATCCCCTCTCCCAAAAACAATTTCATTAAAAAAAAAAAAAAAAAAAAAGCGAAAGTTGATGCCTATGTCCGGTTGCATGCCCAATTTTAATGTGAAATGATAACCCAAATGAAGCTTGCATCAATGACACATGTCTGTATACTTTTTCAAATTCCTGGGATTTTTTTCACCAAGAATAAGGTTTGATGTAACACTTTTTTAATAAAGAGGGAGAAAAAATCAGGAAAAGATTTAACTAAGACTTAATTTAAAGTTTGTATTCTGTTTGAATGCTGGTGGGTCGAGAAAAAGGACATTGATCAGTCTATACTAGGAAATTTCAGACCACTCAACACCCAACCAGATCGCACATACTAACGTTGCAGTATAATGCATTTAAAAATATATTGTATAAATAAATAGGTAGCATGGTGGCATAGTGGTCAGCACATTCACCTCATAGCAAGAAGGTCCTGAGTTTAAGTCCAGAGCTCAGTGAGGGCATTTGTGTGGAGTTTGCATGTTATACTTATATTTGTATGGGTTTCCTCCAAGTACTCAGGTTTCCTCCAGTAGCCCAGAGACATGCACAGTAGGCTAACTGGCTGTTCTAAATTGCTCCTAGGTGTGAATGTGAGTGTGAATGGCTGTATGTTCATTGGCAATAAAATGGACTAGAGAGTTCTTCAGGGTGTACCTAACCTTGCCCAGAGATTTTGATTTGGCAAAGGTTTGGCAAACGAATGTATAAATAAATAAATAAGCTATTTATTTTCTTAATCTGCTGTTTATACAGCATCACAGATTTGGCAAGTATTTTGGTAAGTATTTCTGTAATTTCCACACACCCAGAGAGCAACCTTTAGTTTAACTGACTTCTGACTACAGGTTTGCTCATTAGGGATGTGTAGGGGGTTGTAGAGAAATTTTTTTAGATTCCTCCCTAATTTAATTTTACTATGTAAAGCTGCTTTGTGACAATGTCAATTGTAAAAAGCGCTATACAAATAAAACTGACTTGGCTTGACTTGACAGGTGATTGTGTCATTGTTGGGATTCAAATTCATGTCAATAGAGTGAATACTTAACTGTTGTACCATTTAGAAGCCAGAAAGAACTAGAAATGATAAAGGATATTAAAGCAGCTTGCAATATTTGTGTATTAAAACCTTGCTATTAATCAGTAACACAACACAGCGCTAAACTGTTTAGTTATTTGTTTTTGGTTCAGGTGTTCTCCTCGATGCAGTCTTATGATCTGGGATGCTCATATGGTGGTGGTCGGAACACAGCTGCAGTATTTAATGATGCTGGATTGACTTTCATCTCTAACTCTCAAACTGTCAGGTCACAGATGAGGATAGGTATATAGGGGTAATATGGGGAACATCGCAATAGTGTTCATAAAATGGATTACTTGCTGGGGGTTTCTTCTTAGAGAAATTTTTATAAACTAATAGTATTTGAAATTGTTCTGACTAATTTGCTGCTTATTCTCTGTAGGATTTGATTGTGAATCAGGTTTCAGGAGGCAGAGACGTTCCATAGATCTCCAGAAAGTCTTGGAAGAAAAAGGTGCTACATTATTTGAAAGTCCTTGTGTCAGTACTAAACATATTCAAAAGTCAAACATATTTAAAGTTTCATTACTTTTAAAATTTTGATATATTTTCAGATTCTGACTCTCATTAAGCTAATAATTAAAGTTGCATGTAATATTTAGTTTAAACTACTACTACTACTACTACTACTACTACTACTACTACTAATAATAATAATAATAATAATAATAACAATAATAACAATAATAATAATAAAGCTGTGGGCAGCACGGTGACGTAGTGGTTAGGATGCTCACCTCACAGCAAGAAGGGCTAGGTTCAATTCCCAGTGTGGGTGTTTCTATGTGGAGTCTGCATTTCCTCCCACAGTCCAAAAACATGCACAGTAGGTTGATAGCAGGTTCCAAATTTCCCCTAGGTGTGAGTGTGAGTGTGAATGGTTGTGTGTGTGTGTGTGTGTGTGTGTGTGTGTTGGCCCTGTAATTATAGACATACTTAATTCAGACTTAGATAACTGCATGAATAACTGCAGGTGTGGAAATGTTCCTAATAAATGTTCCTAATAACTGCAGGTGTGCAAATGTTGGTAGGTTGCTTCTTCACTAATGCTTGACTCTGGTTTCTTTTTATTTTGTCTTACAAAGAAACTAAGTACACAGACCCAGCATTGAACAAGTGTTGCCGTCAGGGCCTAATCCTGCTCCCAATGAAACTAAGCTGTGAGGAACGAAAGAATAGAATGAATGCAAGCAGTGAATGTGAGGAAGCTTTCCTGGAATGCTGCAACTTTGCTACTGAGCAGAGGGAGAAGAAGAGGCAGGAGGAACTAAAAAGTGGTCATGGCAGAAGTACGTATTGTTAATAGCCTAAGGTCCAGTTACTGCACTCACCAAGCAACATACACACACACACACACACACACGCACACACACACACACACACACACACACACACAAACACACACAAACACATACTTCCCCTCTGAAATAAAATAGTAGTTCTTCAGTATAGTGCTGCTTGGATACGATGTGCGCTGGTTGATCCAGGTTCTAAAGCAATTTATGGATGTTATATTAAAAAGGATGGAACTGCCCAGACATATAAAAGCATTTACTCTGTTAAAGGCCTGAGAGGATTTTAAAACCCAAGCACCATCTACAGTATAAGCAGAAAACTGGTTAGTTTAAGTACTTGATAAAATTTTCAAACAATAAATAAATTTTCATTTGAAACACAGTGCTAGTTTGTTTGGTGGAAAGTTTCCATTGTATTCCTGAACTACTTTCCATTGGTCTGTCAGGATAGTAAGAAAAAAAAAAAAGACCAAAGTAATATGAAGAAGAACGCATAGCAGGTGATGTGTTCAAGATCCAGGTCTTGTATCACCCTTAAGGGGTTTATTTTGTGATAATGACCTGTTAATTAATCTGCTTATTATATGGATACTTACAAAATAAAGATTTTTTTTTAAATGATGATAATAAGATGCTCCATAGCAACAGTGTATCATGCTTTATAATGGCCTGAAATAAAGAATTAAGGCCACTAAATATCGTAATTGACCGATCAGAAACAAGCATTCTAAGGAGCCATGTGTCTCAGGCTATTTTAATGTGCTTCTTGTTGTTTCCATTTCTCCTGATGTTTTTTTATTGTTTGTTGTAATGTAACCTAATATATTTTCTCATGATGATTTATCTGTGGTCTGCTCTCCTGCTACTGCCACCAACATCAACCAACCAGCTGCTAGTGCCAGTGATATTAAAAACTTTTTTGACAATGACCTCCAGTACATTCGCTACAGTTTCCCTCCCAGCTTTGCATTTGACGTTTTACATCTGAATAGCAAAAGCACTACGTAAGTATATAAGTGACACATACATTTCTGTTTCATTCTGTTGCTCCAGGGCTCTAAATATTTAAATGGTCCTCTGGTGTTGTTGATTTTTTTTTTAGAAGACATATCATACTTCCTGATTCCATCACTACCTGGGAGATACAGGCTGTCAGTGTGTCTCCCTCTCATGGTAACCGGGATTGTTTACAGGCCAACTGGTTAATTTAAAAAAAAAACTTTAATATAATTTAATGTTCAGCTTTTCAGCTGTGTTTAACAATGTTGCACTTATTTATCACTTTCAGGTTTTTGTGTGGCCGAGTCTCTTGACATTCGAGCATTTAAGGAACTCTTTATCTCTTTGCGATTACCTTACTCTGTCAGGAAGAATGAACAAATGTCCATTGTTGTGGTTATCTATAATTATGGCAAGAAAACAAGAGAGGTGGGTTAAAAAAAAACACACACACAATATGACATCAGTAAATACACCCAAAGTTCCTCATAACGTTGAATTATAATTATATTATATTTTCTATAGACAAAGATTTGAGACAGAGTTTTTCATAAGCATCTGTACTTAAGACTGGAAACAGAGAAATAGGGTGAACCGATTATAACTTAATAATTTTTTCCCTACTTTTTCTTCTTCTTTTTTTTTTTTTTTTGGTTTTGAAATGAGTTCCCAACACTCTGAGCCCAGGGATATGGAAACGATGAGTGATGACATGCCACAAGTTTACTTCATTTTAGTTTCTTATCAAAATGGTGTGTCAGATTAAGATGCCAAATTACAATTACAATTACAAAACATATTTAACCACAATATAATGTATTAAATTTATATGTTGTATTATATCATTATTTTGCATCACATCAAAATGTACTCAAAACACCAGAGTGTATAACTTTGATATAATAACCCTAATTATTAAGCTGAACACTGAATTTAACCTAATAGGAAAATAATAGCAATACTAATTATTGTGCTCACCTGTGTCTCATTGCCTGCATCTCATGCCTGTGTATATAAGCCCTGCATTTCCCCACAAGCTTTGCCAGATTGTGCCAGAGTTTTCTCCTGAGCCTTTCCAGCATTAATATATCCTTGCCTAGTAGTTTTTTGACCTTGCCTGTTCCTTGACCATTCTGACTAACTTTTGTGATTTTTGGATACCTCTGCCTATGTTTTTGACCATTCTGATCTCTGACCATTGCCTGTTTTTTGGCTACGAGTTTGCCTGCTGTTTTTGGATTATCTGTTTATCAATCAAATATTGTGCTCTACACCCCTTCGGTCTGCGTGTGGATCCTATTCCCTCTCTACACAACCCTAACAGTTTTCAGTATGTACTATACAGAAATCTCCAGTAAACAAAGTTAAAAAAAAGAACTTTTTTTAAAATAGGAGATACACTGCCTGACCAAAAAACAAACAAATAATAAAAAAAAAAACCTTATGTGGCAATAGTCAGCTGACAGTCTGAGTTTACTAAATGAGCAGGTTATCCCATCAATGGACTTTTTCTTCCCTGATGGCACAGATATGAAACTGGGGCTAAAATAGTGAAAGGGTGTTTTAGAGAGCTTAAGGAATCATTTTCACACATGAATTGGCACCACAGAGTCCTGACCTTAACCCTATTGAAAGTCTTTAGGTTGTGATGGAGTGGTTAAATTTTCCTGTCATTAATTCAAGATGTCGGTAAAATATTTACAGAAATAAATGTGGTGATTTTGTTTGGTAAAACAATACCATGGTGATCAAGAGTAAACGATGGTCCAGCAAAATATTACAATGCAAGACATCTTGTTTTTGGCCAACCAGTATATTTAACATATTACAATTTTTGTACAACAGAAAAAACTATTTTTTTGTCTTATACAGCTTGCTGTTCATATGAAACGAGTAAATGGTCTATGTTCACCTGGGGCTTTATCCACTGATTCATACATCAACATCAATGTGGCCAGTGGTAGTTCTGAGGCAGTGACCTTTTCTGCTGTTCCTCTGAAGGAGGGTGAAATCCCTATCACTATCAAATTGTATGACAGAGAACATGAGTTGGGTGTGGATGCCATTCAGAAGACACTGTTGGTGATGGTAAGAGGAGATTGTTTGTGTGTTTGCTAGAGTGATTTAATGAGGTGAGAAAAAGTGTGTTTTTTCTTCACTTTGCAGAATGAAGGAGTCCGTACAGTAAAGGAAGAAAGTCATTTAATTAACCTAGATGGTAATTCATTATGACTTTTTATTGGTGTTATTCCAACATTTTCATTGTCATATACTGGTTTCAAATGCATGAAAATTATTTAGATATATGTGTACGAATTCATTCATATTCACATTCAGACAGTTTAAATTACAAGTATGCTGCATAGCGCATTTCACATCTGCAAAACAGATTTTAAAAATGTGTCTACACAGGTAGAAGTGAAAAATTCCTTAATATTGATGGAGTCTTTCCAAATGGTACACTTCCTGGCTCAGAAGGCAATATATTTGTCAAAGCTGAAGGTACTGTTGACGTAATCCTGTTTTGCTATGAGCTGTGTCAGAAAAGTAACAGGACTGGGGTCACAACATTTTTTTTTTATTTCAAATCCAAACTACAAGGTTTCTTCTTCAAAGTCTAACGTACTTTCCCATCCTTCTCCACCACGCCTCCATGCACTCCTGGAAGGATTCTCCCAGGATTCCCTGCAGCTCCATTATCTTGGCCCTCTTGATGGTTTCCACAACTGGAAAACGAGTCCCTTTGATGACCCCTTGGAGGTTGGGGAAAAGGAAACAATCACAAGAAACCAGGTCGGGTGGGTAGGATGGTTGCTCCAGCACAACGGTATTTTTCTCGGCCAGGAATTGCTGGATGCTCAAGGCACTGTAAGGACGTTATTCTGACGATGCAGCCATGAGTTGTACTGCCACAACTCTTGCCTCTTTTTGCAGACTAAACAAAGCAAACACCAGAGGATCTATTTGTAGACATGCTGTTTAATTGTCTGGCCCTGTGGCAAGAACTCAATGTGGACGATGCTTCTCACATCGAAGAATACGATTAACATGAGTTTGACTTTTGATTAGCTTTTGAAACTTCGGTCTTGGCGAACCCAGTCCCCCAGTCGTGTTACTTTTCTGACACACCTCGTTCATGCAAAAACAATAAGAAATGAGATCCCTTGTAATTATCTCTCATGTCTCATTAATGAACAGATGAGGCATTTGGTGCAGCAGCAGCCACACGCCTACTTACACCAGACAGTGTAAAGAAGTTGATCAAAGCTCCACATGGATGTGCAGAACAAACTATGATCAGAATGTCCCCCACGGCTTTAGCCATCCATTACCTGGATTCACACAACTACTGGTTGGAACTTGAACCAGACTTGAGAGACAAAGCACTGAATCACATAGAGGAAGGTAAACACAGAATCAATACACTGATCACCACTCACTGATCAAAAGTAGGGGTGAGGTGAATACTAGATTTAGAAGGATTTAGAAAACATTACTACTCATCCAGAAAACTTAACATTTTCAGCATTAATATAAAAGTAATACAAGGTAATTTTTACATGGAAACATCTGTTAAACATTTATTTATTTATTTATTTTTAAATGTCTTACTATTATTTTACTTGCACTTATATATTTCTAGTATTTATATATGTGAACCATCACCACAAAATAAGCCTTAATGCACTAGACTGACTTTTTGCATTATGTACATATATAAATAGAGGGCATGCTCAGTTTTACAATCACCCCAAATTTTTATAAATCAGACAAAATCTGATAAGGGTGTGACAAAAAAATTTAGTATTTAGTAAAAAATAGTGTTGCCCAGAAACAAATGTATTTGTTTAGAAACATGTTAAGTATTTTTAAAAATGTTATTGAGCCATATGATGGCTCAGGAGTAGAAACTATATTGTACCTCATGGCCCGTGAGGTCCTTTCTGACTTGAAGAACACAAAACAGTGGATGTGCTTTGTGACTGAGGCCTATTTGCTGCCCAGTTGCCTTACTGAGATAGATTGTGTCATATATGTCTTGCAGGGTAGGAAGTATGAACTGCAGAGTGATACCCTGTTGTACAATCCAATTATACATTATACATTAGCAATACATAATACCTTCTAAAATATACCTTATAGCCATAGTTGAATAAACGTTTTCCACTAGAGGGCGGTATTATTCAGGTGAGCTCAGTTGGTATACATCATTATGGTGATGGTTGCAGGCAAACATCCATGGAAGCTATTAGTATAAGTATGCCATACTAATAGCATCCATGGGTGTTAGCTTTATGCTATTCTTTATGTGCTGTTTTGCCATTGTAGCAGTGTAGCAATTTTGCTTTGACAGTTACTGTAACAATTCCTTTGATGGTTTACAACTGTAACAATGGTGCCTTGAAATTGTAACAGTGTAAAAGTGGTGCAACAGTGTAACATGTGATTTGGCATTATAAAAGTGTAATAGTTATGTTTGGCATTGTGACAGTATAACAGCAATGCTTTAACATTGTAACAGTGTAAGTGTCATGCCTTGGATTTGTAACAGTGTTAAAGTGATGCTTTGGCATTGTAACAGTGATGCATCAGAATTGTAACAGTGATACTTTAGTACTGTAACAGTGTAACAGTGATGTTTTGGTACTGTAATTGTGCAACAGTGATGCTTTGACACTGTAACAGTGTAACAGTGATGCTTTGGCACTGTAACAGTGATGCTTTGACACTGTAATAGTGTAACAGTGGTGCTTCGGCATTGTCACAGTGTTAAAGTGATTCTTTGGTATTTTAGCAGTGTAAAAGTTATGCTTTGGCATTATAACAGTGTATCAGTGGTGATTTGGCCTTGTAACAGTGTAACAATTGTGCTCTGAAATCATAACAGTGGTGAATTTTCACTGTTACAGTGTAACATTTGTGCTTTGGCATAGTAACAATGTAAAAATGTTATTTTGGTATTATAACAGATTAGCATTGATGCTTCAGCATTGTAACAGAGTAAAATTGATGCTTTGGCATTGTAACAGGTGTGCTCTGGAAATGTAACAGTGATGCTTTAAGATTGTAACGGTGTTACAGTTGTGCTTTTACACTGTAACAGTGTAACAATGGTGCTTTAGCATTATAATAGTGTAACAGTGTTTTTTGGGTTTTTTTATTATAACCATGTAACAAAAGTGTTTTGCATTTTAAAAGTGTAACATTGGTCCTTTAGCATGGTAACAGTGTAACAGTGAATCATGTATCATTATAACCATGTAACAGTGGTGCTTTGGCATTGTAACAGTGTAAGAGTGGTGCTTTGATATTGTAGCAATGTAACAGTGGTGCTTTGTAACAATGTAACAGTGGTGCTTTAGCATTGTATCAGTGTAACAGTGGTGCATTGGCATGGTAACAATGTAGCATTGGTGTTTTAGCATTGTAAAAGTATAACAGCAGTGCCTTAGCATTGTGACAGTATAACAGTTGTGCTTTAGCATTGTAATAGTATAGTGGTTGTGGTTTGGCATTATAACACTGTAACAGTGGTGCTTTAACATTGTAACAGTGTAACAGTAATGCTTTGCATTGTAACAATGTAACAGTGGTTCTTCAGAATGTAACAGTGTAACAGTGATGCTTTAGCATTGGAACAGTGTAACAGTAGTGGTTTAGCATTGTAGCAGTGTAACAGTGGTGTTTTGTAACAGTGTAACATTAGTGCTTTAGCACTGTATCGGTGTAACAATGGTGCATTGGCATTGTAACAGTATAACAGCAGTGCTTTAGCATTGTAACAGTGTAACAATGGTGCTTTGGCATTGTTACAATGTAACACTGGTGCTTTAGCATTGTAACAGTGTAACAGTGGGGCACTGGCATTGCAACAGTGTAACAGCGGTTCTTTAGCATTGTAACAGTGTAACAATGGTGCATTGGAATTGTAACAGCATAACAGGGGTGCTTTAGCATTGTTACAATGTAACAGTGGTATTTTAGCATTGTAACAGTGTAACAGTGGTGCATTGGAATTGTAACAGCATCACAGCGGTGCTTTAGCATTGTAAAACTATAACGGTGGTGCTTTGGCATTATAACAGTGTAGCAGAGGAGCTTTGGCATAGTAATAGTGTAACAAAAATGCTTTGAAATTGTGACAGTGTAGTTAAAAATGTGCCCTTGGAATATTACACCACAATTTAATGGATTGCTAAACCAAAAATGTCCCTAACTGCTGATCAATTTTACAGCCTATAACAGGATTTTGACTTTCAAAAAGCCTGATGGTTCATATGGAGCATGGATTAACTATCCCACCAGTAACTGGTAAGTCTCTAAGACTTTTCTCATATTTTCTAAATCACTATTTCATTTTGCTTAACAACACTGCAGGACACAGACCCACAAGTAGTGGTCATAAAACTGAAGAAGACTGAAGAAGACGTGAAAACTGTTATCTGCATATGTGCCGTGTCTATGCTTGTGTCTAGGTTAACTGGCCTGGTAGTGAAGGTGTTATCCCTTGTGTCCGAGTGTCAGTTATCAACTAAGGAAGACTCAGAGATTGTCTCACAACTTGAAATTCGGAATTCAGTCAGTTACCTTGTTAAGCAGCAGGATGAAGATGGGTCATTCACAGATCCTAAACCAGTCATTCATAGAGAAATGCAGGTCAGGAAATAATTTGCCTTTTCTTTCTGATTATGTAAGTTTGTCCTTACATTTCATGAGAAATGACTTGTATAAGATTTATCAATAGGCATTATATGCTTTTTATGTTATCTACTTTTTTGTGCTTTGCTTTTATGGCATTTCTCTTCTAGGGTGGAATCGGGGGTATTGAGCAAGATGCCTCCCTCACTGCTTTTATTGCCATTGCTCTTAAACGCTCCCTTCCTTTCTTGGACCAGGAAACTAATTCTGTGGTAAATAGTATTGTATACACACTAGTGTACTAATACTGTAATTATCTAAATATTATAATAAATGGTTTAAATAAAAATGTCAGTATAGACTGAAGATGTTTTCTAATATAATATATGATAAGGTAGCATGTTTACTGACTACTCATTTTTTGTGCTTAATTTTTTAGAATTGCAGCATCTCTCGAGCCACCGGATATCTGCGCTCTCGTGTTCATCAGCTAGAGAGGCCCTTCTCTCTGGCTATTACAACCTACTGCTTATCCATTTGTGATGAAAACAGGACTATTGCTTTGTCAGCTTGGGAGAAACTTAAAAGTAAAGCAGTAAAAGGTAATTAATAACATAATACCAAAGCATATTTCCTTCACCCAGTTGTTGGGAAGTGACACATATTTTATACAGATATATGCAATACAGGAAGTAACATTTTATTTAGGAATTACAGTGGATAAAAAGTCTATTCTGTTACTTATATATACTAATATACTCAGTATATTCTGATACTTCCTCTGTTACCTTTTATTATTTAGAAGGTGACTGTAAGGTGTGGCAGGAAAGTGAGGCCACTCGGTTGCAAAATGAAGAAAAAAAACAGCTGGTTCCATCAGCGGTGGCCCTTGCAGTTGAGACTACAGCATATGCTCTTCTTACTGCTGTAGAACTTGAAGATTTTGAAGAGGCAAAAATGGCTGTCTGCTTCCTGTCCTCCCAAGAGAACTATGAAGGAGGGTTCAAGTCCACACAGGTGAGTCAATGGAGTCATTAGGTTTTTTTACCCTTTATATGGTTTGGTTCTTGTGATGAAAGCCATGTCATTTAAAAAGTCTAGTTTAATCTTTTAATACAGCTCAAATAATTTTATTCTTTTTGTTCTAGGACACAATTATAGCTTTGGAAGCACTCTCACAGTATGCATCAAGTTTACCCCCAGTGCCCTTAAATAATGTCATTGTGCAGTTCACCAGTGAGAGGAGGAATGAGAAGGAGGGTCTGGCCTTGACCAAGAAAGGCGAGAAAGTAGAGACAGATTTAAAGGTACACTGACTTGGGGTCTATGTTCTGATAGATCAATCAGATCTATAGGTTTTCAATTAGAGATAGAGCACATTTGTTATTTGGCATCAGATTTATCTTCTTTGTTTCAGAGACTGCTGGGAAGTAACATAGTTGCAAAATTTTCAGGAAAAGGTCAAACAAAAGTGAAGGTAATTATAAGGCTACTTAAAGCGAAATGAAAGGCAAGCCTTCCAAACTCTCCTGTTACACATGAACATATGTATATTTTTATTATTTTGATTTTGCAATACTGTATTAATCCCGCAAGGGAAATTGTTGCCTCTGCATTTAACCCATCTAAAGTGAGCACACACACATAAACAGTGAGCACTCACATACTTGGAGCAGTGAGCTGCCACACACAATGGGGCTCCCGGAGAGCAGATGCCTTGCTCAAGGGCACTTCGGCAATAAAGATGGAAGAAGGGAAGGTGCAACTCTCTCCCCCACCACCACACCTTTCCAAACACCCTCCCAAATTATTATCAGCTGTTTTTTACTTACATTTTTGAAATTGCAAACTGTTAAAATCCTTTTGTTAGTCTGCATTAGCTAGTTTGGGAAGGCTACTGTTTCACTCTTGGGAGAGTGAATCCCCCAATTCATAAAAGGCAAATTAATGGCAATAATAACAGTATTCAGAAATTAATCTAACAAGTCAGATATAAACTAGTGAACTTCTGAATAAAATAAAACTTCCATATCCATAAGTCCGTAAATCCAAAATCCATACACGATTCTGTTCACATTCATGTACATTAAAACAAGCATGTCCTTGTACATATAAAAGAAAGATACTGTGTCATGTATTCATATGCAAATTAGTTCCATATTTCCGGTGGAAACACGTAATAACTATGTGACTTTTCATCACTTTTCACATTGCAATGTAAAAGTGTATTTTTTTATCCAAAGATAGCGGACCAATCAGACTGCACTGTTCCTGTGCAGTATATTCTAATTCTCTATATAATTACTCCTACCCTTTTAGCTTCTGTTTGCCAGATGATCATAGCTTAGCCTCTTGAGTAGCTTGATGTAACAGTAGGAGCAACCGTTGACTGTCACTAATGGTGAGCAGACAAAATAGATAAGTGATAGTGAAGAGGATTTCCTTATTTGAGGATGGTTTGGGAAACATTATAATAGTAAGGTAGAGCTTAAGGAATTATAAAGAAGGCTTCAGGAAACTTACCCCTGAATTTTCGTCTGCTCTTCCTAGGTGGTGAAGGCTTACTTTGTCCCAGACACTTCCACTGATTGTAGTCAATTGGCAATAAAAGTGACAGTGGCGGGGAAAGTGGAGTACACAAGTAAGGAACACAGCTAAAACATTTAGATTTATTAATTTTTATTAATTTTATTTTATTTTATTTTATTTTTTTACATTTCAACTTGGAAAAAATTCATACTTAATTATTGCCTGATATTATTTTACTTATTTGATTTTATGCAAGATTATTTTCAAACTTTAGTTAGTATGTGATCTTTTTCATTTAATGTGTCTCCTTTTTCCATTTCTTTTCTCCTTCTTCAAATTATTGTCATTTTACTTATAAAAACCAGCTTTGTTTGTAAATTAATAGGAATAATTCATTATAAAAAAAGATTTAAAAAAATGTATCTCTTGAGTAAAGTAAGAGTGTATTATTCAGCTCAGATAACGGACAACTATGAGTACTATGATTACAATTCTGATGATCCGACGGAAAGGAGGGAGGAAGAAGACTTTCCTCGCTCAGCCATTGAGTGGTTCGATGCTCGCACCAGACGCAGACGTGACGCCCAGCAGAGCCAAAATGCTGATGACAAAGTTATGTATGAAGTGTGCATCAGGTCAGGGAATCATAACGCTCGATTTCACTTCATCACTATTTTTTGAAGCTTAGTGCATTTGTAGCTCTAATGCATGTACAGTAGAACGTGGAATATCAAGACTTGCAGTCTAACAGTTCCAGCTTTTCCCTTCAATTGCAGTCACTCCTTGGAGCGGAATCTCACGGGCATGGCTATTGCTGATATCACATTACTCAGTGGCTTTGAGCCTAAAACCGAGGATCTGGATCTGGTCAGTGGTAGCCATGCTTTATATGTTCCCAGATACAGTATAATTAATCTTTTTACATACTATATTCATCCAATATTACATGACCATTTTTTACAGATAAAGGAGGCAGAATTCCCATACATCTCTCATTATGAGACTACTAAAGGAAGACTCCTGATATATTTTAATAAGGTGAGACAAATAACACACATGTGCATGCACACACGCAAGCGCAAAGAACAGAAAGTAAAGCAGTCAAGTAACCCTGTAGCCTCTGTCCTCAGATACATAATGGTCAGGAATGTATTGCATTTGAAGCTGTACAAAGAGTGCCCATAAGTCTGCTCCAGCCTGCTCCTGCTACATTCTATGACTATTATGAACCAGGTATGAGCACAACCTTTTTGCTGTTTATTTATTTATTTTACTGAATAAAGTTGTTCTCACCATGCTTGCATGCGTTTCCTCTGGGTGCTCCGGTTTCCTCCCACTATCCAAAGAGATGTACATTAGGCTAATTGGCTATTCCAAATTGTCCATAGGCAAGCACTTCAAGGTGTACCCTGCCTTCATCCAGAGTTGGCTGAGATCCAGCTTCCCCTTAACGCTAATAAGATAAAGTGGTTCAGCAAATGAATGAATGAATGAATTAATCAAGTTCATTTGACATCTTCACTGAGTTCATTCATTATCTCAGTGGACATCAATTAACCAATTTAATTTTTGTTCATTACCATTTGCATCATGACCTACAGATTAAATGTCAGTTTTTCACTCTGTAGTTTTGTGTTGCTCTCTTATAACATACTGTATACAACCTGTTACTCTCACTGTATTCCCCAGACAGAAGATGCACTGTGTTCTATGCCGCTCCCAATAGGAGCAAGAAGGTATCTGCTCTGTGCTCTGATGAAGTGTGCCAGTGTGCTGAAAGTATGCCATACATCATATTGTAATGATTTTATGAATTTATGATGGTTATGAAGTTATGATTTGTCAGCATTTATATATATATATATATATATACAGTACAGACCAAAAGTTTGGACACACCTTCTCATTCAATGAGTTTCCTTTCTTT
>JAQMYF010000001.1:30556997-30567135 GCA_030014195.1 Neosilurus mollespiculum
GCGATGGCCTGGCGAGCTGTCCAGGGTGTACCCCGCCCTTGCCCAGAGTCCGCTGAGATGGGCGCCAGCCTCCCCGCGACCCTAAGTAGGAATAAGCGGTTTAGAAGATGAATGAATGAATTTATGAAAGTATGAAAATTCCTATAAACACTAGTTCTTACATTACATACATAGAATCTGGGTCCACCTTGATCTTGATCAGAAAAAAGTAGTTGGTTGATTGATTGAATGAATAAATGAATGAATGAATGAAAATTCTCTTTCTTCACTGATCTGTAAATATTCCTACCCTGTCTTTCTGTACCCTTCTCCAGGGCCCGAACCACCAACAGAACTGCTGTTCAGCAACATTACAGAAACATCTCTCACCGTGTCTTGGACAAAACCTAAAAGCACCATAACAGGATTCAAAGTTACATACACCAATTCTGCAAACGGTACTGTACAGGGTTATAAAACTTACCATACACTCACTCACTGCCGAGCTGCGTAACCCTACTAGGCTTGTGGGGAGGCTGTAGCCCATCTCAGTCGACACTGGGCGAAGGCGGGGTGCAGCCCGAACAGCTCACCAGACCATTGCAGGGCAACACACAGACAACCATTCACACTCACACCTTGGAGCGATTTGAAACAGTCAATTAACCTAATGTGCATGTCATTGGACTGTGGGAGGAAACCGGAGTACACGGAGGAAACCCACACAAGCACGGGGAGAACATGTAAACTTCACACAGAACTACCATGCTGCCCACTTACTATACAATATATTTATAAATGCTTTGCTTTGTGACATGGGATATACTTTTACTTTTCAGGAGTGACAGGATCCATGTCTGTTGACTCACAGTTGTCCCATGTTCTCATTTCCAAGCTCTCTGTTGGTTCACAGTATGAAATCAGTGTCAGTTCAGTTATGGGAGCAATAGAGAGTGAAGCGACCACAGCCTCAGTTGTTACGGGTATACAATATATCAGGAGCTTACACATTTAAATTTCAGTGTTAGTAGGTTATTTACCATATAACCATCCATTTTTCCTTTCTAGTACCTGACTCCCCTACTGACTTCCAGGCTGTGAATGTCACAGACACTAAAGCACTGTTGGTATGGAAGCCTGCTCAGGCTAAAGTTGATTATTATGTCCTCAGTTTTAAAGCTACAGGATGTAAGTAGAGATACATACTAGATGATCAGCTTGCATACTGTTTCTTGTGTTATTACTTATCTAATTAATTATATTTTCATATTTTATAGCTCCTAATGTGGTAGTGACAGTGATGTTGTCTGGCAAGTCTATGGAGCACCAGCTCAGAAATCTACACAGATCTACACTTTATACTGTAAAGATCATGAGCCAAATCAACAGTCTCACGAGTAGATCTGTTTCCACAGCTTTCACAACGAAAAGTGGTAAGCTAGTAAGTTTAGCAAACAACACTTTCATGTTTGCGCTTACATGTTTGTTTGGTACATGTTGAACATTTAAAGCCAGATTTCAGTAGTTAGTGTGGACTAAGACAAATGGTTACTGAACTGAAAACCATTTAATTGGGTAGAGTTGTAAGTTATCATGTTTCTCCATGTTTTAGGAGTAAAGCTTCAGGTAGTGTCACCCAGTGTAGTCACCTGGAATTCAGCTTTGATTTCATGGAAGAACACTCATTTATCTTTCAGAAGCTATAGGCTAACATACCAATTTGGAGAAGAGATTAAGGTAAGCGTACTGGAAATACCCCCAAACACTCATTTGTTGAACCATTGCAGGGCAACACACATACAACCATTCACACTCACATCCACACCTAGGGGCAATTTGGAACAGCCAATTAGCATAATGTGCATGTCTTTGGACTCTGGGAGGAAACCAGAGAACCAGGAGGAAATGCACGCAAGCACAGGGAGAACTCCACACAGAAATGCCCAAGCCCAGGACTGAAACCTAGGACCTTCTTGCTGTTAGGAGGACGTACTAACCACTACACCACTGAGCTGCCTTATATACATATACATAAACACACACACACATACATACATATATATATTTATAATATTAGTATATATTATATTATATTATTAGTATATATTATAGTATTTAGCTCTACTTCGACGTATCGAGCACTGTTCTACGGAAAATCGACTCAAGATCTTATATATATATATATATATATATACACACACACACACACACACACACACACATATATATATATATACATACACACACACACACACACACACACATATATATATATATATATATATATATATATACACATATTCCATGCGATGGCCTGGTGAGCTGTCCAAGGTATACTCTGCGCTTCCCATGACCCTGATTAGGATTAAGCGGTTCAGAAAAATGAATGAATAAAATATATATTTATATATACGTATGTGTGGCCAAAAGTATGTGGTAACCTGACCATACCCACATCAGCTTTTATAACATTCTCATTAAAGATTGGGTCCAATATTCTGGTTGGATGACCTCTCACTACAGATTTTGGAATATGGCTGTGGGAATTTGCCTGATCAATCACAAGAGTATTGGTGAGGTCTGGACATGATGTCAGGCAAGGAGGCCTGGGCACACTCAGTGCTCCAAGTGGGTTGAGGTCAGGGGCCTGTGGAGGCCACACGAGTGCTTCCACGCCAAACTTGACAAACCATACTGTTATGGACCTCACTTTGTGCACAGGGGCATTGTCATGCCAAATAAGATCTCAGCCTCTAAGTTGTAGAGCATGCAGAATACAAAGATATCTATTTTAGTTGTGTGCTTCCAGTATTTTGGTAATAGTTTGGGGAAGAACCACATCTGGGTGTGATGGTCAGGTTTCTACAAACCTTTTTCCATATAATTCATAACCTTCATACCATAGCTCTTCTACTGTAGGTTGTAGGTACAAATGTAGGTGTTCCGTTCTGTATCCCAATCACATGGCCATATACCAAGTAAGCATTTGATCAGATTTATTGGACTTTATTCTAATGTCCTAATGTAACCACTTTAATTACAGCTTGTCTTCTTTACACAAACAGGAGGTGATCCTAAACCCATCTGTGACCCACTATGAGTTAAGTGATCTGGTTGCATCTTCTCACTACACAGTAAACGTAGATGGAGAAAGTGAAGGACAGTATATTAGAGTTGTCTCTACTGCATTTACAACAGGTGAGGTGGTCACCATTTCTTGTAAACACTAGCTTCCTGTATGATTCCTCTAAGTATACCATACTTTCTACATTCTTCTTCTTCTACAGCCCAGTTGCCTTACCCATACCCAGCTGAATGCTCCCAGGTGCAGCTGAATGGAATGAAGAAGTCAGGAGAGGCTGAGATTTACCCTGAGGGTAAAGATGGAGAGGCAGTGTGGGTCTACTGTGATATGGAGACTGATGGAGGGGGTTGGACGGTAGGTTTGACTATGCAATACTGCTTTATAGTTTGCTGATGAATTGCTTTTTTTTTTTACCACCTTATATGTTTCAAATTCTATTGTATTTACAACTGTTTGTATTTTATTCTCTAGGTATTCCAGAGAAGAGTTGATGGATTTACTGATTTCTTTAGAGAATGGAAAGATTATAGTAAAGGCTTTGGAGAGATGAGTGCAGAATTTTGGCTTGGTAAGCCGTTGGGCTTGTGTTGTATAATCTTCTGCTCCCTACTTTTTTTAACCATTTTTATTGGTTTCAGGAAATGACATCCTTCATATGGTGACTAGCATGGAACCTATGAGCCTTCGCATTGATTTGCGTTTAGGAAATGACACAGCCTACGCTCACTACTCCAACTTTTCTGTGGGGCCAGAGGAGAATCACTACACCATTAATCTGTCTGGATACTCTGGCACAGCTGGTAAGAAGGGTGTTCAGAATGGGATGTACATATGAAAGGGGAGGGATGTGGTCGATAGTCTCAAAAGGTGCTTCAATTTTGAATCCAGATGGCAGCCATCTCGGTAAATTCACTTCGTTGTAAGATCTCAGCATGGGGTACTATAGATGGGAGCCAAAAAAGCATAAAAACCTGGAAAATTTTCATTTCTGAAGGATAGAAAAACTTTACCAATAATTTCACTTACTGAGTTCATTACAAGCTGCTTGAGCAATTTTAGCTTAAAAAACTGCTCTGTATAACTAAAATGTGGCCCAAAAGGTTTTTGAATGAAATAAACACCTCAAATTTAATTATTTCAGATTTCCCTGTCTTTTTATGGCATTTAAGTTTAACTTTCAACAGTAACAAGATTTCACCAAGATGGTGCTGATCAGTGGATGTGCAAATTACTGTTTTTGTCTATTTTCAGGGGATTCAATGAGATACCACAGTGGTTGTCCATTCTCAACTAAGGACAAGGGACCTAACACTATTACTGTCCACTGTGCAAAGAACTACATGGGAGGCTGGTGGTACAAGAACTGTTACAAAGCCAATCTCAATGGTGTCTATGCAACATTTTCAAAGGACCAGGTATAACCCAGATATCCTAATTCAATCCAAGGCATGTGCTTAGCATAGGAAAATGTAGTCATATAAATTATGGCTTATTTATAATGCACTGATAGACTGACACCAAGCACGGGGAAAACACACAAATTCAGAAATGCCCTCACCAAGCCCAGTACTCAAACCCCGGATCTGTCAGGGGGTGTGCTAAACACTACAGAACAAAAAAATACACCATACACCTAGTGATTATAAACATCAGTTTAACAGTACATTATTTTATTTTAATAATAACTAAAACTAATTTACACATTACAAAAAAGTTCTCCAGGGAAAAAGGATTTTGCTTCAATGTAGACCATAAGTGCATGTTACAAGTCTACAGCGTGTCAATCAAGCTGAGGTTTTGTTTGAGTTAAAGTCCTCACCTGACACCCGATTTCACAAGCTCTTTGCATTTGTTGTGAAAAAAAAATACTGTGCATTCATTACATATTATGTGTATTTACCAGGGAGTGGTGTGGATTGACTGGAAGGGCAAGGACATCTCCCTCCCGTTTACTGAGATGAAGCTAAGACCTGCCTCACTGAACCATGTGACCATGAACACCCAAGGCTAGAACATCTAGTGAAGAGCAAGCGCTGCATACAGATACACTGTACAACCTTCAACATTTCACATTCTACCCCCACCTTGTACATAACTTCTACTTCTTTGCAGTTATTATGCCCCATACTGTGATAAAGTTCATAAATATGTAGCATTACATTACATTAACATCAGCTACTGAATACAGTATTTTTTAATACTTTGTTTCAGCCAGTTATATCTGCAAGATACTTACTGTGTGCCACTTTATCTATTTTCATATGACTGTATGATAATGACTATGTACTATTAAAATATTCTGAGGTTTTTTGTTTTTTTTACACTGTTCCTGAAAAAATGCACTGTTAGATTTTGTCGGATGTAAAGGTTACAGACTAACGTTCTCTTCTGTTCCATTTTTTATAAAGTGGTTAAGTGGTTTTGTAGTAACACCAAATAAATTCATACTATAGGCAAAATGGAATACAAAAGGATTTTTCTTCTGGCATAACAAAACATTCACTAAAAAATATATTTAAAAAAAACATAATATATGTAAAAAAAAATTACTGGTAATATAGAAAAAAAAAACTTTTTTGTTTTACTGGATGTTACTAAGCATGACTGCACGGTAAGAGCAATGCAATGGTTTGCAGTAATATACCAGAAACTGTAATGCATATTGGGATATATAATGTTCAAGGCAGGTGTGAGGATGTATGGAGCCCATAAGGGGACACAAAAGGAAAAAAATATATACTGGTTTCTCATGCGCACAAGAAACTATCTGGTGCACATGAGAAAGTATAAACTATGTATATTAATGGAAATACGTGACTTAATTGAGCTGTATTTTAACCTTGGACTTGCCTATAAAGACACTGCAGCTTTGCTTGTCTGGCGTCACCATTATGTTATCAGGTGATCAGGTGGCTGATCAAGGCTATTGTATCCCCTGCACCGAAACAGACCACAAGACTTCAATACTCGCTTTAAGTGTCGTTTAGAGATACAACATCTTTAAAGGCTGTAATGTCTTTATTGGCGAGTCCAAGGTTAAAATACAGCTCAATTAAGTCACGTATTTCCATTTATATACATAGCTTATACTGCACACTACTGTATATGTATTCTGCTATATATATATATATATATATATATATATGCAGTATATTATTTTATAGTCATTTATACTGTATTACTGGAAACATGTAATAATATACTGAAAAAAGTAATTACATGTAAATATAGCACAGTACTTTTCATATACTGATTTACTGCAATCATTTACTGTATATACATTCCAGCTGCAGTAAATCACTGTTACTTTTACTATTGAAATATTTATTAAATCTAATTAAAAATATCAAACATTTATACCTTCAAAAACAAATCAGAAAAGTTCAGCATGTACTTAGGGGAAGAAGGAATGCTCACAGAGGCACTGTGTGTTTACTTTGCTGAACAAAGAAGCCATTTAAAATACAGTTTTTCTAATATGCCACTTTGGTCAGGCTGGTTTAACAGCAGTGGTTTAAAGCTCAGCTTTGGGTTTGGCTACATGAAGAGGAATCTACATTCACACTGCACACCTTTGATACACTTTTTCAGCCTAAAACCTATGCTGCACTGTATTAATTATGTTACGCTGAATTAGTGTTTTATTTCATATGAATGGCTTCCTTTTCCATGCCCGGACCTACTGGGGTAATACGTCAGGATGAAGTTTGCTTGTTAATATTGTACATGAACACACACAAAACCCCAGTGTACACTTTTCAAACTCCACTATTCATTCATCCACTAGAAGCAGTAAATCTGAGTACACTGTGATAAGTCTCATTTAACATGTAGCTTACTAGATTTCAGCTAAACCTAACAAACACCCACATGAAAAAATAACATGGAGAGACATTCATTTCCTTTATGGCACTGAGCTGAAGGTCCAACCAATATTGACCTATCCTTGATTTAAGAAAGGATGGACAGAAAGCTCTGATGCGTGTAAAAGATGGAGGAGAGAAATGATTAAAGGAGCCGAGATTTTTAGACCGCAGGCACAAAGACGCAAAGAGGCCTCGCCATGTATTCAGTAGCAGTAAGTGTAGGAGCAGCGGCATTGCTGTTAATTCTCTTGTTGTTAGTCTTTCATCTTGTACAGAAGCGAAATCTACAAAGCCATGAAGGTGGCAAAAGAAGCATTCAGTCTAAAGGTAAGAACATACAAAAGTAGATTTTGTAGATAGATCATGTGTGTTTGCTGATCCATAAATGGAAGAAGGATCAAGTAGAGTGTTGCAAATGAACAGATGAACTATGTTTTGTTTTCTAGCTGGGAACAGGGTTTTATTTATAGAAGGAACTGTTAGAAACAGTTAAAAAGCCTATTAAAATGACACTTGGGGGGTGGTCTTTGCAAAGAAAATGTTACAGTAGTAAAAAAAATGAGTAAATAAAATAAGCTAGTCTTTTTAAGTAGATCAAAATACATGATGGAGGTTCAAAACCTTAGAATTACATTTAATACCTTCTTCTTTAGTATATATAAAGGTTAGCATCAGAGCTCACCATCCCATTTGAATACTGATGCACTTCGTGAGACTTCATTAGACATCAATACCCAAATCTATATGATACTCTAGATTTTCTTGCTTTATCACACAGATGAAGATTTTTTTTTACACCTCAATTTATAGATTCAATCAATTTACCATCAGCTAAGGGACTGTATACCATGAACAAGGTACAAAATTTAGAGCACTTAATATTCATTCATTTATTTTCTGAACCGCTTAATCCTAATTAGGGTTAGGCTGGCACCCATCTCAGCCAACTCTGGGCGAGGGCAGAGTACACCCTGGACAGCTTACCAGGCCATCTCAGGGCAGAAATACGATGACGGCAACCTAATGGCCTACTCTTTTCGAGCGACAGCAGTGGTTCTTTTACATGCCTCTCACCACAGACAGTGAGAGACATGGCTGGCCTTTGACACCCCATTTAGCTGCACTGAGGGCACTTGATACCAAGAGGTCAAATCACTGTACATTTTTTTATCATATCACTAGCATATTAATTGTATTTCATCTTTCCTTTCTCTAGACTCTGCGTCCAAACCCCTGCATGGCATTTCTCTGCTTTTCTCTCATTCTCTTACCCCCTCGCTCCCTGGACCTCCCCCTCTTCCACTCCTAGGAAACATGTTCGAGCTTAGCCAAGATCATTTGCCATTATACCTGACTGGACTGGCTCGTCAATATGGGAATATCTACCGTCTCCGCTGTGGAAGCACCAGTGAATAACTGACACTTCTTAACTTTCACAGTTGCAGTTTTAAAGCTAATTATTGTATTTGTAAGAGTCGAAAACTGGTATTTTTAAAATGTGCCAATTACAGTTTTTTTCCGTCTCTGTTGTGCAGCGATGGTGATTTTAAACAGTAGTGAGGTCATTCGTGAGGCTCTGGTCAAAAAGTGGTCGGACTTTGCAGGAAGACCACATTCATACACAGGTATGTGTCATAAACACTACATGAAAATGCATTTACTGCAAATGCTCTATATTTTCTGCTCAAATGTATACAAACATGCTCTTTCTAGACTATAATTTTTTTTTTACTTTTCTTGACTAGCTGAAAAAGTTTCAGGTGGGGGCTACTCCATCTCTCTGGGTGATTATAGTGATGAGTGGAAGTCTCACAGGAGAACGGTTCATAGTGCTTTGCAACGTTGTGTTGCTGAGTCTGTTCACAGTCTGATAGAAGAGCAAGCACTATATCTCAAACAGGTAGAGAATGCAAACAGGTTTGTGTAGATTTAAATTATGCACAGACCCTCACGCACTCACTCACTCACTCACTCACTCACTCAAAAAGCACAACCTCATGTAAAGAATTAAGCTTCAAGTTTTATTTGTCATATACAGGTAACAATGGAACATCATTACTGGCAGTGAAATTCTTGGATTAAGCAAACGGTTTCAGAAAGACAGTATGGCCGATTTCATTTTATTGTCAAGCGATAACATTGTATTTCATCTTTATTTTTAATGATGAATTGGCAACTTTAATAGGATTTCCTTTTCTAGCATGTAATTTTATTGATGCTGCACACAAGATGTACTTTGTTTGTTTGTAGTTAGGGCCATTTCAGAACATTTGCTCTGACTGGAGTTGTAGGTGCTCATGTGAGCATTTACATTAATCTTCTCCAAATAGTAAATCCAGTTCATTCCAGTTTTTCACTCTTCAACAGGTGTTACTGGACTATAAGGAAAAGCCTGTGGACCTGTCTGAAGACTTCACTGTCGCAACCAGTAACATTATCACAATGCTAGCCTTTGGAAAATCAGTTAGTGCCAAATCACTGTTTCCTACTACAACATTATATCGAAATTTATTTAAGCCTAAATATCAGTCTACATTCAATCATTCTCTTCCTTTTCTTCAGTATGAGAAGAGCTCGGCACATATTCAAGAGGTGCATGGCTGTTTGAATAAGATCGTGTCTCTGTGGGGTTCACCGTGGATCTCAGCGCTAGATGCTTTCCCTCTGCTCAGAGTAATACACACCTCCTCACTATACTGCTTACAGTATTGTCAACCCCACCTCCTCCCATGTTATCAGCTACTACACTAATCATATTTACATTTATATCATTCCAGAAGTTGCCAAATGCTCCATTTACTTGTCTAATGAAAGAGGTAGCTCGAAGAGATGAGCTCATTGGAGGCCACTTAGCTGAGTTTAAGGTAAAAATACCATGTTGTGGGCAAAACAAAACATGTTTTGGTACTCCACATCACATTGTTATATCTTATCTACATTGTTTCAGCAAAAAAGAGATAGTAAAGGCCAAGATTTTGCTGCACCCCTTCTACAGTACATTCAGTCACCGCAGGGAAGAGTACCCAGGATGGTAAGCAACTGCGATGGTGAATATTACAATCCAGCATAACATAAACTGTTTACTTTACTTACAAGTGGGTTATTTTTTATTTGTTTCCTTGTTGGAATTATATATATATATATATATATATATATATATATATTGTATGTGGGGAAAAAATAATAGTACTACAATTTCATCCCGACA
>JAQMYF010000001.1:30574823-30591668 GCA_030014195.1 Neosilurus mollespiculum
AGTAGTGTGCAGTGAAGATTATACACCACCACTTTTGTCTAAAAGAGCTCCTAATAAAAAGAAGTAAAAAATTACTTGTCTATAATTTTTTGGTGGAAATGTATTGAACAATGCTATTGTAGGCAATGAGAACCAAAAACAAATTCTGACAAGTATACTGAGGTAAAAGTATAGCTAATAAACAGTAGACCAGTAATCAAAAACATGTTTTGAATAAAACTAAAATGATATTATATATCATAAAATGATGTATATATCATGTAAAATAACTATTAAAAAATAATACTTAGAGTCCTTATTTCACACGTGCATCATCCTCTTAATGATTATATTAATTTCTTACATGACCTGTTCTCCTGTAATTCAGCTGAGGAGGAAAAGTGTGTGCATACACATGTCAACTCACTGATATGTGATTGGCTAGCTTACCATTATTATTATTATTTGTAGTTTCAAATAATTCGATTGGTTGAGATGTTATGACACTACTTGGAAATTATCTTTTCTTAAGTAAACTGATCTTAGGGTCGATTTCAGCTTCTAAACATCTGTATACTCGCTATGTCAATCGTTGGTTTAGAATCTAATAATATAATCATTGGTGATGAAGGGAGATAAAATAGCATAAAACTTACAGCAAAATAAGGGTTGCCAGCCATGTAAAGGGAACCACTACACCACTCACACCACACTGTAAAAATATAAGTAATTTCTCATCTATTACTATATATACATTAGAGTGCTAAGCACTGGTGTGTGTATTGGAAAGATCTTTAGTATAAGGGTCATTGTTGAATTCAAGAGTTTTAGCTTTAAGTCTATAATATGCAGGTGAAACTATCCAAGGTTTATTTATTGAGACTTAAGCATAGGCTTTAGCATGTGCAATCACTAGGTTATCCAACTGACAGCATCGAAAATTATATTTATGCTATCCACGTCATATCATCCACAGAATCCTCATAACAAACAGAGGATGTACATTGTGTACCGAGTGAAAGCAAGGACTCGGCTAACACTATTAGTTATGACTCCATAAAAAAGGGACAGCCAGAAAAATACACAAGCATAAAGTGACTAGCTACCCCACTTTCAACACACCAGAACACTATGTTCTATGCAATTTCCATTTTTTTTTACAAATTTATTGGACCTACACAAAAATATGCCAGGAAGATTTTAGCAGGCATTGGCCAGTCTTACCTCACTTAACTTAAATGGTATGCCCTACTCTCTGCCAAGGAGGCAAGGGGCAAGTATGAGTAGGTAGGTTTCAAGCGATGCAAAGTGGGCAGACGTGGAGATCAACTGAGCTAAACTTCATGTGATGTGATTCAAAGAATTACCAATCAGAGCTTAAAAGGTTCAGGTTCACATTTCTGAAACGGTTAGCATTTCACTTGAGTATATATTTATGTACGTTTAACTCTTCTCGGTTCATAATGCATGAGACTCTCTACCCATATTTGCCATTCAATAACAATAATAAAAATAATAAACTATTTATGATGATAATAAAAGCTTTTATAAGCTACTTAGTGAACTGGCTAGATACTGATAACAGATTTACACTTTATGTAACCAGAGGGGCAACCAGAGCTGGCCATAAGTGCGAGTCACGTCACCCCAATCGCTTGTCGCTCATCGCATCCTGATTGGATGCCACTTTCTGTCTGTATAACTGAAGCACTTAGCACAGTTCTGTTTGGACAGCTTCTGCTGAGTGACTCAAAAGTCCTCGCAGGTTTCTGTGCTGGGCCAAACACGTGGGACGTTTGGCTCTGTAATAACTTTGGTCTGCACTGGTGATTAGCCAAGTGTCGGATGGTTTAACCTTTGCTATTTGGCCCTGGCTTAAAAGAAAACAATCTCTGCTACAGGGATTACAGCTAAGGAAAGTAAGGATTGCCAGTGGTTCCTGTATTTTAGCTGATATTTCAATGCATTTAATGTTATAGAGAGCATCATTTTTTACACTAGAAGGATAACAATACCCATTCTCTGCTTACCTCTTCAATGTCATATGGAATCAATCATTCACAGTCATCCACTGATTCCTGTATTTTACCTCTGGGATCCTTGTACAACACAGCTACAACATTCTCACAGGGAGAGTGACGTCAGTATTACAATAACTATTAAAGTTATAATAACTAATAATGTTTATATAGGCCTAGTCAGATGTATATTATTAAACCAACATAATGAAAACAGATCTTATGTGTGGATACTCAAGCCACAGTGACTACTCAACTAGCCTGACTTAGGCATTAACATAGACTTTAGTGATAAAAACCATAATCAAGGAAATTCTGAGCATTGTTTACCCATCAGAAAGCACTTGGGACATTGCCCCTAAACCCAAAAAAGCCATTTTTTCCCAGTCTCTTTCTTATGGTGGAGTCATGAACAATGACATTAACTGAAGCAAGTGAGGCCTGCAGTTCTGTGGATGTAGTTGTGGGATGTTTTGTGACCTCTTGGATGAGTCGTTGCTGCGCTCATGGGGTAATTTTGGTTGGCTAGCCACTCCTGGGACAGTTCACCACTGTAGGATCAGTGACAATTATTGTGGTGTTCCGGAGAAGACACTTTTTGACGGACATGCTTATCAAGCCGATGCGAACTCTGTATAGAAAGTATGTCAAATCCAATCCCAATTATATTTTTCAGACTGCAAACTACACAGTACTATGCTGCTTTAGAAAAGCAATTAATATCTGAAAAAAAGCACTTCTGTCCTTCACATTTAATGTCTACTTTCTTACTTTCTGTCTACTTAAAAAAGACATTTTTGATAGACAAAGGATCCCGACAAAAGCCACTTAGATTATAAATAGAGCAGAACATCTTTCTAGATTGTATGAAAATACTTCTTTAACAGTAAAAGTTAGTTAGTAATTAGAAGCGCGATTCAGAATTTTATCAAGTAAAAAGCTACTATTTTTATTACAGTGGAGAGAATTGAATTCTGTACTTGGTCAAAATTTGAGCAATATTTTCCTCTGATAACACTATTTATCGGAATTGAGAAGAGATTTCACTACTGTATCTGGGACTACTCTTCCTTTATACAACAGTAAACAAGAGACAGTCATAAAGCATGCAAGTTCCTGCTTAAAAAGGTCCCTTGTATAATTTTAAAAAGACAACCCTGACCATGAAACAGCACTTATAAGATATATATAAATATATAAAAGTTATAAGATATATTAATTCATACAATATACATAAAAAGTTATAAGAAGTTTAATAAAATTATAGGATCAAAAGTGCAATGATAACAGTACAGTTAAGCAGCAAATGTAAAATGTCCAGAACTCATTTAAAGTGCACCAGTGCAATATTCAAGTCCAAGATCTGGATAAGAGCGTCTGCCAAATGCTGTAAATGTAAATGTAAATAAAGTGCGGGCAGTAAATTGAGGTGTGTGGAATGTGTATGAGGGCTGCAGTAATGCAAAGCAATGTCACAGTGATTGCAGAGAAGGGGGGTGGTGTGTGATGATGATGATGATGAGTATGGGGCAGAGAGAGGGGGACGTTCTAGCACAGATAGACCTGTATCTTCTCCCAGAGGGCAGCAGGTGGAACAAGTGATGTACAGGGTGATGCTGATCACACAGAATATTCTGCACACAACATAGGCAGCGAGTGGTGTAGATGGTGACTGGTCCTGATGATTCTACCTGCTGTTTTTACCACCCTCTAGAGTGCCTGCCGCTCAGCCACAGTGCAGCTAGAGAACCACACCAGGAAACCGTAGGTCAAAATACCTCAAGTACTTAAGTTAACCATGAGTTGCTGAGAGATACTGGCACTCTTCTGTTTCCTCAGATAGAAGAGACATTGTTGGGCCTTTCCTACAGCTGAGGTAATGTTAATGCCCCAGGACAGGTCCTCCGTCAGAGTCACGTCCAGAAACTCGAAGTCTGACACTGTCTCCACCACCTGGCTTCCAATAGTCAGTGGGGCAGGAATGGATTGTTTCCGTTGTTGTGGATGAGTCCGAGCACCGTGGTGTAATCAGCAAATTTGGCCATCAGATTAGTTGAGGAGGTACAGCGGTCGTATGTGAAAGGTGTGCAGAGCAGCAGACTGAGCACACACCCTTGAAGGGTGTTAACCCCGGTGTCAATAGGAAGGGTGAGAGGCGTGTGCCTACCAACTCTAACACACTGTGATCAGGGTGTTACTAAGTCCAAAATCCAATTATACAATATGGTGTTCAGTCCAAGGTAATGTGATCTGGGTTGGAGTTTGCTTGGCTGGATTGTGTTAAATGCTCGACAAAGAGCAGCTGTACATATGCGTTTTTGTGCTCTAGGTGTTGTAACAGAGTATGGAGCAATGGTGTCTGTAAGGGTCACGTGTCTGTGGTAATGCCTCCTTAATGTGTTTGATGACCAGTCTCTCCAGGCACTTTGCTAGTGAGTGCCACAGGTCTGTAATCATTTAAGCATGTCATATTCGACTGTTTAGGGACAGGAAGTGCTTTGAAGCAGGCTAATAAGCTTGTGAATGATTTGCCTGAAAGAAAAGAGGCTGTATGGATATACTCCATTGCAAAGAGCACTCTTCTAGATGTATCTGGGGCGAGGACTGTCTTCTAGACCGCGAGCGTTATCACTATCTCCACCAACGCCAGCCATTGTTTGTTTTTTGCCCGCTGCGTCATTAACCGGAAGTGGAATCGTGACGTTCAGTCACGTGACTGAATACAAGCCGTGCCTACGCAGGCGACGTCGGTGCTGAAAGGAGTGTTTAACACGTAATAGGAGTCGTGTGCTTGTGTTTTTATTTTGGTATGCGTTTCAGTAAGAGTTAATTCAGAAGATTTTTTAAAATGATTTAATTCAGTGGTGTCGTTCGTGCTGTTAGGCGGTGTAGAAAAATATTGTTTATTTATTTTATTATTATTTATCTTACACTGTGTACAGTAGGTGGTCATTATAAGTTTACCTACAGTAAGTAGATGTGACAGCAGAACACTTCATTCAATATATATATATATATATCTTTCTACTTTTAAAACTATTAATTCTATTTATTACATTATAGTCTTTTCTCTCGACTCATCATTTTGTGAGGAGATTGCCAGTCCTAGTCCTAGCAGGTTTTAGTACATATAGGTGAGGAAACACTGCTTTTTCATTTCTGTTATTAAGTCTGTCCAGAGTTTGTGTTTTTAGCTAACTTGCACTGATCAGCCATAACATTAGCACCGCATTCCTGGTCTGTAGCTAGGCAGCCCCATGCACAGCAACTGCACTTTGTTCATACCTTTCTGTCATGGCCAGTATTAACAGTTTCAAATTCAAATTTTATTTGTCACATACAAATTATACACAGTAAAATATGTAGTGAAATGCTTAGTACGACTGTCCATAATGTAAAGAAGAAACTATCAAAGTTTCAGTAGCTCTTCTGTGGGATCAGACCGGATGTCCGATGTCCCATGACACTCTTGCTAGTTCACTTGCTTGTCCTTTTTTGCACCATCTTTGGTAGGTACTTCGCATAACATGCCAGAAACACCCCAAAAGACCTGTTGTTTTGGAGATGAATAGACCCAGTCATTTAGCCGTCACAATATGGCCCTTGTCACAGTCACCCAGATGCTCACGCGTTTCTCCTGCTTCCAACATATCAACTTCGAGAACTGACCGTTCACTTGCTGCCTAATACAGCCCAACCTCTCTGTTCAGGGAAAGCTCTGGTGTTTTAGCTAAGTGTGTGCTTCCATCAGGTGAAAAGAAAAATGATACTGTGTGGGCTACAGCGCCATGCATCGTGCGTTTGAGTACTGGGTGCCAAAAGAGTAAATATTCATATATTCTGTAGTTATTTTGTAGTTCAGACTACTTAATAGTTATTCGCTTTAGGTTATTTGGATTTAGCGACATCCACTGAGCCTGGAGTAAATAATTGTTTTGTTATATATTACACAGGAACACAAAAAGCAAATAAAATCAAGATTTGAATAGTTTAGCATAATTTAGCCATCACAGAGGCTCCGTGCCTCTTTTTTTTTTTAAGCCATTTAGTTTATGGAAATGTAAGTAAACTACACTTTTTTAAAAACTCATTAAAAGTTTTAGTATATACTACACAGAAACATACAGGGATGAGAATATTCCGCCAATCGGCGGATTTCCGCCTTTTTAAAAGGGAAATGGGTCATTTTTGAGATCGATGCGAATCCGGTGTAAAAATTCTTCACGGGGGACATGGTAATCGACAGGAGCACCGTCATCACTGGTCATATTTTATCCAAACACACACAGTGCTACCCTCGTTTTGTTTATCTGTGTGGTTGTTGTTATCGCCAACCACATATTGTCCAACCATGAGCAACTTTATATGGGGATTCTCCTGTAACAAAGATCGTATTCATAGTTTTTCTGTAAAATGTTCGTTCTATCCTGCATAAGTTTTGTAAGTTTCTGACTTAAAGTTATTGTCGAATTTCACCCCGATATTAAGAGCTAATGTTAGCATGTCAACCCGTTTGCTAGGTGAGGGACTCCGTCGGTCCGCATTTTTGATATGTTTTATCAGGAATGTGTGCGATTGTGTTTTATCAGGGATGTGTGCTGCAGACCACACACACACACACACACACACACACACACACACACACACACACACACACAGCTGATTTCTACTGTATATTTGTCGGTTCATGCAGGTATGGAGACGTTTGTGTTTCTTAAATATTATTAAAATATTAATAGTATTAAAATAAGATTATATAGTGTACTAATGGCAGCCTATGCTTTTAAAAAGTTGTATATGGAGCTGGTTTGTAAATGTATTTGCATATGAATGCATATGTTAATTTCAGTATATGAAAATAACTAAAATACTGGATTTTGGACTTCAAATTATTATTAATTTGGTCGCAGACATTTTATTTCATTAGATGTCATTTTCTTAAAATATTTTAAATATTTTCTGCCCATTTTCCTCCTTTTTCTTCTAAGCCTGTTCTTATCCCTGAACGCAAGAAAAGCAAACTGAAACTAGAGTTTAAAACTGGTTTATTTTTACATTTTTAAACTCCAAGTGAACGTGGCAAACCATGAGTGTCTGTCATTCTGGTTCAAGTATTATCCACTCGGGATAATGATTTCAAATCCCCAGCTACAAATACACTGTGCCATTGCCATGTAGTATATACTAATAATAGTAATGGTCATAGGTGTAATTGTTGTTATTGTTGTCGAGATGTATTTTTCCAGCAGCATGTTTTATATTCTACTCTGCAGGGCACTGATGGACATTGTAAACGAGTTGATCCCGGTTTCCGCAAACATCATTTTGTCCCTCTCGGCTGGACACGCTGCTTTTCACCTTTTCAGGGTAAATGATGAAGCAGTATTCAGCTGCTCAGTTCACTATCTGCATTGCTGTTTGACCCTTAGGCCAGATGTCTGTGTTTTAGGACACAGTGACTTGCCCTGTGTGTTATACTGACTGATCAGTCCTCAAACAGATAGGTGTAGATGTATTTCTCGAGGGTTGATTGTTTTTTAGCAGCTGGTAAAATATTTATTGATTTACATACAGTATGTAAACATGCATACAATATAAACATAGAGCTAAACTTCTCTGCTATAGTAATGATGTCTTTATGAGTCATTAGATGTATTATATAAAAAGGTGCATACAGGCTTCTGTAGTTATTTCCCAATCATGTATAAGATTTTATATAATCCTCTCTCTCACACACACACACTCTCTCTTTCTCCAGGACCACCGTGCTCCATCAGTGGGTTTTTTTCTGATGGCATCCTCTCAACTTCTGGCTCTTATCCCTCTGCACTCAGCTCTGTCACAGATCCAGAAAGATCTAGAATGGGCAAGCAAGATGATCGGTCCTTCCCTGTGTGCTTTCGGTTTTTTGTGGCTCAGCGAAGATCACTGGACTGCACATGTCCTCCTGATTGGTTCAGCGCTTCTTCCGATGCTCTCTGATTGGCTGTCGGAGGATGACTTGGTGATCATGACACGTTGTGTGTCCTTGTCAGCGCTCTCATGTGCTCTGACAGTGTGTTTGTTTGCTGGTAAATGGACTGGAATGGTGGGCAGTGTTGCCCTCAGCCTTCCTGCTCTTGTGTCCCCTAGGATCAGAGCTGGAAACTTGGCCTCTGTGATATCTTCACAGGGTGCCAGTCGGCTGTTGGGGTGGAGTCTGAAAGTCATCATGGCTGCAGGGTGCTGGATAACAAAGACAGCTTTAGATACATTTCTCCAGGATCTGAAGGGCTGGGATTGAGCAGCTAGTAAAATACTACCTGAAGCTCATGAACTGATTTCTTATCTAATTACATTTACAGTGTGATTCCACAGGGTGGCGCTGTTGCTGTATACCTCATAGGAGTCTGCTTGCTAGCAGTCTTGATGGGGACGAAAGAATCAAACAATGCCAAATTGCCTCGTGTACTGTAATCTTAATAAATTACTAGCGATGTGTAAGGCAAACTTTATCAGAAGGTGTAAACATTGCAACAAAATACATGTCTGCACCGCAACACACTTGCTTACTGAAGTAATATTTATGCTCCTGCTACATCTCATGTTTTTGTGGTCAACTAATGTAAGTCTGCTACTGATAACAATCCACATTGCAACTGCATATTGACGTATATTGACATATTGATTTTTATACATTTAGCATTTTTTTAATAATAAAAAAACTAAATGCCTTAAAGGTATAATTATATGTAAATTAAAGTATATATAAGCATCTTAACAAGTTCTATGATAGGATCAAACCTTGTGTTCTATGGTACATACAGTGCACTAAGCCGGATCTTGGTATACCCTGTTTAAGTGAGCATAAATACTGTACACAAAGCCTGTGTTCTCTTACTCAGCGGAAAAATAAATCACTGACCATCATCAATCATTCATCCATCCACTTCCCATTACAGTGAAAGATTTATTATAATCTTACCTGTTAAGCAAAAAAAAGCACATCAATCCTGAATCCTTTCCCCTTATATATAATACTCAGCACCCTCACACTTGTTTATTCGCTTACACTCTTTTGTTCTTGGTTGCTCCACCTCCTGTCTGTACAGTTTCACTTCTTTTATGCATGACAGAATTTGATGTATGTGATGTGCCATTCATGTGCAAATGTCCTGCCAATCCAAATATACTGCACTCCAAATTGCATTATATTTACAACTGTTAACTGTTAACTTGTAACAAATTCTTAATAAAATGAAGAATACATAGATTCAGATATTTCTCCCCAGTATTTCTTTATTTGCATGCCTTCCTTGACCACAGTGTTCTCTGTTTACAGTGTTGTGCCATGGAGGATTTTCACGAGATTGGGTTTGGAATAACTCACTCACGCTGTCTCACTCATTTGCCGAATCGTAATTAGGGTCATGCGGAGGCTGAAGCCTATCTCAGCTGACACTGGGAGAAGGCAGGGTACACCCTGAACAGCTTACCAGACCATTGCAGGGCCAACACACACACACAAACCTCCACACTCACACCTTTGGGCAATTTGGAACAGCCAATTAGCCTAATGTGCATGTCTTTGGACTGTAGGAGGAAACCCACACAAGCACAAGAAAACATGCAAACTTCACACAGAAATGCCCAAGCCCGGTACTCAAACCCAGGACCTTGCTTAGAGGTGGATGTGCTGACCACTACACCACCATGCCGCTGTTTAAAATAACTCCCCATTTTTAATTTGATCGTACACTTTTCCATTCCACAGAGTATAAATCAGTTTGATATCTCTAAATTTAGCTGGTACATGTTTAGGATCAGGTGTTATTGTTTTGCTGTGTCTGAAGTATTACCAAGAGATTAAACAGACAGAGTAGGACCACCTGGAGTACTAATGAGGGACAGGGTAATATCACCACACAGAGCTTGACACCAGTCTCATCTGGTTAAAGTCACTGTCTTTTGTCGTATTTGAAAGTTAACCTTTAGTATAGGTGTATTTCATGTTGAGAACAAAGACATGACACTAAAACAGGAACGCCATGACGTTTTTGCAAGAAAGGACAATAACAGAGCTTACCACAGCACTGCTGAATGTTTCTGAAAGCATGATCCTGTAAGTAGTTCTGACTAATTAAGTAATTAATTAGTCATTGTTTCCATTGTAACATCTCATTTACAATGACCTCTCTGGCAAAAGATCTTCAAAATCTTATAATGCACACATAATTAACCATTACACGCCTCAGCATCAATGGATGTTCCTGAATAGTCTCCGAGACAAAACTGTGAGGAGCAGAGATATGTAACATCGTCACTTTAACTCTCTTTAAGAGTTTATGTATATACTCTGCAGAAACATAACATGCTTTTTTCTAGCTTATATTTACATACCGTCGGCCTCCTGATAAAACCTGCTATCTTCATTTTTGACTGAGATTGACAAAAAAACAAAACGAAAGTACCATTAATGATCATACAGTGACACACACACACACACGCACACATATTTACTCTCAAAACGGCTTGATGGAGCCAGCAGATTTTTCAAGTAGAGGCAGAGGGCTATCTTTCTTAATTTATATTCATGCATAATCTCATTTTGACCAAAAATCTAATTCATCAGGAGACCAACGAACCATGTCAGAAATAGGCCAGATGAGCTCTGCACCTCAATCCAAGCTAATCGCTAAACAGTTTCTCTGTTTGACCTTTGACCTTGTCACAATGACCTTGACCCTGTAAATTTTGTCTGGGCTGTTTATCAAGAACTCCTATGTGGATCATTATGAAAATTTGTATGCAGTTTTCCTATGTTGTGTAGGTGTGCACAGGCTTGTTAGTTTCTCTGTTTAAACTTTGACCTCATCAGAATGACCATGACCGTATATATTTTGTCCTGGCTATTTCTGGAGAACTGCTGATACATCTGTCTCTGATGGCTATTTTTGAAAACATGCTGTGATATAAGAGGAATAATACACTTTGGGATATTATTCAATAATAAAAAATAATGAAACACTGTTGAATTGCCTCCTGCTGTTGAACATCATTTCGTTGTGTGTAATTTTTTACAGCTCCTGACTGCATGTAGTCAGTGCATCTGTCTCTGCAGATCTCAATACAGCAGCACTGAGTACACGTTCTGCAGCTGGCTTCAGCGAGGGAGGGGGAAAACAGAGTGGGACACAGTGTCCGTATTGGGAAAGGAGGGGGAGGAGTAGAAAGATATGTAGTGGTAGAAGAGCTAGCCTCATCAGCACCACGTAGAGCTGCAATCTGGGCCAGAAAAATGTAGAGAGTGGAGAATGCTGCTGCTGGGGCAGCATGATCTATAGTTCAGACTACAGGCAGCCTAAGCAGTTCATTCCTGTGCAAGGACAAAGAGCAGCAATGAAATGTCCTTTGGATGCTGAGTGAGTAAAAGCTCGGCTTCAATCCTTAATCAGCTTTTTCACTGAGGAGATTTATGTATTTTCCAGCAAACGGGACTGATCCGTTCTTCTTTTTCTCTGCAGACGATGTGGATATGACATGGATATGATTGCTGTAGGCTGTAAATATGTTTAGCTTGGTGTTGCTTGTCTGTGTTGCAGTGAAAGCAGAGTGGGGGATGTTCTAAAGAAGCTGAAGTGTGTTTTCCACAGCCATCAGTGACTAAAGCATACCTTGGAGAAGATGTATGCTTTCTATTCTCTGCTGGTCTACATCTTCTACACTGTTTTTAAGAAGGAAGAGGAGACTGCACTTGAAGGGGCATGTGGACAGACCACAGAGGTATATCTTAGCAAAGAACATAAACTCAGATTACTCTTGCTTATTCTCTATATGTGATGTATTATGGTCACTAAACATCAATGGTAATGTAGCGTTTATGTAATGTAGATGATCACTGTGACTGAAGGTTTTCCCTCCAACCAAGTAGGAAGTCGACCAAATTCCACTTAATTGATTAATGAATCGTAAATTTAAATCAATTTTGATTTGGAACCAGAGTTTAGCTGATCAGATCTGATACCCTGAATCCTCCATCTGGGCAAAGGAATTGCAAAGGAGCAAAAATGTAACATGAAAAGACTTGAAAATCACCTCTCAGTGAAACTAGATACACATAGTCAAACGTGACTTACCCAAGCTGATACTACTGTTAACACTAATGGACTTTCACATCACATTCTTGTCACGTATGCACCTCCACTGTAGGAGCCCGGCCATGTTTCCATGGAAACAGGGAGCAGGAGGAAAGGTGGCCACACCCCCAAACTGGGAAAAAGGCAGTGTGACAAAATGAGTGATTTAAGTAAGTGTTATCTTTAGATATGGAACTAATGTGTTAAGAGAAAAAAATTTATTTGACCCAAATGTATAATATTTTAATAAATGTAAAAAAAATGTATGAAATTTTATTGTTTTCAAACAAAGAAATTTGTTAGAATATGTTTTTGAGATCGTTACTATGTTTTTATTACATTCTCTTTTTACACTTTCTAATTTTTATATGTACTGCAAATGATTTTTTATTTTTTATTTTTTTTGGTGATTTTTAAGTTTTGTGTGTCATATGTTTAGCTTTGTATTTTATCCTCTATATTTAAGTGCTTCCATTAAAAAAAAAAAAAAAAAAAAAAAGGTTTACGGTGTATATAATGTGTATGGATATTATTGGATATTCAAGGTTTTAGTATTGGTAACATGGAGCAGAATGTGGTGTCTTGGCACCCCCCGTAGTAATGTTCTAATTATGACATAAATATTTATGTTTATTCATCTTATTTACATAATCCTGATGGTCATCCTATATCCCAGGCAGCAGCAGCAGCAGCAGTGACAGTGATGAACTGTCTCTCAGTGATGAAGATGGCGACATTGATGACGGTTATGCAATCCCGGCTAAGACACCTTTGGCAGCTTTCCTGTCCTTCAAACAGGAAACGGAAAAGAGGAGATGTTCCAGTGTCCACACTGAGACAGGGGAAAAGGTAAAGCGTTGTATCTCAAACTCATATGTGCTGGAATAGCAAAAACAATGGGCAAATAATTGGTATTGTTATATCCACACTTAATGGACATGAACAATGGTGTAGTCTGATGGGCTCTTCTGTTACTAGGATATCAGCTCATTTACCATGAGGAAAACAGGAAAACTAAAAATGAACCTTCTCTACTTGAAAATAAAATAATGAACACAATTAGGAATCGAAGTATTTAATGAGAAAAACATATATAAAAATATGATGTTTACATTTATGGCATGTGGCAGACACCCTTATCCCCAGTGACTTGCATTCATCCTTCTTTTTAAGACAACTGAGCAATTGGGGATTGAGAGCCTTGCTCAAGGACCCAACAGGGGCAGCTTGTTGGTACTGGGGCTTAAACCGCCAACCTTTGCATCGGTGATCCAGAACCTTAACCACTGAGTCACCACTACTCACACTCTAGTGGATGTGGATATAATAAAACAGTCATACCACTCAATCTCGTCATATATGGCTGATAGCTGACTGCTAAGCATCTCAACTGTTCTCATGTCATACATAGTTCAGTTTGGTGGAATAATTGTTAACTAAATTAAATAAAAATACATATTATCTCATGTACAATTTCTCATATCTCGGGCTACAGGTGTTTGAGTCTCCTCTGGTAGCAGTGATGTCACATCTACTGAGCTTCCTGGAGCAGTACTCACACCTGCAACAGCTCCAGCAGCAGGCTGAGCAGTACCGCATGCAGCTGCGCAGGCACCGTGTGCAGCACCGGAGGAAGATGAAAGCTCTGCGTAGTTCGTATCGCCAGCGTCTCCGTGATAAGAATAGTGTCATCCACAGCCTGGAGGAAGCTATTGCTCAACAGCATACCCCTTCACCTGATAATGACAGTAAGGATATCTGTTTGACTTTCTTTTCTTTTTCAGACAAACCAACTGAAGCGCGGGGTACACTTTATATATATATAAAGTGACTATAAATATAACCAAGGATTTTAGGCCGAAGCTACTAATGTCTACAGCAGGTCAGAATTGAAAAAATATGAGTATTTACTCATTCCTGTTTGTACTTTGAAAACATTTTTTCTACTGTAATAAGAATTCTTACTTTTTATTACAAAAAGTATGGCGATGGCCTGGCGAGCTGTCCAGGGTGAACTTCGCCCTCACCTGGAGTCGCCTGAGATTTGTGCCAGTCTCCCTGTGACCCTAATTAGAATGAAGGGGCTAAGAAAATGAATAAATTAATGAAGAATGTAGAATTATAATGCCCCCTTGTGGCCTGTTCCTCAATTATTTTTAAGCTGGGGTTTTTTTTTCACCCCCCTCCCACTGCATCCAGGGTCATTTCTGTCTACTTGCCCTATTGCACAATGAAAAACAATCCCAAAATTTAATCAGGTCTTCATTTGCCAAAGACCCTTGCTTGGTTAAAATGTTGTAGAAATCCGTCCGTTCGTTTTTGAGTTATCGTGGTCTCACACACACACACACACACACACACACACACACACACACACACACACACACACTCTTTGAACTTTGGAGGAGTGAATGTAAGCAATTTTAAAAGGCCATGTTAAACACTATTCCTCACAAAATATCCAGAATTCAGTGATCTGAAAGGAGAGCATGCACATGCACTGAGATCTAATATCTGAACCTTACACAAAGTAAAGTCAGTATATATGTACCAAAAGGGAGGTAGCCAGTCTTGAATGATTTTAGTCAGGTGGGGAGATATATCAGTTTGGATCCTTAGAAAATACCAAAGAATTTTCTACCACTATCTGTTTATGGTGCCCGTGTGTCTTAATAGAGCCCATGATCATTATTTGATAGGCTACCACATAATGAATATACCTACAAATTATGCAGTGGTCAGTAAATCCAGGGAATATAATATTTTTCGTCAGTGTTGGCTAGCTAAATTTTGGTTGGTTCTGCATAACATTACATTCCCACTGACAATGCTTTGACTTGGACAATGAGGAAATGATCTTTCCAATTTCCCAAAGATGTAGATTATTACACTGAATTTACCAAATTATTCAGTTAGACACCATATAGCACATTATTTTAACCACAGCACAGTACCACTGCTACTACTACAAATACTACTTTTACTATTACTACTACTACTATTACTACTACTAAGAAGAAGAAAAACTTCTACTTTTTTAATAAATGGGATTATAACATGGGTGGTCATGCTTGCAATTCACAAAGCTTAGATACCACTTAACAATATAGTCCATTGCATTGTGTAGATTCACATACACATAACACAAATATAAACACACTGTTGCAGTGTAGCTTTGGTTTGGATATCATGTAAAACTGTACAATGTTTAATTGGTGTTGGTTAGGTATACTTTAGGAGAAATCAGTTAACAAAACTGCTTCAGTGGCTAGTTGGTAAGCATCTGGATGTACATGTGGAGTGCTAGGGGAGGAGATGATATCTGAAAATGATGGAGTTCAGGGTGCTTTGTTTTGTGCAACACTAAAACAGCTGTGTGGTAGAAGTGCAAGATAGTGACAGATGAATGTAATCATTTCAAATGAAGAGGCAGTTTTTTTGTGGATGGAGCAGTAAATCTGCTTAAACTTCACTGGTTTAATGACAGCTTTTTTATCTTTTATATTAAATAATAATTTGCAATAATTTACCTTTAGGGCAAAAGAGAAAGGCACACCTAGTTAGCAAGACAAGGTGAATCATAGGTGTGCCAGAGCTGCAGGTCCGCCTAGTCTTAGTCTGCCTAATTTATCGAGGTTTACACCAAAAAAAAAAAAAAAGATGAGATTCTGCAAATGTACTGGGAATAATATGAATGGCTGCCTAGTCCTAAGGTACTAATTATATAACATCACTGATTGACTCTTCCAAAGTCAAGTTACATTGCCCAGTTACTTAACATTCTTTACAATTACATAGCTGCCCTTCCTTCCTGTAACATCTTCCCATATTCCTGAATCTCAGATGAATGTGCAAATAAGAAGTACCATATATATCCACGCTCCACACCCTACCTTAGAAAGTCAGATGCATGGCCTGCATTTGCAAACTGGACTATATTTTATGACATATTAACAATAGGTATCACTCATTCATTACTGTGAACCTCATACTTAACCAACTAGATCTGCAGCTCTGTACTCTTATATAAAGGTTTCAGAGACAGGCTTCATATTACTGAATGTTATGAATTATTTGGTAACATCTAAAATATATAAAGGGTAGAGAGATTTATATATTATATATAAAGGTTAAAGAGATTTTAAAGCAGAAGCTGAAAAGGGCCAACTGCTAATTCAGTTTCTGGATGGAGTTTTTTGCTAAAATGTAAAGAAGCAGTGAACCAAGCTAGAGCAGAGAACAGATTATTACATTTACTCACCAGATTACATTATAGAAGAAAATTATGACACATAGGAAAAGGAAAAGATGCCAAAAAAAGATAAACATTTCTGGACTCAGGTGCTTCAATTGACGTAGATATGATTTTGAATTCTCAGTTTATTTTTTTTCTCCACACAATACCAGATGATCCACATTCTAACAGAGCAAAGCACCAGCAATGCATGCCATGGGAATTCCAATGTAATTGTTGATTATTAAGAGAGAGTGTGTGTGTGTAGCAGGGTCTCCAGGCCTGCATAAGTTGGTGCAGTCACTGTGTGGCCTGCAAGGGGAGAGGAGTCTGCTGCGAGGCGAGTTACGTCTCCTCCACTCGCAGCTGGAGCAGAGAGAGCAGGACCGCCACTCCAAAGTACAAGCTTTCCAACAACAGGTAACACACACACACACACACACACACACACACACACACACACACACACACACACACACACACTCTCTCTCTCTCTCTC
>JAQMYF010000001.1:30598885-30613250 GCA_030014195.1 Neosilurus mollespiculum
ATATTTATATCTTCATCTATATATATATATTAAATCTTCATATATATATTATAATTTCCTGTTCGACCATGTTCATGTTACAGTACAATTAACTATTGCTTAATTTAGTGGTAATGTGGCATGATGGCAAAGTGGTTAGCACTTCCATCTAACAGCAAGAAGGTCCTGGGTTCAAGCCAATGGTGGTTCTGTGTGGAGTTTATGTGTCATCCCTTTCTTTGCATGGGTTTCCTCTTGGTGCTGCAGTTTTCTCCCACAATCCAGGGCATGCACGTTAGGGCTAACTGGCTGCTCCAAATTGTCCCTCGACTTGAGTGGCGACCCCTGAGTTATACAGGCTGTAGGCTTTCTGGTGAAGATGATTACAGCTCATGAATGAACAAATGAATTTAGTTTTAAAGAGGCAGACAGTGGAAATGGCAATAATAGTAATACAATATGGTATCGCTGTTGGGAACATGACGTTCTTCTCCAGAATGAAAGTAATCAAGCGTAAAAATAATAATGTTTTACCTCAGGGCAAACATGCATGTGTACTATACCCAACTGAGTAAACATTAGACTGTGCAAAAACTGGCTAAAGCATGGACAATGAAATAAAAATGCAATAAATCAATTTTTGGATTAAATGTTATTTTCCATTTCACACAAGTGAGCGACTGGGGTCTTTCACAAGGCCCCCAGACATATGGCTTGCAGACATACTGCTAAAGTTAGTGAGCTAGTTGAGAGCCATGAGGACTAACAATGTTGTTCACAGTCATTATGATAATATTAGGTATTTTCTTACATGTAAATGAGACATGAGGTAGTTGAATATGGCAATGTTGTGGTACACTTCCTCACAGTACTCTCTCTCTCTCTCTCTCTCTCTCTCTCTCTCTCTCTCTCTCTCTCTCTCTCTCTCTCTCTCTCACATGGACTTGTCCTCTCCACCTCTCCAGCAGTTGCCAGGCAGTGCACATTCATGTGTTTTGGATGAGTGGAATAAGAGGAAGGGCCTAAAGGAAGGGCTGGGATTTTTCACTTTGATCATTTCAAAATCTAGCTTACTCTTTCTGGCTTGTAGAAAATGAACTACCACACCCGTAGCTAAAAGTTCAGTAGTTAGCAGTGTAAATGACTGGGAATAGTCCCATAATTATTAATGGTGCATTTGTGTGTACTGGCGACACAGTTTGGCTAAAGCCACACAGAAAGCTATAGTCACCCGAATCACTTTGCCTCTGAACTGCGCGTGAAATCGCTTTTTTTACATGGTCTACGGAAGTGAGATGGGAAAAAAAGGTTTTGGGGAACTCAATGTTTGGCAGCATCTGTCAATCAATGTTATTTTTAAGCTCTGATTGGTTATCATTGTAATTGCTCGAGTGAAAGTTCAGCTCAGTTGAACTCCGTGTTCCCATCCCTTTCGCTACCATTCATTGACTTTGCAATGTTGCTTGTCGCTTCCTATGTAAATCCGGCTTAAGAGATTCGGCTTTACCAGTGCACACCCACAAAGGTACTTGTGGCGTGTTACAGTTAGCGTGAATTGAATATGTTGTCTTCAGCAGATGTTAGACAGCTGTAACTGGCTAGTTCGTATCAGTATCACTCACTGTCTCGCTTACTCATTACTGCTTACTCCTACTGTGACGTGGGGAGGCTGAGCCCATCTCAGCCAAAACTGGGAGAAAATGGGGTACACCCTGAACAACCCATCGCAGGGGTTATATCAGTGTTTTTTATTATTATTGTTGTTATTATTATTTTGTTTGTTTTCTACAAGATGTTTTGTGATGATTCCTTCACAGATTTCAGCAGCAATAAACGAAATGTCCGAGGCCAATAAGGACCTTCTGGAGAAATACAGGAAAGAAGTTGCTCTTCGCAGGAAATGCCATGAGCAACTGGTAGAGTTGAAAGGTAGCCTCTGTTTCTAATAATCTATAATAATAATAATATGTTTTAGTCTTGTTTAGTAATTTTATTAAGTATTAGAATTCTAAAAAGCAACACATCACATGTCTCTTCCAACAGGCAACATCCGTGTCCTGTGCCGTGTGAAACCAGTCCTAAAAGAGGACCAGCATGACGAATGCCAGGCTGTTGCTGTGACCACAGACCCACACAATGAATCTGCTCTCTCTGTCCTGAGTAAGGGCAAAGCAAAGACCTTTGAGCTGGACAAAGTCTTTCACCCTCAAGCTACGCAGGAGGAAGTAAGCATTTTAAAAGCAGATCATCGTTTCAACGATTGAAGATAATGGTGTGTTGGGGGTTGTCATCATCTTTTCATCATTTTCTTTACATCAGTTTATAAACGTGAGCACAGGAGGAAGTGTAATGGTGATACTTGGCTCATACAATGGTACACAGGCATTCTAATACACAGTGGGAACCAGAGACAGAAGGACATTGAGTGAAGTGTTGTTAAACATTTGTGGCATAAAACACAATTATTATTCATTCATTCATTATTCATTCATTCATTCATATTCAGTGTTCAGCCCTTTATTTTGATCAGGGATGGGGATCACTCTGTCTAAAGCAGGAATACATGCCTTATGGGATATCAGCCTATTTCAGAATGCACATATACACACATTCACACACACACTCACAGACTCGTTCTTACTATTTGGGACTGTCTTGGCTATTTTTGTCAGATTCCACTATTTGAATATTGCCTCGGGTGTATTAAGCGCCATTTTGATGAAGACCTATAACTCTTGAGTTTTTGAGGAGATGTTGCAGGTGCTGAACCGGTTTTTGTATCCAACAAAACCAGTAAGTAATGCATTATAATAACATGTTCTTTTGGCTTCCTATGTAAAAAGGTTAATGATTTGTATTAAAGAAAATATTTTAAGATGAAAGTGGAATCAGCTAATACTTATTTCTTAGGTAATTTATTAATTTATAAACAACAGCAATATAGCAGCCATTTTGAACCCTCAGCAATAACCACTGGAAATAGCCGACAAGTCCCAAATGACCTGCCCCAAAAATAAAAGTCGTACTTACTCATTCACTCATTTGCCGAACTGCATAGTCATACTAGGGTCGTGGGGAGACACAGCTGACTGCCTATCTCAGCCGACTGCCAGTCTTAGCCAACAGTGGGTGAAGGCAGGAAACATCCCGGACAGCACACCACACCATCACAGGGTAACACACATAGCCGTACACACTTATACTCACTGTTGCATGTCTTTGGACTATGCAAGGAAACCAGAGTACCCGGAGAAAACCAAGCCCAGGACTAGAACCAAGGACCTTCTTGCTGCGAGGCAGACATGCTAACCACTACGCCACAATGCTGCCCAATAAAAGTAGTACCGGGTGCAACATGGCTCTCCCATCACCCAAGGCATTATTTTAACAGAAAAGAGAGGTTTCCTGAGTGTCATTCTTACCTACTTTGCTTTATAGTGTTTTAGTCTGGCTCCCGAGTGAAGTATCGACAAGGTGCGTTACTATCAACCTGGAGATTGCGAGTTTGAATCCAGATGGATGCCACAGCCATCCGCGACCAGGGATTCATGGGAGCCAACTGGCCGAGCTCTCACGGAAGGGAGGGAAGGCATAGGCTCCTCTGTCACTCACAGAGATTACCAGCCAATCCATGGCCGTCTGTGAGCTCATTTGTACAAAAAGGTTGGACAGCGCTTTCCCTCAGAGTGTTAGGCCGCCTCCAAATGCACATGCGCAGCAGTTCATAAAGAGGCAGGTGGCAGCATCGCATGTCACAGAGAGGAGGAATGTGAATGCTTATGCCCCTCCCTGGTTGGTGGTGGTCGTATGTGATAGGGAGGCAACACTTGACAAGTGGAAAGTGGATACAACTAAACATAAAAAATTAACAAAAGAATAAAAAAAATTTTGAGTGGTTTAGTCTTGTCAATACATACATTAAGTTGGTTTCGGGAGGTGGGAGGTCACCAAGAGATCCAAGAGAAATCTTCCACAGGTGCAACTGAAACTTTACACAGACAATAAGTAGCTTGAGCTCAGGATCAAATCAGCTCTTTCAAGTGTGTTGTTCAGATATGCCAGATTTCAAAGTCAAATTTAGATTACTTAAAACAGAACAGGCAAAGGTTAAAACCAGGCTGAGTTGACACATATAGAAACAGGAACTAAAGGGAGACAGAGGAACTAGCACCACTGTCAATACTGTTCAGAACTTCTATAGAAAGAAAGACACCTTTTTTTGCTGTCAAGAAGAAAAGCAGAACAAATACCTATCAGGTTTCCTTTCAGGGCGACCATGTGTATAATATTGATAACACAGTAAGACTAGTAATTAGAAACTAAATTAAGAAATAAAAAGTATAAAAAAGTAAAATTTGGTCACATTTTTTAAACATGCAAATAAGCAATAAAACATATGGATATACAGTATCTGTCCAATGTCTAACTTTCAGGTGTTCCAAGAAATCGAGCCCCTGATCACCTCATGCATTGATGGATATCATGTCTGCATCTTTGCTTATGGACAGACAGGCTCAGGAAAGACCTATACCATGGAGGTACAGTGACCTAAATCATGATGGGGAAAAAAGAGAAAGGTTGAGAAACATCTTTTTAGTTGATCACTGTGATGCATGTGTGACCTCATCCTTTTTTATTTTAAATACTTTATTATTATGGCTTTAGTATGTTACAGCTGCTATTCACAACTAAACCAGTGGAATTAATGCATATGAACAAGGGGGAAAGTTTGCATAGACAAAGATAACACAAGTTAACTTACTACAAATCATTTGGTGTGTGTCACTGTGTACATACAGTATGTTAATTACGATGTATTTGCTGCAGGTGAGGTTCAGCGATGTCCTGCCTGGAGTAAATAATTGTTCTAGTGTATAGTACAGTGGAACATAAAAAGCAAATTATATCAGGATTTTTAAAGTTTATTTTTAGATATTTTATATATGAGCTCCGTGCACTCAGCAAGCAGAGTATAAGCATGGTAATGGATTTTTTTAATTTAGAATTTTACTATATACTGCACAGAAACACAAGAAAAACAAACTAAAACATTTTCATGGTTTATTTTTACATTTTAATGCGTGAAAATGATGTTGCCATCTGCTTCATGTGACAGTAACAAATTGTAAGCGTCCATTGTTTTAATTCATACGTAATCTACATGGAATAATATCTATTAACCCACAGATAGTAAACCAATCAGATTGCACCGTTCCCCTGTAGTACATTCTAAATTTTCATAGTCCACTGTATTTGGCATATCACTGTCAGATGTTATGCACTATTTTCATCAAACCACACCAAGAAAAACATGACAACACTTCATTTCCAACTGACTTTGCTTTATATTAAGAGATTATTAGTTTCGTTTGTTTTATTTGAAATTATACATTATATATTATACACATTCTATTCAAAATCTATAGGAGATGCAAACTTTTACTCTTACCTGTACATCCATTAGTTAGCCACAAATATTTATTTAAAATGAATAATAGTGTAATTTTTCCATATAGAGTTTATCTTTATTTTTGATAGTTTATATTTTCCTGTCTATGATATTTAACTGCATTCATCTGCTGGATTTATATTTTTATATATAAAAAGATTTATACATACAGACACACGAGCAAAGAAATGATAAGATACCATACTGTACAGGGTCCTGTGGACAACCCAGGTATCAACCAGCGAGCTCTGAAGCATCTTTTTAATGAGATTGAGGAAAGGAAGGACATGTGGACTTACACAGTCACTGTCAGTTCTGTAGAAATCTACAATGAGGTCCTCAGGTATCATTTTCTGTCTATAAATACCAAAACATTAGATGGAACACTGTAACGGAGGCAATTTGGGTATCTTTTCTTGCAAGTAATACATGAGCAAAGCAAGTTTTTTTCCCTCTAACTCTCAGGGATCTGCTGAGTAAAGATGAGGAGAAGCTGGACATCAAAATCAATCCTGATGGCACAGGCCAGCTACATGTTCCTGGTCTCAGGATTAAAGAAGTCAAAAACTTTCAGCATATCAAAAAAGTGAGTCTCTGAGTGTTGTTTCATTCTAGAATTTTGAAAACATAAACAACTTGTTTCTGATGATCTTGGTGATCGTGTGTTCCGACAGATTCTGGCAACAGCACGGAGAAACCGGATAACATTTGGAACACAAATGAACCAGCATAGCTCTCGTTCACACGCTCTGCTCACCATCACAGTGCAGGGAACAGACCTCGCCACAGGCACCAAAACCACCGGTCAGCTTCACTAATAAAATATACCCACCACCTTCCATAAATATTCACCCCATATTAAAATTTTAAGAAAATTAGTATCTTGAAGACAGTGATAGTGTCTTGGTGGACAGTGTCCGTTAAGCAGATTGTTTTTTTAACGTTTATTTACATAACGATCGTGCGGCATTTTAATTACACAGTGAGCTTCACTCAACTAATCCTGTGACAACTGATGGTGAATACTCATGTAACCACAAATTCACACTGTCTATTACACTGCCTGGCCAAAAATGTCACACACGCTTTACACATCACTTTTAGCCTTGAGCATAAAGGCGCTGGTCTTGCGATGGTCTTGATGTGGAATTAGATTGGAGCTTTAAGAAGTTCAACTTCTTCTGCGAACTTGCGAGAGAAAACTAAGACCCAGCACATAAACCTATTCTGTTTTGAACAACTAAATGACAGTACACATTTGCTGAATGGACTCCAAAAACAATTTCTCTTCGACACGCTATCTTGTAGAAGGACAAAGTCTGAGAATCTTCTGGGATTAGACACACAACAAATTAAAAGAATAATGATGAATAAGACCGGCTTTAAGCACCTTTTGGGCCCTGTTTTGACAGGAGCACCCTGAGGAGGGGAATTTGATGATGATGGTGGCATTCTTGCTTCAGTTGGTCAGGTCGAGGCTCAGCAACATGACCAGCTTCTCCCATCAATGGAATTTTTCTTCCCTGATTGCACGGATATAAAATTCAGGCTCAAATATTGAAAGTCCAAAGTTTTGGATGTGCTGGTTTGATCTTTTCATCATCAGTTCAAGATATCAGTGAAAAGTGAACTCAGGATGTTTTATCAATCCTGTTTCTGTAGATCTACAATCCTGCAGATTTTATTTCCAACCAAACTCTAAACACACCTCTTTTAGTTGAAGAAGAACCTCTTTAGGCAATGATTAAATGGTCAGGTGGTCATGATAAGGGTTATCATGGAGCTAAAGTCGTCAGGGAGGTAGATTTCCAGGAACAGGGTTGATGACTACTGATTTAAGTGATGAGCACATTCCCAGTGCGGTTACATTCATACCATCAGATGTGTTTATCAGTGTGGCAGAGATTACTCATGGCTATCATGTTGAATAAAGTTACATTTTGCTAAAAGGTGTTGAAAAAATTGGGGGCTTTTGGGACACCTGGTGGATTATTACCCCCATTTGAACATTGTGGGTTATGTTGTATAGATGCATAATATATAATCCCACTAAAATCTACTTAATTTCCAGATTATAATACTACAGGAATTTCAAAGAAGTTAAATACTTACGCAAGGCAAGTTATTTTAATATGTGCAATGGGATATAAATCAGCTGTAGTTGTATTATATACTAAAAAGAAAGTTTCATTTATCAAAGAAGCTTCTAATGATTCTTCTCACAGAAAACCAAAGCTTAGTCATAGACTAAAAATATCGACTCAATTAGTAAACCAGATAAGCTTGCCCGGTTTGCACAACTTGTTCAGTGAATTTTCACAATCAAGCCTGCATACCACTTTCTATTCGAGAGCAGATAAAACAAGTCTAAGATTTACCTTTAATTGCCAAATACACATTTTCAAAATGACCTGAATGACTAATGGCACTTTTAATATCTGTGTTGTATTGTAGAATGAGCTGCTTTGTTTCTATTGGTATTGAGTCCAGTCCTCCTGTTTATCCCTGCTCTAGGTAAGCTGAATCTGGTGGACCTGGCTGGATCAGAGCGCGTGTCCAAATCAGGGGCGGAGGGTGAGCGGCTGAAAGAGGCTCAAAACATCAATCGCTCATTGCTGGCACTGGGAGATGTGATCCAGGCCCTGAGGGGCCGCCAGACCTACATCCCCTTCAGGAACTCGCGCCTCACATATCTACTGCAGGATTCATTGGGAAAGGGCAACAAAACAGCCATGGTGGTGCAGGTGATGTAAAAGTGTCTGCATTCATTACTGCAACAAATCACATTAGTAAGATCTACATCATGATCTAAGAGTGCAAGGAGGGTAAATTAAATGATATTTAGGGGATAAACAGAATAGAAATAGATAAAGAAGTATATTCCCTTGAAGCCTGAACTGTGTTGCATATATCCCTCCTTATCTCCTTAGTGGTTATTGCATCTACTGAGGAGGTTATGTTTTACCTTTTGTTTATATGTTTGTGTTTATCTTAGCAGGATACTGCAAAATATATATATATATATAAATCGGAAGACTCCACAAGATTTTGTTTATGATCCGGATCAAATTCTGAATCAAGGAATTTTCTGAACGATTCTTTATCATTGTGAGAGAAGGCCTTTTGTGTGTGTGTGTTTGTGTGGTAGCAGGCCCAGCAGGGGGTGCTATATTCTTTATATTTTTGGGGTGCTTGGCAGAGGTTTGTGCTCTCCAAATGCTCTTGTTGCATCTGACCTGGATGTTTTTGTTACTCTGTAACCTCTGCCATGGAGGTTATGTTTTGTTTGTTTGCCAGTTTTATTACAATTTATTTTTTTTGGAGGGGTTGAGTATGGCCCAAGTAACACTCCATTAAATTTTGGTTGTGCTCTGGATCCAGGAATATTTTTTAAGGTTATTTAACATTGTTAGATAGGAAGGAGTTTTTTTGTTTTGTTTGGCCATGTGGTATTACAGGTGCTGTGTACTATATTTTTTCAGGTTGATGGAGGATTGCATTCTACGTGTACTCTAGTGATTTATAGTTACACCTTTTATTATGCCACAAATTAAAAGTATTTCAAACTACAAAGTGTCATTTAATGGGGCTTATCTATCTTATAAATCCCAAAGGAGATGCATCCAACTAGGACAATGTACACAAACTTCACCTCAATGACCCATTATGGTTTTCATCTTTTTTCCCCCCCCCTCAGGTTTCCTCTTTGGAGAGGAATGTCGAGGAGACCTTGTGCTCACTGAAGTTTGCGCAGCGTGTGTGTAAAGTGGAACTGGGCCCTGCTGCACGCAAGATTGAAAGTGGAGGCCATTGTGAAAACTACTCCTAAAACAAACTCCACCTGCACACTTCTGCAATTAGAAATCCAGGCATATTTTTATCCCAGGTTTTTTGACTGAGATTTCTAACAGAGGCTTCCAGTTTATTTTAAGGGCTACACTTTCAGGAAGCCACAGAAGTAGTATCTATTTCTTAGTGCTGAGTGTTGTCGAAAGCCATGCTTAACGCCTGATGGCATGAACAGCAGTGGCAATGCTTCCAGTGTAATATTCCTGTGTGCTGATTGCGTCACTGCACTTTAACCACATGGTCCTGCTTTCTGAAGGATGGTTTATTTACTGGACACTCTTGGGTACATCTGAAAATAGATCATGGCATTTTATTTACAAAAACCACTGTATTATCACTTCACTGAATATTGAGCCATTTTCTGGTTAATGCAGTGAGCTGTGGTGTGTGTGTCAGTAGTTGATCTACACTGAGGTAATAAAAAATGTACTAAGAGCTTTTGTGATCATGTGACTGTATGAAGCTCGATTTTGTGTTACTGTTATATTAATGTGTTGAGGTGGGAGTGTTAAATTTGTGCATTAAGTGGCACAAATGTGCGGCAGTCTGGAAAACCCAGCAGGCATTGCTGTGGCATAACGGAAAAGAAAAATTACGTTTCGGCTTGGTTTTGGTAGTATTTGTATTTTTCGCCCAAAGTCTGAAAATATAACCCTACTGACAAAACTGCTTTTAAAAAGCTCAAAATACATTTAGAATGAAAATGGTTTCACTTATCACCTCTACCAAGGTCATGCTTTACTTTTGGACTGTTTGATTGTAAGCAGGTTTACACAAAAAACTATGTGGGGATTTTAATGAAATGTCTTCCACGGGTAAGGCTTTGGACAAGGAAGAGTCAATTAGCTTTTGCAGTTGACTTGGATCAAATTCTGGATCCAGGAATGTTTCCAGAATGGTTTATTTGGAAGTGTTGGATTACAGCAGGCTCAGAAGTGGGGGCTGAGTAATTTCCTTTTTACCCCTCAGCCAGTTATGGCAGGAGGGGTATTGTCGTTGGCTTAGTGGCCGGGTGGGCAATTGGGCAGCTTTCTGAACTATTGAGCTTTATGACCTACACCTGTGCGTGGGGTAGCTCATTTGCGTATGTGACCTTTCACCTGGAACATATAAAGTTTGTCCGGGCCATTGCTGGGCTCATATGCATGATAGCTTTCTAAACTTTTGCATAGGCACTCCCTATGACCTAAACCTGTGCTTAGGGTGGCAAATAAAATGTTGATTGTCCAAAACTCTTCATATGGTAGATGCCTTTTGTCCTCTTGAGGCATCCTGGCTGAGGGGTTATGACGTCCTACAGACTGGTCATTTTTTCAGCTTGGCGGAGGTATGTGCTCTCTGAATGCTGTCATTAAATCTGCGTCCGGCCTTTGTTTGCAAAACAAGTTTCCCAAGCTGCCACACATAAGAGTCACAACTTATATCATTTCCCATAATTCTCATTTAACACTGTATTTTGCTTTTGGTGATTTATTAGCAATTATTATTATTACTGTAGCAAATGAGAAATGCACTTTACTTCCACAACAAAACTCGGTGCTTTGTCCATAGAACTAGTGAATATATCCAAAAACAGTTTTTTTATTTAGTTCTGTTTGTGTCATTTTCTGTTGGGAGATAAATGAATATTTATAGATTTAATGTAAATTATCCAATGTTTATTTATTATGTAAACTATCCAATGTCTGAGGTGATAAAGCTGAAAATCATGACTGGAAATTTAACAAACCTGTATTATAACCACAACACACACACACACACAAAATAAATATATAATCTATATCTATATCTATATCTATATCTATATATATATATGAATTCTGGTTTTGCACTCCAGGTGAGTAAAGCAATTGCATTTACTTTTAAAGGCATATATTATATCTGCTTGTTATTAAAGCCAAAAAGGGAATTGTTTTTGCTATAAACACAAGGACTGTCCTTGCCATTAATAACAGATTTCTACACTCACTTTAATCTCTGACTTTGCCTTGGAACTTTCCTGATCACGTGTACATCAGTGACACCTGAATAAATAACCTAACGATGTCCCTCAGCTCCTTCATTTATAGTATACTTTGTGACTGAAATTCATTGAGTCTAAAATGGTTGCATTTTTTTTTACTTTACTTTGTACAAATAAGACAAGGCCAGATTTTTATGTACAAAACACTAACAGTTTAAATAGAATTCCAAAGATCCACAACCTGGGTTTGAGACCAGGCTTAATCTACATCTATGAAACCCCATAAACTCATTCGAAGAGTAACATTTCTGAAAAACCAAGCAAACCAACAAGAACAACAGTAAAAGAAATAGATTTTTTTTAATGTAAAAGAACGGTATCTGACTTCAGGATGGAGATACCAAATAAAATGTAAAAAAATTGTACATCACCACCACCCCCTCCTTCTTTCAGTCAACTGCTGACCTGACCAGATCACTGATGCTAAGCATCTCAGTTCATGTCACATGCCGAAAGCTACTCGTCTTTCAGAAGAATTTGAATGATGTGGAACGCCTATCTCCGGAAGTCGTGCTTAATCCGAATCTGCCTCTTCGAATGTGACTGCTCCAACAGTATCAGCCAGTTCCGTTTCGCTCCCCTTCAGCCGTTCCCCTGCGTATAGAAAGAACACATCAGAGAAAATAGCTAGGAAAGGGCTTAGTGCTTTGTCAGGTTTTAGCAAACCACACGATCGACTTTAGAGAAAAAAAAGAAAAAGACTACATGCATAACTGGGTCATTGCAGCTACTAAATAGAACTAATCCCTGTTTTAGAATCCTTTTAGCAGCAGTTGGGGTTTTATTTTGGTTCTCGCCTTTTTCTCCATCAGTTTTTTTTCTTAACATAAGCAGAATAAACATTTACTCTCTCAGCTCAACACAGAATCAAACAACATTAAAAACATTTTATCTACTGTCCTTTTATTTGCTCATTTTCTTCACCATGGCCTGAATGTAGTTTTTAATACTGCTGTAACACTTATGTTTTTAATTCCTGGAGTACACTGTGTATGTGCTTTATGAATAACATTCATGAAAAGGCCAACTGATGAAGTATCTCAGTCAGTTCTGTTCTGAACAGCATTGTGAGAGAGAACACACACACACACACACACACACACACACACACACACACGTGTGTGTGGGTACACACTGAGCAATGAAATCTCCTATCGAATCCACACAGCAATTACCACTTAGGTATGACAATCGTTACAGCATGCAGTTCCTGGTACTCATCAGGTTACCATATAAACATTTAGGGACTGCTTAAATGCAAATCGCCAAAAAAAATTTAACTTCTCCTGATACAATGTGTATTCGTTTTGATGATGCCATCAATACAATGTCATGTAACCATCACGTTATGACCACCCCCTCCCAAAAGTTTTGATATTGGCTGAAAATGTTATGCAATGACATGGAAAATAATCTAGATCACACAGCCTGTATGACTGCTACACACAGACAAACAAGATCCTCGCATGACGTGCCTTTGGTGGCCACTATATTACCAAGGAATAAAATCCAACAGATGCAACATTCCAATAAAATGGCTGTTGAATGTTGCATCTAAGCTTGCCCCAACAAGCAAAATAGTATCTCTAAAGTGCAAGGAGTAACATTTCAGTTACAAGTCTTGTATCTACAGAATAATTGCATTATTATTATTATTCTATTTTCCAGAAAAAAAAATAGGTCCAGACGCTCCCTCCATAAGGAACACTTCATAATATGCCAGTATAGAACAAGCATGGCAAGTTTGAAAGCCCCGGCTTCAGCATGCGACAAGTAAATGTCCGGAAGTCCAATATATAGTTTTTTCTCTGCAACCTTGAAAAGTAGGTCAAGGTCACTCACACACACAAACTCATCCTAGCACTCATAGTAGTTAGCCAGCATACCAAGTTTGAAAGCCCCAGTTTCAGCGTGTGGCAAGATGGACCCCATTCATATAGCTCCCGAGGAGCAAGAGCTAAAAATCAAAAGTAAAATATTTGTTTAATATTTTATATCATGGAATTTTACCAAAACAGGTAACAATATGACCCAAAATAAAGCACAAAAAACCATAATTTTAATTTTAAACATGTATTTCCATAAACAATGATGCAGTATTTTTACTGACACTTGGTATCCACATAAGACTTAACAATAAAATTACCAGCTTTAAGATCATGAACAACAAAAAACAATGTGTACAATGACCCCGAAACCAATTATTACTACTTTTTTTTTTTTTTAACTAACCTCGTATTACCACTGGACTGAGTACTGGTTGGTTAGTCAATGTTTTCGCCACTCAGTATCAAGAAACTGATGTTCAATTCTTCATGTGGACAACTTTCACAGTGGAACCACACTCTTCAACACCTTAAATTATTATTTTCTATAAAAGTCTAGCTTAAGGCAGACCTTCATACATTAGTTCTAAACCTATGACAGATATCAAATAATATTTGTAATAAATTTGTCATAACCCAAGTGTCCTAAAACATAATTATTCTGTAATTGTAAATGCGAACAATAAGCTGCTTTTAGTCAAACTCTTGAGTAAAGATATATATATATACACAAGGAAAAATCATTTAGCTAAAATACTCTTTAATAAGCACCACATGCTACTAGCACAATCATGGTAGCATTTCTTAAAATGGCCTAAATCTTCAGACATCATCTGCTCTGCTAGCTCTTGCAGAATATTTTCAGTCTTTTCAGACCTTGGCTCACTTCTAACTACACTATTTGTTGGGCAGATCAGTCTGTACTTCCTCAAGCCAGATGTAGGTAACTACAGAATAAGTGTACATTAAAAACATTGTACTGTGTTGTCTTTATTGTACACGCTGGCTGGTGGGACGGATGGACGGACACTATAGGTTCTTCTTGACGGTCCAAAAGCGATGGTTAGATGCTTTTTCCTTCTCAATGGGGATCCGCAAAGTCCTGCGCTGGGGATCTGCTATTGTTACTGAAATCGATCTGCTGATTTACCGTGTTTCCCCAATAATAAGACACTGTCTTATTTTTTTTTTTCGGCTCAAAAAACACCATAGGGCTTATTTTCGGGGTAGGTTTTATTT
>JAQMYF010000001.1:30622773-30634794 GCA_030014195.1 Neosilurus mollespiculum
CTGAGATGGGCGCCAGCCTCCCCGCGACCCTAATTAGGAATAAGCGGTTCAGAAAATGACATGACATGACATAATATAGATGCTAGTGATACTGGTAGTGATAATGGCAGGAGCCGTACTATCACAGCCTGATGGTAATGGTATCGAACACCCAGTGTGTTTCTGAAAGAGTTCTATATTAACTATATAAGTGTGAAGACTCTCCTGCTGGTGGACTAGACTGCACTGAACCAACTAGTGGGCGGACTAATCAACATCAGGTTGTTTTGTGACGAGACTGCGCAAACAACTAGACATCAGGAGCAATCTTCATCTACAACCTCTCTCCCTCTCTGTAACTCCGTGTTGTTGTACGGCTCAATACTTCTAAATCTTTAATAAATCACTAAAGCAACTTCATTGCCTAACCTGCTTTATTCCGAACATTTCGGAAGCTCGCACCCACTCGTCACAAATTGGGGGCTCACCCGGGATCAAACACCCTTGTTTGTATTGAGCCACAATACTGGAGTCAAAGGATTTCCTAGCAAATCCTTCCCTAGAATTTCTGGATGGTTTGAACAAGGAACAACTGAAGAATATCGCTACAACCCTTGGAATTGACGTAAAGAAGTCAAAGAGGAAAGATGTCATTAAAGAAACCATACAAGAGGCTTTAACTGAAAAGGGTCTGCTACCAGGAGGATTGACACAAGACCAGAGTGACGCCCAAAGCACCTCAGTGGAAACCATAAAGGGCGAAGATGAATCGGCGCAAGACTCTGATGACTCGCGACTCCCAAGGAAGATTCCAGCGGCTGCTAAGGGTGAAGACAGAGAAGCTAGGCGCCAAGAATTAGAGGTCCGCCGAATGGAGGCAGAAACCGAAAGGCGGATCTCTAATTCTTGGCGCCTAGCTTCTAATTTGTGACGAGTGGGTGCGAGCTTCCGAAATGTTCAGAATAAAGCAGGTCAGGCAATGAAGTTGCTTTAGTGATTTATTAAAGATTTAGAAGTATTGAGCCGTACAACAACACTGAGTTACAGAGAGGGAGAGAGGTTGTAGATGAAGATTGCTCCTGATGTCTAGTTGTTCGCGCAGTCTCGTCACAAAACAACCTGATGTAGATTAGTCTGCCCACTAATTGGTTCACTGCAGTCTAGTCCACCAGCAGGAGAGTCTTCACACTTATATAGTTATTATAGAAGTCTTTGTGACATTACCAACTTACAGCTCAAGTGGTAGGCCTCGTCATAGTAGGCCTCAGTATGACATCATTACATCACAACTTTGTCACAGTCAGTATACATTATGCTTGCGTTGTCATGGGAACTATATTAACAGGATGTGCCTCTTACGTCACAGAACCTTGAGACAACAACAGGTTCATCTTACCAGATGATGTTCTGGGGATGCCTTACAGTATATGTAAGATTTATTATGTAATTCTTTTTCCCTGGCAATGACTGAGCAAGGAGAAACAATCTGAAAACATGTATTCAGGACACAACTACTCCCGATGTTACCCCAGATATGTGGTTATAACTGGATATTTCATGGAAATTTGTCCAGAAAGAGAAAAGATTGTGTTGAGCAAGTTCTGTAAATAAAGATAACTAGTACTACAGAGATTTCTGGATGTGGTGGTGATGGAAAACAGTTGACTGACGTGATGGGGACAGATGCCAAGGATGGAAAAGGATGATCCGCTGTGGTAAACCCTAATGAGAGCAGCCAAAACAAGAAGAATGGGAATGGCCCAATCTAACTGGCTTGCTACCTCTGACATATTATATATTATCCCCGATTGGATAATGCTTGAATCAAAATGGCTGATTCGCAGTATTTAGCATTCACTTGAAGCAAAAGGCACCATCATTTGTGATGGTTTATTATGGAAAAACAAGCCATAACAAGAGTGTACAGAGATCGTGCCAAACTTGCTGTTAAGCAATTGTCCATACAAACCAAAATGCCAAAAACTGTCAACTCTCATAATGTTAAAAAATCTTTTGGAAAAATTCCTGCATCCAGAATTTGATCCGGATCATCTCGAAAATATGCGTTGTTTAAAGCCCTGCCTCTGGTAGAAATGTCCTAAAAACCCAATAGAACCTTTTTGCATAATCCTGTCCCATAACAACAAACACAAAAACAGAGGGGATAACACAGCCTCCTTGGTGAAAGTACAAATCTTGTTTTGGTTTGTTTTTGTATTATGTTTCCATGTGGTATACCCTAAAACTTTGAATGAGTCTAAAAAGACACCATTACACACCTTATCTAGCTCAGTGCAGAGATAATTGTTAATTATCAAATGAAATTATCCCATTTACACTAATGTTTCTGTCAAATCAGTCCTGGCCAACTGCAAAATCCTCTTCTCATTTCATCAAATTTTACAGAAGCTAAACAAACCATAGAACAAACCAGTTTAGGGCTTCTAAAGTGACCAATCTCGGTCAACCTGTTATTTTACAACTTTAACTCATTATCTTTTAATGTTATAGAAACGAAGCAAATCACAACCTAAAACCTACAATTAAAGTTGTCTTAACTGCTCCACTTACGCCCATGTTTTACTAGGGCAGTGGTGCAGTCTTTAGAAAACAATGCAGACAGGAGGTAGAAGCTGGGAGGTGTTCTTCACCCGTCTGTGGAACCATTGTTTTGCAACTGGAGCTCCGATGCAATTTTAATGATGCATGCTTAGTCACAGGAGACACTCCTTTAAACCTTCCAGCTGAGATAACACCTCAATTATGAATGCCACTAGGATGGCGTGGGGCTTTTTCTGAATTCATTCGCAACAAAACCCTCAGGTCACACATCTACTAAGCAGGAGAAATCCTTTCTGTAACAAACAGTGAAAGCAGGAATTCTGACTCGACTCAAAACAGTACCTTACCTCTCGAGAGAGGCCCAAGGTTCAATCACGTATAAACAATGAGTGTATAAACAATGGAAAATATCCACTGAAAGCCTTGCCTGAAATAGAGCTGAGACAAATTGGCGACCCACAGCTCTAATCCATGTAAACATTGGACAGAGAATAGTAAGGGGCAAGTTATTTTCTCGTGTGCAGGGCGAGAGTGTGACGATACTAAGAGCAGAAAACGTGGTGCTGGAAGCAGAACTTTATATGGAAAATCCGTGTTTGTGTGTTTTTACCTGTGTCTTTGTTCTTCTTCTTCTTCTACTGCTCTCTTGCTGTCAGGTTCTCCTTCTGCTTGTTCCCTCCCCTGTAAAGAAAAACCGGATTAGTGCAACTGCAGATTGAGTGTCATTATGTCCACAAGGAGCCACCCACAATTAATGAGAACAAAGTGACCTGGAAAACCACAAAAACCATTACTTAGATTCAGGAAGCTAGAACCATTGTGTCTACCAGATTCATCTTGATAAGTCTCAGCTAACTTGACATATATAATGATAAGTGATTTGGGAAATACTGCATGGTGGCGTGAGCTCGCTTTGCAGGCTACAAACAGAGGACGAAACAATACATTTCTCTCTATACTGTTCATGATTTGTAAAAAGAAAACTGATGTGTGAAGATATTTGAAAACCACTTTCAGGTCTAGCTACACATAATACATGAAAAGGTCCTTGTAGCACAGTGCTGATGGTATTGATTCACTTTGACAGTAGTGCTGGCTGCAAATTCCTACAAATTCAATCATTCTTTGTTTCGAAAAAGGAAATCATTCCTACCTGTGGCAATTAGACTCCTACATATAGCAACAACATCCACTGTTATACATTTGTATTTTGCCTTACACTTACATTCTACTATTTATCTTATTGATAGTGTTCATTCTATTTAATTGTTTATAGAGACATTCTCATTTTTATCTTCAACCTATAACTGGAGTGGAGCAACTGTGTGCACAATTTCCTCTGGGATGAATAAAGTACTCTGATTCATTAACCAATGTTACTGTTTCTATACTAACAATTCAGTCACAGGGACATGCCTACACACAAATAGAGATAAATATATAAATATAAGTCTATGTTCATATGCTACACTAACCTGAGATGTAAAAAATGTTCTCCATACATACTACTATCATCGGGCAATACGACTTAAGTTTAACAAAGCCACACCAACAACTTGTTCAACTAGGTTGGGTCGAAAATCATTTCTCCACAGAGGCTTTCAAACCACCAGTGAGGCTGGTATCCTACAACAGAGTATCAGGGCCAAATTGGGCGGGGAGGAAGTCATGATACTATGAGAAGAAGGTTGTAGGCTAAGATTATGAGAATAAAGTCATAATATTACAATAATAAATTCAAAATGTTAGAAAAAAGTTGCAATGTTACAAATAAAAAAAATAAATAAATAAAAAAAAGTGTAAAATCATAAGGATAATCGTAGACTTAAAGCCATACAGAGGGGCAATCAGAAGAGCCAGCTTGCCTCCTGCGTGAGAATGAGAAATGTGGAGCAGCTCATGAAGTTATACTTTAATACAGGATTCACACACAAAAAAAAATAAAAAATTTGTAGGCTCCACCTACATCAACATGGGGCTCATTATTGCAGTGTCTAAATATCCTGATCTTTACAACTGCACACAGAAACTTTCCAAGAATAGCCGGAAATGCGATTCTTGGTCGGCTTTCCCCGATAGTATATAGTTACGAACATTTAACTTTTCTCGTAAAATAAAATCTTTTTATTATGATGAGGTAAAATAAACTAAAATTATATAAGATGATAAGAGCTATCACGGATCTACTTCAGGGAATTAGCTCGATGCTACTCACAGTTTTACTCATATCTATTTTCGTATCGCTCAATGGAGAAGCAACACGCTTGTCACTTTCTTTGTACACGCCGCTTTACAATGTTTGAGAATCTAGCATTGCCCCAGTTCTAAGCTCAACCCCCATAAGATTCATTTTTAATGTACCCTCCAGGAAAAGCTACTGAAAGCCTTCAAATGACTTAATCCAATTTATAATGGGTCATGATTTTAATTTATTTAATAAGTCATTTAAATTATAAAAGATTGAATATTTTGTATGTCTATCCCTTGAAGCCCTCTTCCCTTTAAGAGCTCCTGAAAGTTCTTAAGTTACTACTTCCTTGAGAAGTTGGCGGTAATGCACCTAAAAGCTGTTTGTCAGGCCAGCAACAAAAGAATGCATTACTACAATGAATGAATGCATTGCTATTAGATTAAATGCTACGATATTAGACGCTTCAGTACAAACAGGAAAATAATGCAAATCCAAAACACTACCACAGGCATTAAAAACTAGATATTTTTTTGCCCAGGAAGTGTGTAAAGTGACACAATAATTGTTAATTATATGCCAAAATAGTGTAAATGACACTCCTATTTTGTTGCCGAATGAACTTTGCCCAATATAATGATGTCAAACAACTTAGATTTAGACTAGCTGGTCCAGACTGGAATTTCTAGTACCACTTCAGCAGAGCAGCCAGCTGTCAGTCATATTCCATACGCCCATTTCCATAAAAACTAAAATAGTTGACAAATTTGTCGAAGTTGGGTATAATTTTGTCACTTCACTTGAACAACCAGCTTGAACAGTCGGAGACAGTAATGTAGCACCTGGCCCTGTGCACAGTAACTGTCCCAATTACAGAAAATGCAGTTTCTTGTTTAAACAGTCTCATGGTTTGAAATTTTGCATTATTGATCTTAATGCATCTTCATTAGTTTAAATGCAGACTCTTGTTGGGAGCTTAAAATTTATCTACTTAATTCGGAATGCCACAAATTTTTTTCTACTGGTGACATTTCAGACGGTGCATAATTTTTAGTTTCTTACTATTTTTAGATGCATGCTACACATTTCCAGGTGTTTGAATCATTCTAGTAATGACATATTTTACAAGGCATGTTTCAGCACTTTGGTCAACTGCAGCTGACATGCTTTTTCAGACCAGGTGGGAAATGAAGGTAGTTGTTTTTTGTTTTTTTAATTTTCAGACTTTTCTCGATATTTAAGGGCATACAACAATAACTAAAATTCACTTAATCAGGATCTATATACTAATTTTATAGTTAAGGCTATGTGTTAATGTTAAACTTTCTTTTTTGGCTCATAAGAGCTTTGCAGACAGGATCTCCAAAGTTGGGTGCAATTTTGTTCCTGCTGTTCGTAGCAGTCAATCTTTGTGATTAAGGTCATGTCTAAGCATATGTAGTTAAGTGAAATCCATCTTTTAGTGTAAGCATTTAAGCCACTCTACTATACCTATCTTTACATGGTATACCATAAATGATTGCAAAAACTTTAACTGTACTACAACTTGATAGGCTCATTGTCCAGACTGTACGAAACGTGCCAACAAAATGTGTGATAAAATAAGAACACAAGCCAACAGAAACATATGCTGCCACAATGCTATTAGACAATTACATGGCAATTTCAATAAGACAAAACTATTTGTGTCTTTCTATCATCTATCGTACATGTACCTAACAAAATATGAGAACTTCTTGCATATGAAATTTGTTAAGCATAACAAAAATAAAGGAGAATATGCCCAATGTGTAAATCAGTCTCATGCTGACACTCCAAAACTCGTTGGCCTTGCCCAATCAAGAAAACAATAATCTGCAAGAAGACCCTGTCAATAATGTCGAAGAAAATTAAGATGAGGATGCGGTCACGGCATTGGACACATCAGAGCTGATACAGAAAGATTCAGTTGTAGCTGTGCGGTCGGCAGAGGAAATACCTCCTTGCAGTCACTGATATATGCCTGAACTTAGAGACAGATGCAACAGACAGTTTTGGAAACATATTTGAAAAAGGCAGTAAGGTTGTGAAGGGTCAATACTACGAACTATTACCCAAGTCCCAGAAAACCTGCTTCATCAACATCAAGCGTACAGCAATGGTGCCCACTAAATGCAGTATGCCTGCCACTGGAGTTGAAGAAAAAGGTCAGAGGTCGACCAAAGGAGTGCTTCAGAGTTCCTCATCAGGTGCATGAGGAACTTTTGTCTCTCGCTACTTGATAGTCTAATATTTATGCTTGTAATGTGAGAAATTATAGAATAAGTGGCTTTTATAGAAATTGTTTTATTTTGATTTTGCTTGGTATGTGGAGTGTACTAACTTTATAGGATGGTTCAAAATGCTTTTCATGTATGCTTTTAATGGATGGTGATTTTCTACATAATAGGCATAATTAGACCTTTAGATCCATTTTGTTAAGGAGATATTTCAGGTTATATGTACAGTATATATAAAACTATTTGCTCTATTGGTATGGTAACAGTGTGACAGCATAAAATATCCATGTAATATGTAATGTTCCATTGCCGTACATTTTTTGACTCAACTGAGGTACTGAACATGAAGAACCGACATCATACTGTTGCCTACAACATTTTTTTCTCAGTTGTTATATTTGTTGATGTGTCATTTATAACTTGCTTTACTTGTATTTTCACGCAGCATCATCAATAGAACTGCTTAAATAGTCATGATGTATAAAAAAAAAAAATCCAAGGTTCAACAAGCATTACTTATGTTACATACAAGCCAACATATTGTAATGATCTCTCTGTTATTCATTTATCCACTGTGATTCTGTAATTTCATCTTGAAATTGAAGTTAATATTTGAGTAAAATCAAAGATATTGGTATATTTGGTGAACAGTAGTGGTACAAATATGAAAATAATTGTGAATTTCTTAAAACTAATGGGCATATATATAGTGTTAATGTGTACAAACGTTGAATCTGTACATGTAGTTATTGATCCAGATTTGTGCAATTAATAAATACAATTTTACCAGTCCTTCATGTGTATTTTTATGTTGAGAAGGACAATAATGGTCTTTTTTCACCGTTATTGGGATATCGAGAGCATCCTAATTGCACTGGTGTTGCATGACAATGAAGCCGATGGGAGCTCTGTTCCTATGTAATTCACAAATCCCAACATGTTTTCCTATTATGCAATAATATGCAACAAATTTCTTCTGAAATATGGGGTTGCTTTTTGAGCCCTCCATGGTACAAATTTGATACAGTTAGTGTGCATGTGGCCACCTGCATTCCCTGGAAAGGGCTGAGAGCTCATGACTCAGAGATAACTACGTCAATGGCTGGTTAACAGGAAATGCGAGAAGGTTAGCAATTGAGGAAACTCAAACCACAGATGAGAAACAAAAAAACGTGTTGATTTTAGTATGTAAATGTAGATGATTACAGCAGCAATAAATATTTCAACTGGCAAGAAACCTTTTAACCTTAACTGATGCAGTGAGTAACTATCTATTTCTTAACCAGGAAGATCCCAGTATCCCAGGGTAGTGGAAAAGATGTGACTGTTTCTGAAGAGTAAACTTTTTGGCCTGCATCATGCTAAGGAGATCCAAGGTTGCTGAAGTTACAGGAAGTAAATTAAGAACTGTCTGACTTTATTACTATTAAAACCTGGAACATCATGCAGTGTGGTCCGAAAAAAAAAGAAATCTTGAATGACCCATGATCAAAGATCATTTAAATGCTTGCTGAAGTTGAAGCATTGACAAGAAAACTCATAGCTATGATTATTAGTGAAAGAGCATTTCCACTCCACAGTGCAACAAGAACTCTCAGTATTGAGACTAAACAGCTGTGTGCCCATAAGAAAAGTGTTTGTTATTTAAAATAATCAGAAGAAAAGCTTCAGTTTTCATGGGAACATAAAGATTGGACTGTGGACCAATAGAAAAAGGTCTTGTGATCTGATGAGTCCAGAATTACACTATTCCAGAGGGATGAGCATATGAGGGTAAGAAGTGATTTATCCATCATCAGTAGTGGCCACTTTACAAGACTCAAACATTGAAAGACAGGTCCAATGAAATGTTAGTGGGTGCACTCTACAAAAACACCTTGAACAGGACACTATCCAATCACGTGTCAGTTGTCTAATGCAAAAAAATCATACCGAAAAAACAACCAGTTGCGTCAGGTAATGTCCACCTCAACCATCAGATTGGGAAAAATGTGTTCAGTGATTCTGAATGTTTTATGATTGTTGGTACAAGACGAGCCACCTCAAGTACTATACAGGTGCTTTCAGACTGGAGGAAATGTTGGCAGAAGTACCCTGCTGTCTGTGTGTAGGAAGGCATCAATAAGATAGCCACTTTGTACAACTGTGGTGAGCAGAAAAGCATCTCAGAATGCACAGCATATCATTCCTTAAGAGAGATGGGCTCAACAGCAGCAGATCATGTCAGGTTCCACTTCCATCAGCCAAGAACAGAAAGCTGATTCTGCTGTGTCACCCAAACTGGACAGCTGAAAACTTGGGAGCCAAAATAAATGAATAAATAAGTAATTTTTTACAATGCAGCCTGGGTTGATAAACCAATAACATAACATGAACGCAGACTCCTTTGTGTCAACAGTCCTTGTGGGTGGTGGAGGTAATGTAATGGTGTGGGGAATGATTTCTTGGTATACGCTAAGCCACTTAATACCAGTCAAACAGTATAAATCAATGAGAATTGTTGCTGACCACGTGCATGATGATTAGCTATAATCAACATGGATCAGAATCCCAAAGGAATATTTCCAACATCTTTTTCAATCCGTTTTAAATAACTGCTTTTTGTTTGTTTGTTTAGAGTAAACGAGGCACGTGTTCAGAATTAATACAATATTCAATGCTCAGTAAGTGTAGTACAAAAACTATATAAATAAATATTATTTTACATTTTTGTTGTTTGCATTTTATTTCATTCTATTGTGTAATCGGGCAATCTTCCTTCATGTAACATTAATAATCAAATCATTATGCAAATTAGTTAATTGCGTCAGCTTGCACGAGCTACTTTCCCCTGAAAAGATAAGTTATTTTACACATTTAAATACTATTCCACTAAATGTCTCCATGGAATTAATTTTATTGTCGTATAAAGTGTATTAACCCCTGCACCACAGTTACAACGCAGCTAAGCTACAATATAAACACACAAACGTGTTTGCTTCTAAATATAGCTGCACGCGTGTTTGCTTCAATCTTTCTTCTTCCTGCACACAAAGTACTTTATGAACTTCATCCAAAAAACAACAATTAATCACTAAATCACTTTAGTCGGCTAATTAGCTGTTAACAAATCAGTAGCAATGTCAATGAATAACTGCAATGCACGTTTGCTAGCTAGCTAGCATAGTGCAAGTGTAAGCTATGGCACAATACTGAATATCAGGATACAATTCCTTCGTGTAGAACATAATAAATGCTGGGGGTTTCTTGTGAACTCACTTGAAGCTGTCGCTCTCTGAGGGCTTTTAGCTTTTCTTTCCTTTTCAGAGCTTGAGCTTGTAAGGCGTTCACAGCCTGCTGCTCCATGATTATTTCTGTCGGATATCGACTACGTATCCTGCCACAGGCCAATAGCAGAGAGCAGAAAGCATCGATTTGCCAGTTGTTTTAAATGCCATTGTGGACTGAGGAGGGTTTTTTTTGACGTAAAGGCCACGCATTAAGGCATCTGTGACGTTATTTATGCCTCAGATGTCATAAATAACGTCATAGATGCCTAAATGTGTGTCCTATACGTAATTTACAAGAAAATGTAAAATTATGAAATATATATATAATTTTTATTTATTTTTTTAGATTTATATTTATATATTTTTATAAATATTTTTAGAAGAAATAGACACTCCCCTCAGCACTTTCCCCACTAACACCCCTCTCACTCTCCTGGGAGACTTCAATCTCCCCTCTGACAAACTTCAGTCCTCTGGCCTTCTCCCTCTTCTCTATTCCTTTTCTTTAACTTTCAACAAATGCTCTGCCATACACAAAGGAGCGAATCTCCTAGATCTTGTTTTCAGTCGTCCCTCCCCAGTCACAGGCATTACTGCCACGCCACTTCACATCTCTGACCACCACATGGTTTCCTTTACTATCACCTTACCTATTCTATCTAACACCAGCTTTCAGCCTTCTTCCTCCACTTAGCAAAACCTCCACCCTGTATCTCCTTCATCTGTTGCTTCCTGTACTTTATCTCAGCTTACTGACCCAGTCTCCTTTTCTTCTCTACCACTAGAATCTGCTACTGACACTTTCCTCTCTTCACTCTCTGCATCTATAGATCTCCTATGCCCACTCTCGACAAAATCCAAGAAGACTTCTTGCCCTGCACCTTGGCTCTAGGAGGTGCTGCGAAGCAATCGTAGACAACTCAGAGCAGCTGAGAGAAAGTGAAAGAAATCTAAACTTGAATCAGATCTGGCTTCCTACCATGCTCTACTATCTACATCTTCATCTGATGTGACTTTTGCTAAGACAGCCGTCTACAAGAAAAAGTTGGACGTTGCTGCACAAGACCCACGCAAACTCCACACCTCATCTTTTCATCCTTACTCAATCCATCTGCTCCACCTCTCACATCCTCCCTGACTGCTGAAGACTTTGCTGACTTCTTTGATGAGAAGATTAAACAACATTCACTCCCACCCCATCTCCTATACTACACAGTGTCCCCTTCCCTTGCACAGGTTTCCAATCTCACAACTGAAGACAACCAGCAAGTTATATAATCATGAAATCCTACCACCTGCTCACTGGATCCAATCCCTTCCACAATACTCCTCACTATCTCTCAAGACCTTCTCCCCTTTACCTCCACTATCATCAATAACTCTATACCATCTGTCATGTACCAACAGCATTCAAAAGAGCCAGGGTTCTACCCTTCTTAAAGAAACCCTCTCTGGTTCCATCAGACATCAGCAACTACAGACCGGTATCACTTCTTTCTTTCCTTTCTAAAATTGTTGAACGCACTATTTATAACCAAATATCTTTCTATGTTTTGCAGAATAACCTTCTTGACCCTAATCAATCTGGCTTCAAAGCGGCACATTCCACAGAGACAGCACTCCTGGCTGTCACTGAGAAGCTACATGCTGCAAGATCAGCCAAGATGTCATTGGTCCTCATCCTCCTCGACCTTTCAGCAGCATTTGACACCGTCAACCACAAGACTCTCTTGTCCATCCTCAGGAGTCTAGGAATTTGTGGTTC
>JAQMYF010000001.1:30658956-30669894 GCA_030014195.1 Neosilurus mollespiculum
ACGCTCTTCCGATCTATACACACACACACACACATATATAATGTGCTCCATCAATTAAGTATTATTGTTATTCCTGAATAATATGTACCGAATTTAGTTTCACCCGGACCATTCTTGAGCTGAAGGCTTAATGTAAACAAATTGTTTTATTCCTTGTTTAATCCTCAACAGGGTTTGAAGGGTTGCAAATTTTTTTTGTGCACTTTTCCATCAATGAGCCTCATCATTTTCAAGGTTGCACTTCTGCATTTTCCTGTTACAGCAAGAAAACAAAGTTATCAACACAGGTTTCGACACATTAAACCTTCTGAAGTGAACCTTGCCTTTAAGAGTGGTTAATGCATAATGAAAGGCAAACCATCCAAACTCTACTGTTACACATGAACATATGCATAGTTTCATTCATATGGTGGTTTTTATTTACAGTTTTAAGGCTGCAACCTGTTAGAATCTGTCTGATAGTTTGCATTAGTCTATTTGAAAAGGCTGCTGTTTTACTCTTATGAGAATAGGATGTGAATCCCACAGTATATAGATAATAAATTAACAAATCAGATACAAACTAATTAGCTTCTGAATAAAATAAAACACAAATACAAATCATATGCACTAATGTTGACATACATCAAACAAGAGTCCAATATTAAATATGAAAGATAACACACAGTGCCATGTATTGATTTGCAAATTAGGTCCATATGACGGGAAAACACGGGGTGATCCCGTGACTTTTCTCTACTTTAAGGATTACAATGTCGCCTCCATATGAGAATTGCTGTTTTTTTTTTTTTCCTCTCTCTCTGCATGAAAAAAAGGTTCATGAAACAGTGCATTTTAATAGAAACAGATATAAACTATGCATGCAAGCTTTTATTAAGTTTGGGTTTAATTTCCTTTTAAAGAAGTGAAGGGTGAGCAAGCGATAATTTTGCATGTTTTCAGACAGCCTTCAAGAGAATGTCTTTGGTTGGTAATAAAGTAGTTGGTGGCTCTATGTAGATTGACAAAACGTACCAGATGTTGTAGCAAACGTTGAGCTCCTGAGACTACTTGTAATGCTAATATATATGAAGAGTTTGTTCTATTGTTTTAATTATGAGAAAAACAATCTTTTTCAGTAACTGTAAAATAAAGCTAATGATAAAAAGTTATTGAAAGGTACTGGAAAAAGTGTTTTATTTTATTTTATATATGTATACATATATGTATATTGTAAATATACGTAAATAGTTGTTCTCCTAATTAAAACTTTGGGACTTATCTGTTTTTGAAAACAAACTCTTCATATATTCATCTTAACTTGTCATAACCTTTAGTTTGAACTTTTTGACCTATAAAACGTAACCATCGTCTGAATATTCCAGTTTCAGAATTCAAAACTACAAACTCCACAACGAAACCAAACTTATAATTACTCATCTGAGCATTTAGGTACCTTTCTTAATCGTTTCATTATCGTTACTGAGTATTTTATAGTAACTGAATAATATGCTTCAAATCAACACCCCCACCACACGCACACACACACACACACACACACACACACACACACACACACGCACACACACACACACACACACACACGCGCACACACACACACACACACACTCACAAACACACACAGGGGGTATTGTATGTGATAACCTCTAATCCCTCACATATCTGTGCTCTTAATTAGGTTTTAAATGACTCCTTCATGCATGCTCGGGCTGTGTGCTTGCTAACAGAAAGCTGAACGGTGAACCTTAGAGAAACAGTCTTTGTGTCTGCTCAGCTGTTGCTGGAGTCAGAGTCACTCAGAATGCCAAACACCAAGAACAGCTGCTTATTCAACCATATATCCATCCAGGCTGAATTCAACTCATGGCATGTGTGTTTAAATCTGAACTGCCAAGTCAGTCTCCTTTTGTTGATATTTATGGCAGTTGGCAGACACCCTTTTTTCAGAGCCACTTGCATTTTTGCCTTATTTATAAAACTGAGCATGTTTTATAAAACCGAGCATACACAGGGCCTTGCTGAAGGGCCCATCAGTGGCAGCTAGTAGTACTGGGGCTTGATCTGCAGACCTTCTGTTCACTCGCCCAGAGCCTTAACCACTGAGATACCATTTGTTTTGTGATTTAAGAGCAGAGTGAGTAAGTTCCTCTATAAGCAGGTGCAATTATAACTGTATGAAGCTGCTTTTACAATGGAAGGTACCGTTATTTCTGCTGGGTTTCACTTCTAATATCTAAATATGACATTTTAATTTCCCATGATTTCCCATGTGCTTTCCTGCACTGAGGCAGTAGGCAGGATAACAAATGTTGGAAAATTTGGGGTATTGGGGGTTTATGGGTTCATTAGGATTAAGTCATAGATTAATCTGTTCTACTTGGTGAAAAGTCAAGCCAAGGATTATGACAAATAAACTACTTATCTGTCAATCTTGGTTAGGGCACAAATTGAATTTAATGACCTAGATTACTTGCCACAGCAGTGTGTGTGTGTATGCTGTTCCACCATCAGTCTAGATGGTAGTGTTTAAACTAGCTGACTTAGCTATATATAGCAGTGGCATTGTTAAAAAGGAAAATTCCTTAAATGTTCTCTTTGGTTCCTCTTAGGCCCACAGAACTACATCTTTGGCCATCAAAAGTGTTTGCAGTGCTTTTTTATTCCCCTCTTTGTGTAACCCTTAAGGGAGATTATGTCATGGCTCCTTCCGTCCGTTCGTCCGTCTGTCTTGAAATCTTCCAAAATCAACTACTTCTACAGATTTTATCTGAATTTCTTCAAACTTGGTAGACACGTTGAACGTGTGATAAAGATCAAGATGCACATTATCATATAATTATGATTGAGTGATGTTTACCAGCATTATTACGACCGTAGTGAGCTTCACCATGCAAAGAATATGAATATTATCATACTATAATGGTGATCAGGTGATTTTAACACAGTTATGTTACCACAAAAAAAACTTATTTGCATTCCTGAATAAAGACCTTACTCAGAAGAAAGACTCGAAAAGGAAATAATAAAAACAATTGACATAATCATGCAAAGAAAAAACCCTTTTAGCTATCTTATGAACTCATTTCCAAAGTTATATCAGTACTATGATTCAATTTCATAGGAAAAGCTTATTTGGGGGTGGGGGTGTGGGCGATGGATATTGCACTCACTTGAGCTCTTGTTCCTTCATGTGACTGACCCTACAACTCATCACTGTCACAAGTACATGTATTCTCATCAAGATGTTTTTGTGGATCTTAGTGTTTATGTAATTGTAGTGTACCAAAGAACTATTAAGCACCAAACACAGTGTGTCCCTTTATACCTCATAGTTATTTCCACCTCTCACTTATAGTGATCCGAGCCCTTGTTGTTTTATCTGTTCCTTTACTGTAAGATACGTAATAAAGCCTATGGAAAGGAGAAGATTATGCTAAAGAGAACATTAACTTCTTACGTGTCTGACAGGAAGCTCAGGTCTTTCTATACTTCTGAAAAGCATCCCTATAAAATCATAATGACAAATGTAGCTGCTTGAGCGAATAATGAGAGTCTATAAATGAGCTAGCCATGTAGATGTTTCTTTGTATTAAGGAATGTGTGTTGGTATACCTTGCAATTTTCTGACTTGGATTACTATGTAATAATTAACTGTGGGAGAAACGTGCAAGCTGCACGCAAGTCCACCAATAGGAAATAAGGCAGCGACAGTGGCAGAAACGGAAGCAGCGATGAGAGGAAATGTGTGCCGCTTAAAGTGACTTGGCATTTCCTGGTTGATTAACATAAGCAAAGAGACAAGGCGTAAAGTCAAAAGAGAGAGAGAGAGAGAAAGAGCGAGAGAGAGAGACAGTGAGTTTGTAGGAGTTAGAACAGATGTATGTGCCAGAAAACATGAGTGAGAATAAATGTTTCTGAGACTTGTAGCCGAGGTCCCTCTGAAGAGACTGGGATTCCAGTGTCCCTCTTCATCTTCCCTCAACTGCCATGAGACATGGACTGGCCCCCAACAGAACAACAACTGGTAAACGTCAGCCTTCTGTTTTTCCAAAGGATGCAAAATAGCTGTGACCAAGTGGGGTTTTTTTAACACGGTGCATTGTCTTGCCTTGTTTTTTAAAAGTGCTGTGGTATTTTGTCTATCTCAAGAGTATGACTCGTTTGTGGTGAGTTTGATGATGAGCCAACTTCCTCTAAACTCATCAAGCCGTATTACTATGTCTACATGTAGCATGTTTTCCAGCATGCACCACACGCCGTAGGCTCTGTCAGGACTTCTTGCTGTAGCTCGACATTTTGGTGGAGGATGTCATGTAGGCTGTCAACATCTTGTCATATCGAGGGACTACGATTCTGGTGACTTTGTTCAATGAATGCAATCATAGATGACGGGATGATGACATCTGTGTTATGATCAGTAACACTGCAGGATATTGTGAAATACCACAACTGGTAATCAATTTGATTGCAGTGAGTATTTTATTAGGAGATAATATAATCTGTGCTAACACTCACTTAATTCTATAAAATTACATAGAATATTAAGTTTGTATGAAATAATGGGTTTTGGGTTGGGGTATCAACTCTTGTACTTATCTGATCTTTAAATCAAGTACAGCATCATTCCAGTTGAACAGATCAAGACAAATCAAGCCATTCCATTTCCATTTGCCTGAAATTTAGGAACCCACTGAATTCGCTGCATTCGTCAATTACAGTTGGGATTGTAATGAAGACTGAACTTTGTCACATCATATCTTCATCACTTCCACCCAAAATATTTGTTTTTATTGCACAACTTTGTAAGTTATGTAATCGTGTGATGGTGTAAAGGATTGACCGTTATCCTGAACCATTTAACACAAATCTAGGTTCTCACTTTTCGCAGAACCAGTCAAACATGTGGTTTGTGTCTTGCAATATTCTCCCAGTGACATCACGCAGAAGCGCCTACAGCAACATCCTGTTTCACCAACAACAGCCCTAGCGAACTCTGGAGATAACGTACAGTGTGAAACACCACACGATGTGGCTTCACAAACATACTAGACACTACACAAATATCCACGCACCTCCCGTAAAAATGGTTCAGGATGATCACCTTCCAGTAAAGAATTCTTATTAGAATCTTTACCCACACCTTTAGTGCTGTTTGTTTTCATTTCTAGTCTTGCACAAAGTATTGCGGGTTCATTGCAAAGTGCAATACAAACACTCTGTTGTAGCACTCTGAAATATTTAAGAGCCCTAAAAAAACCTGTGTTTAAGCTTTCTTTCAGTGAGTTTCGGCTTGAGCACACCCCTGTAGGTTATTCATATTTGCAACCTTGCAAAGTTAATTTTGTGTGTGTGTGTGTGTGTGTGTGTGTGTGTGAGAGAGAGAGAGAGAGAGAGAGAGAGAGAGAGAGAGAGAGAGAGTGTAAATCAACAATCTAGTCCAAAATCTGGAGAAATTCGGTTATGTGTTAAATAGAGTTATTAGGTTCGTCTACAGCCTATAATGTATGTGAATTAAAAATATTGATACTCTCAGGTTTTGCCCAGATAAAACCTAGCAAGTCAACAAGTTTTCAACAGTCTGTTGAGGGTTGGTGAGCAAAAACCTAGCAAGTCTCTAGGCCAATCAAACTTATCATTCTGGTCATGTTTTTTTCTGTCATTTACAGACACGAGGCTAAAACCAGAAAAACCAGGCTAATAAATCAGTAAATGCCTAATTGTTTGACCGAGAAATTTGTGACAATTAGCATTAAATACAAGTGCCCCAGATGAAAATTGCATTAAGGGAAATATTATTGAGCGATTAAATGTATTGTGCTTACTTACTAGGTTCTTGTACATGATTGTATGGCATAATGTTGCAGTTTTGTTCAGCAAAAAACTAGTAAGTCCAGCTGTAACCTGATCAGATGGTCAACCTGTCAAAAAATGTCACAGTTAGAAGAGGTACATGATTTACAAGTTTGTTTGTAAAGTTCCTGCTTATTATTTCCTCTGGGGAGAGTTTTTTTATTGGTTAGGTTTGTGTGTTGGTTACAGGATAACACAAAAGGTTATGTATTTTGTTTTTCATCATTTAAAAAAAAAAAAAAAAAAAAAACATCTCTTGAATGACTAACTAGGTTTTTTTGCTATGAGGTAAAGAAACAACAAGTATAAATAGAGAACCTAATCAAAGCTAAGACAAAGAACAGGTGAACACATCAGTCTAATCAACCAATGAGAGTATTGTACTGTTACAAGAGCACATGGCATAAACTCAGTACACAGTGATATTCAAAGCAGCACTCAGGAATATGCAGAAGGGAGAATTTGTGGCAATTGCTTGTTTTCATGCAAAATAATTTGACACATTAGTGTTTAAAGCAGAAATGTTTAGAATCAAGGGGCAGTGGTGGTCCGGTGGTAAGGTGCTGGATTACTTATCCCAAGGTTGGGGGTTCAAGCGCCACTATTAGCGGGTTGTCACTGCTGTCCCCCAGTGCAGCTAACTGGGTTATGAAATGCAGGCCATGTCTCTCACTGTCTGTGGTGAGAGGCATGTAAAAGAACCATTGCTGATTTTCATCAAGAGTAGCTGCATAGCCATCAGCATGTTTCTGCAATGTTATGTCCTGGCGAGCTGCCCTAGCCCAGAGTCGGCTGAGATGGACACCAGTCTCCCCGCGACCCTAATTAGAATTAAGTGGTTCAGAAAATGAATGAATGAATGTTTAGAATCATACAAAGAACCCAGTGGGGAAAACTTAATTACAAACAAATGAGCTCATGCACCTGGATGCTCTCCAGATACACAACATACATAATACAATTACAATATATCATAATGTGTCTTTATTTTAAGCACAGTGTGATGAAGGACTGACAATCAAGTATTTTTTTGGGAGGGGGTTGGTTCTATTTTGCTGCCATTTTGCGATCCTCATGTCAGAATTATTTTATGGTGATTTTATGGTGATTGCTTTATCTGTCCTGCAGAAAGATGTTACCTGCCTGCAGCAGTGTCTGGAATCTTTTGTGGCGTCCTTCGAGAAGATCATCGATGTACAGTCCCTGGAGCCACGCCGGTGAGTCAGACACACACTGACTAATCCAAACATTAGGAGACCTTGGCAGAGGAGAAAATGTACATAGCCAGGGTTAAGTTCAGGGTTAAGCATAAAGAAACTCTGTTTAGTGCCGTTATTAGACGCTGTCAGCCTTGAATCTTAGTTGTCGCATAACGCTTGGTCACTGGATCATGTCACACTAAGTGGTGCAGTAGAAAACCTTCTATCGTCCAGTGCTTTGGTGCCAAGAGACTAAAATTGCTCATGCTCTCTCACACTCGCAGTTACCCTAGCATATCGCTAGCATCTGTGAGCATGTGTATAAATATTATGTCATGTCGAATGAACAGCAGTTTAAGAAGATGTTCAGGTTCCCTGGATTTACCTGTCTCAGAGGAAGCACATGTTAGCCTTTACCCTCCCCAAGTGACAGCTTGTCATGTGATGAAGTGGGAAGCTTGTCAAAGCTATCTGGGTGGTGGGAATTGGTAGGTGACCAAGTAAGGGAGAAGAATGGGGAGAAAATCATTCAGAATGTGAAGAGTGGCTGTTAGATGCTCTCAGAAAAAAAAAAAATAATAATAAAGAGAGATGCTACTTGCTGGCTTTATAAATACCGTTTTATACTAGTTCAAAACTCCATTTTGTCGAGCTTTGAGTTGATTACACCAGAACGCTATCAGACAAATAGACTACTAATGGCACATGTCACTACTACAATTAGGGCATCTACATTTCCACCTTTGTTGGCTTAGTGGCAGAGAAACTATTTGCAGCGACAAAAAGCATTGTACTTAGTCTATTAATGAATTATGAGTGTATTTTGTACATAAAATGCAATAAATAATGACTCACTGATTAAAGCTCTGGGTAACTAAAGGTCCGAAGGTTGGGGGTTGAAACCCCAGTATCGCCAGTCTTTTTTTTGTTGGGCCCATGAGCAAGTCCCTTAATCTACTGCTCAGTTATATAAATGAGCTAAAAATGTAAATCACTATGGATGAGAGCATCTGCCAAATACTATAAATGTAAAATATAAATGTCATATCCCATTCCCTTTAAGAGTCAGTTTGTCTTTGGTTGATTGCTATTACAGTGGTGAATTTGCCAGTTAGTAGGAAAGAATGCTTTATGTTGTACACACAAAAAAAATCTTTTACATTGTGATTTTCTATTTTTAAATCTTTTGCATGTCTGATTGCTGCTGTGTGTCCCTGCATGTGTAACAAGCAGAATGTCCATGCATTGTGTACCTGCCTATACAGGTGCATTCTACTAGCTTGATAATGCACCCTTAAAATAACCAAGAAATGCACCATTTACTTCAGATCAGGTTTTTTGGTCAGTCACTTAATCACTTCCCACTAGGAATAGGATAGCATTAGGATAGCAATGCGGCAACAATGCGACGGACCACCCCTAATTTTAACAGCAACATGTCCATGGATGCAAACACATTTGCTATTTAAAGAACATGGACACTGACAACTGCATCAGTCTCAAAGAAACTTATATCAAACCTGGCATAAGCTAGAGCCTTTAAAGTTTCAAATTATTAAAACCAGGGGCAGTACCTAGTTTTAATAATTAGTACCCTGTATCATGTGATTATTAACCCTGTATGCTTGTCCAAATGTCTGTAGTCTGGAGGAGTGGAATGCTGAGGTTCCAGTCGTGCCACGAGATTTTCTTGTGTTCTTGGGAACGCAGCTATGGCACAGCGTCCTGCACCTGTCCGGTCAGGAGCAGAACAACAGCACGCCTCACCCGCTGCTCCTTATCAAGTTCTTCATCATCGTGTGCAGGCAAGGGTTCACCAGCAATACATTTACTACTGTGTGTTTTTCTGCAGGAGTTCAGTATACTGTTGCTACAGCTTTTCCGCATCCAAGCCTGACTACTACAGGAACAAGTTCCTTTTACTAATGTTTAATGTGTCACACTTAAGTGTCTGAAGTAAGGTGCAGCATGACAATTAATAAATGTGAAATTCAAGGTTAAGAATTGAAAAAGGAGTTTGATGCAATACTAACACTCTCTTGAATGGTTCTGTAGGTGTAATAAAATGGCCCACTTATTTACATTGACCATATTTTACTTGCTGTCCTATCATCTTGTGCTATTTTGATTCTTTGAACTGGTTTGACAAGCAACAATGGGTGGGAACAGCTTCTTTGTGTTTGAGCTAACTATGAATGAACTTGCAGGAACATGGAGAATATTGACCCTGACAAGACCCCCGGCTTTGTGCTTGAAACCATCAAGCTGTTAAACTATTGTCTGAATCAGGTACGCATCACAAGTTTGTAATGCTATGTTTGTAACAAATGTTATCGAAGTTGTTCATTTTGGCAGTTTTTTTTTATTACGCTTTATGAGTTTGATGAAAGAAATGAGCAAACGCTTATTTTAATATCATAAAGCAAACACAATGGTGTTGTCTTCTTTTTTTACTTTTTAAATAAGGAATAGAAACATGAGTTCACCCAGTTCTTCATGAGCTTTATTGTTGCTGTTTTTTCGGTAAACTCTATGGACACTTGAGCCATTTACAAAACGCATGTAAATCTGTGTTTAAAAGGCATGGAATGAGGGTGTGGTATGTTTGGGTGTGTTCCAGATCAAGAAGAATCCTGTGGAGCAAAACACTCTACAGTCAGTGGTACAGCACTGCCTGCTGCTCTGTGAAAACCTCTTTGACCCTTATCAGACATGGAGGAGACGGCAGGCAGGGTGAGCATGTTTGAGCGTGTGTGTGTGTGTGTGTGTGTGTGTGTGTGTGTGATTATATGTGTGTGGAGTATTAACCCCCATCAGGAATGTGTGGGAGATGAGCAGTAGGCCTGCTGCTAATAAACACACACTCACACGCACATATGAGCCATCACCTTTAGCTCAACACACATCAACATACACTTTTATAAATCACATTATTATGTTCACAACCTGCTGATCGGTCACAGGAGCAGGTTCAGTGAGGGACTGATACCACCTAAATGCTCCACTGAACGACACAGGAAATCATTCCTACCTGTGACCATTAAACTGTCCAACTCCTCCATATAGCAACAACATGCACTGTTATACATTTACATTTTGCACTACATGTATATTCTACTCTTTATCATATTGATATTACTGTACACATCACTCACTGACAGGATTCATTTTGTATCTGTTTATATAGATATTAGTAACTTCTAATTTTAGACTTGTCTTGTCTCAGTGAGGAGGTCAGCATGCTGGAAAGGAGCAAATATAAATTCTCCCCTCTCACTCTGCCGGAGGAGCTACCTGCTTTCTTTCATGGTACACACACATGCACCCACACACACACACACACACACACACACACACACACACTTCAAATTTGTCCTATCTACAAGTACCCCACTGCCCACCACTCATCCTGAAAATGGCATGTGAGTGTGGTAATATGAGTCTGTCCCTAATTTTGGGACTGATTTAGAAGGGTAGAGACTAAACAGGCAGTACACACTTCACCTTATGGCTTTTACACACTAGACATGAGACAAAATTGTGACGTGAAAATGCTGCTCTTGTACCACAACTGTCAGTAATGTCCTGAGTAAATGATGTTGTCTACTAATGATGAAGACATTAGATGTGCACTATTATATTTATATATATTATAGTGCACATCTAATGTCTTCATCATTAGTGTGCACAATTATTAGGCAAGTGAGTATTTTGACCATATCATCGTTTTTATGCATATTTCCCCAACTCCAAGCTGTATAAACTTGACTGCTTATTGGATTTGAGCATATCAGGTGATGTTTAGTTGTGTTAGATGAGGAAGGGCGTGGCCTAAGAAGGTTAACACCCTATATCAAGGTGTGCATAATTATTAGGCAGATTCTTTTCT
>JAQMYF010000001.1:30669994-30687494 GCA_030014195.1 Neosilurus mollespiculum
GAGGAAACCCACGCAAGCACAGGGAGAACATGCAAACTCCACACAGAAACGCCCGAGCTGGGAATCGAACCCAGGCCCTTCTTGCTGTGAGGCGGACGTGCTAACCACTGCGCCACCGTGCCGCCCGATGATGAAACACAACAGCTTCAAATCATGAGAAAAGCACACAAAGGCTGGTAAGGTTTTTAGATTTCTATCTCCGTCAAAAACGTTTTCATAAAGCATAGATGTCAACCGTGGGGGAAAAAATCATCTTTTTTTAGCTGCCCCACCCTGCAGACTCACTTCAAAACTGCCCTGACTTTCAAAACAGAAAAACAATCAGATTCTGATCCACTGATGTGCTAGTGCTGTAATACACGTTCAGTGTCTTTATGTGTAGAAATAGAGAAGTGAATCTAAACAATTTTTTTGGTCCATCTTTTCAACTAATCACTTCTCCAAGGGTGCTACACACTATTTCCTTATTACTGTACAGTTATAGGGTGATGTAATTTCTAAAATTTGTGCTGCGAGCAAAAACTCTGGTGTTTGTGATGCCCATGGCTCTATACTTGGGAGAAAAGTCTACATTCCCCTGTTAAAATTGCAACGACGGCAACTAAAAATTGAAAAGAAGATAAATCATGTCAGATTGTTTTTCCACCTTTAATGTGATGTAACAGCCGGCAATATTCAAGGGAAGAACAAATAGAAAGTTTTTTGAAAGGGGGAGAAAGAAAAGTAATTTTTTTAAATGATAATAACCTGTTTACATAAGTGAGCACACCTCTTAAGCAATACTTTGTTAAAGCACCTTCTGCTTGTAATACAGTCTATTTGGTTTAGAGTCCGTCACCACTGCATGTATTGATTTAGCAAATGAATTCCTTGATTCCTTGCAAAAATGCTCCTGATCAGCTATATTGTGAAGGGATCTGCTGTGTACAGTTCTCTTCAAGTCGCTGCTCAGGTTTTCGGTAAGATTTAAAACTGGAATCTGAGTGGGACATTCCAAAACTTTAATCTTCTTCTTCTGAAGCTGTTCCTTTGAGGCTCATTTTCATACTGGAAGGTATAGCGGCTCACCATTAAGTTGCTACTTCGCCGTTGAATTTCTTGATGTGCTGTTGACTTCCTATGTGTAGCATGTGTACGAACAAAATACTCCGAAACGGCACTTTGTATTTTTTTGTATTTGTATTATTTATTCCTCACAGAAAGTAGTGACATCAGTCATCCAGGTTCAGCACAGTTCATTCAGGTATTTTGCCTAACAAAGTTATTACTATAAATCTGATGCCATTATGGCATCACACTATTACACCATAAAGGTCAAAGAACTGTGTGCAGCCTGGAATACAACACCATGCAAGATAACAGCATGCATTATGGGGTGATTACACTGGAGGTGCGACTGACGCAAATGGTTTTTTAGCGATTTTTTTAGTGAATTTTTAAATTTAACTAATGTGTTTTACAACTCCGCATGCAATTGAAAAGGTGGCCTGACAGTTTTTGTGACTGATTTTCGAATATTTTGCAATTGGTTTGTGGATGTTTGTTGAAAATATCTGTCGAAAATCAGTCACGTCTTGTTCGCTTTTTGTTCTCAAACCATTCGCTTTTTATTTGCGCGTTATTAGCACGAACAGAATGCGAACAAAATACGAATGATGACACAATATGCAGAATATGACCAGCAAGGCTCTAACTTGTGGTTTTTCCTTGCGAGCGAAAAATGAATCATTTGTGAGCAAAACAACGACTTTGCAACCTTCTTGTGACAGGTGCGGACTGCTTGAGAAGAGTTTTGTGACATTTGCCTAAAGTTTAAACATGCTTGAATTTTTTTGCAATGAGTTCATGAAGCAGGTGACCAAAATGCGATGCTGCAAATGTCACACAAATATGAGAATGAAAAGCGACAGCAGCTAATTGCTATTCACGTTAGTCGCTTTTCTATCATACCTCTAGTGTGATCACCCCCTTACCTTGCCTAGCTGAATACAGTTCTATAGAAGGATACTGCCACCCAGTGGACAGGAGGTGTATAACAGCAAACAACAAAAAGTACGCCTTTAAACAAATAGCTCTTACAGGAGGTGAACGCATTGCCTTACACAGGCGGGCATGATTTGTGCCAAAACAGATGAATATTTGCAGCTATCCATGAGTACTTTTATTTTGAATAGAGTCCCAGTCCAAGCTGAAATGAAGCAAACTTATGCTGCCACTTTCAAGCTTCACAGTGACAGCCATATGTGAACAATACAAGACATGCAGGGAGTGAATAGTACTTGCCAGATAATCCTGTAGCTCCTTTAAAGTTGGTATATGTCTCTTGGCTGCCCTCTCTGATCATTTTTCTTTTCTCCTTGTCAATATTGGAGGGACATTGTATTCTTGGCTTGTGCACTTGTTGCCGATGGCCATCACAGTGTTCCATATTACATATAATATTAGTTCTTTTGTACCCCTTTTCTGCTATGTTTGACAGTGAGATTTTGTACAGACTTTGTAATATCTTTGAGGACCATGGCTTGAGCATGGCTTGGGGGTGGGGGGTGTATTCAGATGAGAGATGTATGATGATTATTTAAAATTCTGAGTTTGAATTTGATTATTTAATTCTCAGCACAATCACAAAAGTCACATAATGCCTTTTAATCTTAAATGTTTGTTTGTTTTTGCTTGAATTTGATTGGTTGCTATATCACATTAAAGGTGGGAAAAAGATCTGGCATGATATGGATGGTTTGATCACAAAGTGTGCTTAAAATAAAAAAAGTGTTACATTTATATCTAATGACCTGCAACATTCACCCAGTCAGGATCTCTAGTAAGCTTTGTGCCTCATGCTTGCATTTAGTTGTGATTTGTGTTTTGTAGTGAACCCTGAAGGGAAGGGATGGATTTGGTTAGATTTTGAGTTTCAAAGCAGAGCGCTTTAGCAATCTTTCTCCAAAACTGTTCACTAGAGCAAGTTTAATGCAGGTCCACTTGAGTACTAAATGCTACAACTGTATGTTCTCCCCTAGATGCCATCCTGGAGATCCTGCAGTGTTCCGACCGTCCCGTGCTGCAGGCCATTTTTCTGAACAATAACTGCTTCGAGCATATTCTCCGTCTTATCCAGAACAGCAAGGTCAGTGTTCCCATTCTCACAGACACACAGAGTCTCTGCAATGTGCTCGACACGCTGGTGTGCTGTAGGCAAAACTCAGGGATCACATGTTCAGCGCTAGGACAGACATGCAAAACCCTGAAATAGGATTGAATTTTTAAAATATGAATACGTCTTTACTTAGGTGCCAATATATTGGGTAGGTCTACTGGGACCTAATCATTGTCTGTCTGTCATTTTTTTTGCACAGCTTAGGCCAAGAGTTTGTTGTATGCCATTAGGGTAAAATACATGAGATTTAGGTTAGGTTTCAGGAGTTTCCTTCATTATCTCACACGTACACACACACACACACACACACACACACACGTACACACACACGCATACACATGCATACACACATACACACTCTCTCACACACACAAGCACATGCAGTGTCAGAGTTACAAGCAAAGAAAATGTGAAGAGCATCAGTTAAAAACATGCTTGCACCCTCTATCTTAATGTGATATAAATACGTGCTTAATAACCTTTGTACCCACATTTTGTCTTTTTAATAGCACCAAGCTCTTTCATATCCTCTGAGCTGCTTTCACACTGAGCTTTAAGTGTCCAGCTATCTCCCTCCTCCCCCCACCCCACCCTTCCTCCCCATCTCGAATCCCCCACCCTCCCGCGTGTGCATGTTATTACTGGTTAAACTTGCCTTAGACAGTATGTACAGGTAGATAAAATGTTTCTGTATATATTACAACAAAGGGAAATGAACAGGGCTTGAGAGTGAATAAGTTGTAAGTTCTGTTAAATATTTTAACAGTAATATCACAAACTCAGGATTAGGTAGAGTTTCTTTTCTTTAATGTTATGTGTACTGTTACATGCTTCTCTTTGTTTTAGTCATTTCTCTTGTCTTCATTGTCTATGATTATTTTTTTGAAGCTGTGCCTACTGCTGATGGTTGCCATGTTTCTAATTGTCTGTGTTCATTATGTGTGTTTTTCATCTTTGTGTGTGTGTGTGTGTGTGTGTGTGTGTTCATTTGTGCACACACTGCAGCTCTATCAAAACAGCAGGGGTAGAGCAGAGTATGAGGCTCAGTGTGACCTCACCATGCGCTTGCTCACAGAAGCTGAAGTAGAGCAGGTACTTTCCCGAGGGCCCGTCCACAGGAAACTCTTCCTCCTCGTTACACACATACACACACACAAACACTCACGCACACACGCACACAAACAAACACATACATACACGCACATACACATACACGTACACACAGACATAGTTTGTTCACTTTTTTTTCTTATCAACAATTATCAGTGTGCATACGCCTGCTGCACACACACGCAACCATGCACACAGGAAAAACAAGAAATGGAGTCTTGTTTTTAGTCTTTGTTCAGATAAGGAGGGAGAGTTTGCTGTTGGCGAGTGTTTGGTGTGCTTGGGTGCATGGGTTTGTGCTTCGTGTTAACATGTCTGTGTGTGCTACCTTAAGATCCGTGTCTAATGCAATGGGTCATGGGTTTCTTGCATGTGCTGGGTTGTGTAACTGTTCTCACATAGAGAGAGATGGGATATGTGTTTGGTGATGGCTGATCAGTGTTGGGGTTTTGGGTGATCATGCATTTGGTGTTTTGCATTAAAGATGCAGAAAATCATGGCAAATGTTTTTCATATTTTAACTTTGAATTTTGACTCTTTGTGTGTGCGTGTGTGTGTGTGTGTGTGTGTGTGTGTGTCTTCAGCTCTAAAACCACAAAAGAATTTAAAGAAATGTATGACATGTCGTACATTGGGCCTCACTTATCAAACAACTGGATGTATTTATTAAGAGCGTGTATAAAAGGGCTAAGACAGTCATGAAAATCCTGTTTGTTATAACCTCAAACACTTAACTTCAGATCATAAATTAAGGTATGGTGAGACAAGACAGGTTTATTTCTGTAACATTCTATACACAAAGGCAAATCAAAGTGCACCGCAAAGCTATATGCAAAGAGAAAGATAAGCATGAAGTAAAAGATGTAAAAGTAATATATGTTTATTAAGGAAACATTAAATAGATATAGGTAAGTAAATCATTTTTTAAAATGAAGTGTGCGCTGAAAGCACCAAGTGTAAATCTTTAAGACAAATAAGTCTTCTGTATACCAGGAGGAAGAGTTCTTACATTAGCCGACATGATGCCACTACATTGCTGGAGTTGCTCTTTGACCTTTCAGGTGTCATTTGATTGTTTTCAGCTCTCTGTGAATTTTGCCTTTTATGGTGCTTGTGGGCATCATTAAATATAAATCAGATGTGCTATGATTATTCACTAAGTACTTTATGGGCAATTATACGTGAATATGAACAAAATCAGTATTACTCTCTAATTTGTTAATCTGATAGGAATTTTTAGTTCTGTCTGCCCTACAAAAATATTAACACTTTAATATTAAGCTATAATACATCAAGTAAAAGATTGATAAATGAAGTCCACTGCAAGCATCATTATTTAACTATAGTAGTGTGTTTGTGTTTGTGTGTGTGTGTGTGGCAGTTTATTAGATGTGTATATGCATACCCCTAGAACAACACTCATTTACTATCCTTTACTTTGTATACATTTAAAGCTGTAGCCCATCTGTTGCCATGCATTGCACATGTACTAGTAGAAAGAGTATATACACTGGAAAGAGTATACAACGGGACCTAATCTGAGTGGTGACACTGACATGGTAATGGAGGTAATGTGTACAGCGCTGCTATATGTGTGATGGCAACAACAGAGTTGCTGGGCTACAGTCGACAGTGCATTGTAGCTGGGTAGGTATATGTTATAAACTGGCAGTTGGGATCGTGTGTGTTTGTAGGTCTGGGAAAAAGGTTCTGACTGCATTACAGTACACGCCATTGGAGTGCTCACTGCCATCATGAGCAGCTCGCCATCTGCCAAGGTATGTGTGCTCTTAGTCTTACTTATACACACGTCCACACATACACACACACACACACACACACACACACACACACACACAGGCTATTTATGCTGTGTTACTATATTAAATCCCACTTTTCTCTTCTGCATCCAAAATCCACCTTTGAAGTTCTGCAAGCCTTTTGAACTTTTCCATCATTACTAAAGTTCTGATATTTTAGAGTGTCTGGAAGCTTGGTAAACGTTCAGCAGAGAATTGTCTGTAGCTTATCCTAAACACATTGTTCTACTAATGATATGAAACCCCAGTTCCTGAATGGTGCCAGGTCTCATTTATACCTTTGTGAAGTCTCTCCCTAAAGTCTTATATTTGGGTAGTTAATGTCAGAGGTATTATGTTTATGTCTATATGCAGTAAAGTTTAAGCATACAGTGAAATACATGTACTTGAGTGTGGTGCATTTAAAATCACAATGTTCCTATATTTTGTGTTATAAAGTAATTTTGAATATGATTGTTTTGTTTTCTATTGGCTTTTTGTCTGCAGGAGGTCTTCAAGGAGCGCATAGGATACTCACAGCTCTTTGATGTTTTGAAAAGTCAAGGGCAGCCAACCAAAAGGCTTCTCCAAGAACTCATGAACATGGTTTGTGAACTTGCTCACAGTTCGGTCAAAATTTTAAACGTGTCCTTTACACCTTCTGAACTTGAACTTGAACCTGAATGTTGCTCTCTACTCATGCCGTCCCTTTCTCACGCTTATTGTCCATGTCTCTTTCACTTTCTCTCTTGACCTCTGTCATCTCTCTTATCTCCCCTCTTATCTGCAGGCAGTTGAGGGAGAGCACTGTCAAGCTGTCCCACTGGGAATCAGTAATGAGCAGCCCCTGCTCCTGCTTCTGCAGTGGCTTCCTGAGCTCGGTTCTCGCTCTCTGCAGCTGCTGGTGTGTGAATGGCTGTTAGCTGTGTGTCGTGGCTCTTTGGCATGCCGCTCTGTGGCTGTGGAAGCCGGCTTGGTGGACGCTGTGCTGGATGTGCTAAACCAGGGTCCTGAACGACTTGAACGCCAGTGTGCAGACGCCCTGTTGGGTTTGGTGCAGGAGCTCGGCTCACTCTCGCTGCGCCCTCATCACCTGAAGAGCCTCCTGAGACTACTGCGCACCGACCCTGGCTCACCACCTCATCCCTACTGCACTCGCACTGTAAGGGCACTTGCGGCAATGGCTGCTCATGCCCACACAGGCAGCAGTGCTCTACAGTACTTTGACCTCACGCCTCCCATGGCAGGCATCATGGTGCCGACTGTCCAGCGTTGGCCGGGTAACAGCATTGCCTTTCATGCCTGGCTGTGCCTCAACACCAATTTCCCTCCTCCAGTGCAGCAACATCACTCTGAGTCGCATTTGAATGTACCTGATAATACACTCCGTATGACTAAGGGCCCCCGCCGCAAACAGCTTTACAGGTGGGTTTACAATGTGTACGAGGTGCAGTCACCTGCTGTGGGTTATTGTTATGTGAATTAAATACAGGAATATCATCATCGTTGTTTTACCCCTGTGGCACTGTATCAAATAATAACAAAATATCAGATCACAGATTGTTTACTTTATTACTGACTAAAATTACTAGACACAATATCATGCTAGGGGGGACACGGTGCTAGGGTGGCAAGGTGGCGTAGCAGTTAGCACAACTACCTCACAGCAAAAAGGTCCTGGGTTCCCAACCTCCAAAGGCTTGCACATAAGGCTAATTGGTTGTTCCAAATTGCCCCTAGGTGTGGATGTAAGTGTGAATAGTTTTGTGTGTGTGTGTGTGTGTGTGTGTGTGTGTGTGTGTTGCCCTGCGATGGTCTGGTGAGCTGTTCAGGGTGTACCCTGCCTTTGACCGCTGACATACCTCCCTGCGTGCCTTAATATTAGGATTAAGCAGTTCAGCAAATGATGATGATGAATATCATGCAATACCAGACTGTCTGGTCTGTATATTATAATAATAATAGACCATTTCTAATTGATCCTGCCAGCTTCTTCACGGCAAGTGGAACCGGGTTCGAGGCATTCTTTACAATGGAGGGAGTGTTGGTGGTGGCTGTGTGCACCAAAAAGGAGTACATGGCAGTTTCACTGCCTGAGATGCCTCTTAACGATGGAGCCTGGGTAAGTACTGCACATACAAATACGCATGCCTGGTGCATGGAAAGCACTTTGCAAATATTCTGTTTCCGGGTTTCTGCAGCATTCTTTAGCGATAGTGCACATCCCAGGACGAAGGCCATTTGGGCAGAATCTAGTGACGATCTATGTGGATGGAAACGCATGTAAGACAGCACAGCTGCGCTTCCCTACACTCAGTGAGGTAAGGAGATTCCAAAAGCGTACTGATTTGGGATGGTCTAGTAATGTTCTTTCTAGGATTGATGCCAGAATACGAAATCTCATTTACTTGGACCAGTATATTTATGTTTAAGCTTTGCAAGATTATATTAATATTCAAATAAAGTTTCAGGATCTGATATTAAGGCATCATTTTTCCTGACACATGATTATAATCACATGGTTATGTACTGCCTTCATGTTTCCAGGAATGACTCATTATGATTAATAAATGGTATGATACAATACATTAATTTGAACTCCGTTCATTTCATCTAAATTTCCCATCTTCATCCTCCAGCCTTTTACATACTGCTGCATTGGTTCAGCGGGTCACCGCACCACCACTACCACCACCTCCCCAACTCTGCCTCCCCTGGTTCATCCATCTGACTTCCCAATGTTTGCTGGCCCTCCAGCTCTCACCCGCTCTAAGTCATTCCCAGCCACAGTTTCCCTAGGAGGAGGAGGAGGAGGAGGACGCTGGGGTTTGGGAAGAGATGTCCCTGTTTACACCATTCCCGCAGGATTACAGGACACAGAGTGGGGATCACCATCATCCCTGGATGGCCTGCTGGCCACCGCCTTCATTTGCCATGAAGCACTGCAGCCTGCACAGACACGCGCACTCTATATGGCTGGTGAGAGTCACACACAGACACACATACACAAACACACAAATATCCACTTTAGGGAACAATAGCAACATAATATAGAGCACAATATACTCATTGAAAATATAATTTGTAAAGAAATGGCGTGACACACCCACAAACACACACACACACAGATGTGGCATTCTCACACACATGCTTCATGTTACTGCATTAAATATTAATTTATTCAATATTAAATATTAATCACAAATCAAGAGCAACCAAACATTTCTAGTCTTCAGACATAGTGCTTGTGCATAGGATTGAATATAAATAAAATTAGTATATAATTCATGGGAAAAATGCAATCCCATTGGTCTGTTCTGTCTGGATTAAAAAAAAACAAAACATTATTTCGAGTGAATAATGCTTAAATCAGAATGGCTGGTGCTTATCTTTTATCATAGTTTGTCACTGAAACGTGCAGCATCATGGTTCGCATGCTTTATCTTGGAAAAATAAACCATAAAATATTCATTCATCATTCATTGTCTGAACCACTTAATCCTAATTAGGGTTGCAGGGAGGCTGGCACCCATCTCAGCCGGCTCTGGGCGAGGGCAGAGTACACCCTGGACAGCTCGCCAGGCCATCGCAGGGCAGAAACACGCTGATGGCAACCCAATGACCTACTCTTTACAAACAACATCAATGGTTCTTTTATATGCCTCTCATCACAGTGAGAGACATGGCTGTCCTTTGATAACCCAGTTAGCTGCACTGGGGGGGGACAGCAGTGACAACTTGGTGATAGTGGAGCTTGAACCTCCGAACTTCGGATCAGTAAGCCACCACCCTACCACCGGGCCACCCCTGCCCCCCATAAAAATTATTTTGGTTCATTTTAAACTAATAGGTCTACAGCGCTATTTACTCGAAAAAAAGTACAGAGCTCACCTGACCAGACTCAAGTATGTAGGCTAACATATGTAAACATAAACTATAAAAATGTTGTTTTAGTTTATATTTCTCATATTTCCTTGTAGTATATACAAACTCCGTAAGCTCCACAGCACCACTAACTCAGCTCCTGATTAAAATATGTAAATATAAACAATGCCTGGTTTTCGCACACTTATACTAAAACTTTGTAAAGGGTATAGGGTTTGAATTAGTGTGCACACACACGTTTATGGAGCCGGATTTGTTTCCATGTAATATGTTCTGACCTCTGCATGAGTATATTTAGAACACTCCGTTAGCTCCACAGCTCCATTAACTCATCTCGACGTGCACAGCTCACCTGACCAGTCTCTGTCATGGCTAAAATATGTAAATATTAACTATACTTTGTTTGCTTTTCATTATGTTTCCGCATAGTTTTACCAAAATTTTGAAAAGGGTGTAAACAAACACCATTACACATGTCTTAGGCACTGCTCGCTCACGTCTGCAGCCATCATGAGTAATGTTTTTTAATAAATCACAAAAATCTGCTTTTTTATGTTTCAATGTAGTATATACTAAAACAGTTATGCGCCTGAGGTTCGGTGTATGCTGCTGAATTACATAAATCTATTCAGTGACATCCACCTTGCCTTGTGAGCATTATTGTTAATTAAAAATAAAGAAATGGGGCGGCGCTACCAAATTGGGTCCAACTGGCCAATAAAATGAAAAGCCGTTCTATTAAATATATTTAAATCTATAGGCAGTAATCTTAGAAATAAATGTCATTTGTTAAATTTAGTGATTTGCAAATTGTGCATCCCTTCTATGATACATAAGTGTTCAACTCTCTGCTTTTTTGATTGCAGGTCCCAATAGTGTGTCCCTGTTTAAAGCTGATGGAGAACTGTCAGAGCTCTGCAGTAAGCTTCTGTTGTATTACACACCTCAGGTAGGAACAACCCTATTTCCTCACTGCTGACCTATGTACTAACAAAGAGTGACTGTCACTCAGTGTGTTCATAATGTGTGCATGCGGACATCACCTGTTATATTATATGGGAAAATATACTCTAAATGTGGAGATCAACAACAAAGTGCAGTGATAGTTTGTAGTAAGTTTACAGCATATCCCAAAATGATTTATTTCTCTTATACCAAACCAATTCGCCAACAATAAATTTTTCAATAAATAGAAAACACAGATAATATTGTTTTATCCAATTATAGGTACATTTGTTGTTATGGAACGTCTACAAGACAAGTCAGATTATGTCTTGCATAATAGAACAAATCATTATTAATATCTAGGACACAGAAATGGTACAATCTGATTGGTCCAGTATCTAGGACTAGAAAACATCAAAATGATGGACACTCATGGTTTATTCACAGCATCATCTTCATGCTTTTAAATGGAAAAAATTGACCATAAAAATCCCCTTTTTAGTTTGCTTTGCTTGTAATAATGCTATAAATAATATAAATGTTAATTGTCCACCAGGGTGGAAATTTGTCTTCAGCTTATGATACACAAGAAGTGTAGCCCTTAGAAAAACAGAAACTCATAAGATCACATAACTTATTAAACATTAACCATTAAATATTAAAAGCAGTTATTATCATGTGTGTGGCTTTAGTCTCATCCCCCACTTTGTAGAGTTGAGAATATTTATGGTACTCGGGATGAAAGTCTTCTTAAATGCATTCTTAAAGGGACTCAAAGTAGCTGAAGAGAGGGTGGGAGGTTCTGTCAGGATGCGCCTTGCCTTCCTCTTCACTCCTTTCTGTAAATTTTGCATCATAGCAGCTACAACAATAATTCCATCATGAGGCTTGTTTTTGTTTCTTTCCAAATCAATAAGAAAAACAGCACAGCTTCAAGTTTCATCATAAACAAGAAAAGTCCTGTAGTAAAGTACTGACATTCAGGACTTTTCCAACAGTTGTTTGTATTCTTAAAGAATCCACATTAACAGTTAGATGGGAAATTGGTTGCTATCTATATCCTGTATATAGCAAAATAATATAAAGCTGTGATTTGTGTTTAGATACAGTAATTAATCCAGTTTCTGTTGTGTCTTTTGTATCTTTGCAGGCCTTTAAAAACCAGATCTGCCAAGATCTCTCTCCCAACCACTTGTTTGACGGCAGACTAACTGGACACAGGGTTGTCAACTGGGATGTCAAGGTTCAAATGCTTTACGTTTATATGCCAACGTGCAGGGGGGTTGGATCGTCAGCTTTAAGCAAAATATAGGACATGAGGGATTACATCCTGTATTCTCACATTTCCCTAACCCTGCCGCTGGCTGTGTTTGTGCAGGACGTGCTGAACTGTGTGGGTGGAATGGGGGCTCTGCTGCCCCTGCTTGAGCAGGTGTGTGTGCTGGAGCAGGGTGAGACTCCTGGGCAGGAGACCTCTGACCTGCTGGGACAAGATCTTACCTCCCCCAGGGGTCCTGCAGGCATGCTGCTTCCCCTGGGAAAGTCCTGTGGTTAGTAATAGCACAGACTGCAAGTGGATCTGTATTACCTTTTCATAAGTGTTCCTGTCTGTCCTCACAAAACTGTAGGGGGATTTATAGGGAAAATGAAATGATCAAGAATAATATATTCACATATTTAGTTACTGTAAGGTGTTTAGCTTTTTCCTTTGGCTGCATTTATAGAAACACTTATAAATCTCACACACTGAGGAATCACTAAACATTGTGCAAGTCTGGGAGTTCATCTACGCAATGAGCGACAAGGTCGTCATGTCACTCATTCCACAGCTGTGGATGTATTTATGTAAAAAATATTCACACGTGAGGTATTTTAATGAGCTGTGAATGTAACCCTGCATTATCAGCTGATACCATATACAGTTCCTGCACGTTTGTAATCAGAGAACGTTTTTTTCTGTCCTTTTCTCCATCAGAGGGCCGATTGGAAAGAAACAGCGTGGCTGCATTCCTCCTGATGGTTAGGAACATGCTGCGCAGTCACCAAGTCAATCAAGAGAGTCTCCTTTTATGCCATGGACCGCCCATCATAGGAGCCATGCTCAGCAAGGTAACACGCACTGGCAGTATGGCTAATAATCAGTGTGACTGTGAGAATTTCTACACATGCAACATTTGCAATTCTTTATGGCACAGCACTATTGAATCTTGAATAGGAAATTTTTCATTATTGCTCAGTGGCATGGGATGCAAAGCTGATTCTGATACATTATTGTTCTGATTTTGATTGGCGGTACTGTGGTGTAGTTGTTAGCTCTCTTATCTCATAGCAAGAAGTTGTTGTGTGCAACAAGTGTGAAAATCTTTTAGTGGAGCTTGCATGTTTCCTCCAGACGCTCTGGATTCCTTCCACAGTTTAAAGACACGCACATTATACTAATTGACTATTCCAAATTGCACCTAGGTGTGAGTGTGTGTTTGACCTAGCAGACAGGTTCTGCAGGGGGTTTGCAGCTCTCTCAGCGGAAAAACATCCTTTACAACAGAAACCAACAGAATGTGGCCCAGTGCTTCATGGGTGCGAGATGGAACGTAAATGTTTTTGCTGTAGCATCGCAGGGACTTGTATTGATTCTTTTTTGTGGTTTTACAGTCGACTGTCTGATGTCTGTCTTTCGTAACCAAATAGAATTCCACTGTGATCAATGCAGCAGTTTAGACCAGTAGCACTTTAATTGTATATTGAGTCTGTGAAAAAGTCAGGTAAGTCTGCTGGGCTTTTAACAACTGAGCTTTGTGGCTCATCACAGCTGGAGCTTATCCTGGTTTCTGTAGCCTGAAGCTACAAGGAGTTCAACTCCTCTTGAATGGGAGGCTAGTCCATCGCAGATTTCCTACCTACCTACTGGTACCCCTTAATACTGCTGGGTGGACAGAGGTACACTTGTGGTTAAGACCTTGCCCAGGGGCCTTAGCATAGCTGGGGTCTAACGGGTCTTCAAAACCACAACCTCTTGATCATGAGCCCTGCACCTGAATCACTACACTACCGGCCCCGCCTGTGAAAAAGTGATGTGAGGGTTTTTTCCTTCAGTTCTATTTTTAGAATGTAAAAGGGACATAATAGAAATCCACACACATTTTAAAAAATTGAGTTTTCATTTTGTCTCCTTATAACAACAGGCTTTGCATAGAGTGAGTACAGAAACAAGCAACACAGAGCCCTGAGCTCAGAAACAGAGAAACTTAAATATTAAACTTAAACAAACTTAACTAGAGACAGTTGGGACTAATCACATGAAGTGAAGCATGAGAGCCAAATATGGGAAATGTAGTTCCAGGTGGTCATCTTTGTAGGCAGAAGGGAATTATGGGAAAGTGAGTCTTGAAGTAAAAAACTAGGGAAAATGTGGCAGGAGTGAATGTGACATCCCCAACACAGCCTTTCAGGTTTTCCCCTTTCTTCTCAGGGAGGTTTTCTTTTTTTATTTACCTGTTTGTAACCCGTTTGTAACCTGTTTGTAATGCCATTGGACTGTGGGAGGAAACCGGAGTACCCAGAGAAAAACCCACGCAAGCACAGGGAGAACATGCAAACTCCACACAGAAACGCCCGAGCCCGGGACTCGAGTCCATGACCTTCTTGCTGTGAGGCAGACATGCTAACCATATAACTAGTGCTAGATTGTTCTAATGAAGTAACATTTGTTACAAACATTCGATGGTGTGTTTGTTAATAATATAATGATTTATGCTGTTCATAAACAGACATTCTTTTATAGAACTCATATAGAATGCATTTCTGCATGTATGCATGTGCACATCCAGAGACAGGCATTGTGGATTGAGTGATGTTGAGCTAGAGGTCTGTGGCTTTAATATGTCTCGCACTCATTGATCTCTCAAGAGCTTTCTTCTGCCATTTCCTAACCATGCCACAACAAACAGGTTTCATTTTCTGCCTGACTCACACATTACAGTACCTTAACTTTCTTTCTGTCCTTACTCTCACTTCCTCTTTTTGTCAGGTACCCAGCACTATGATGGATATGAGTGTGTTGATGGCATGCCAACTGCTGCTGGAGCAAGTATCCAATGATGGCAACAGCGCTCTGCTCTCTCAGCTCTACCAGCACCTCCTGTTCGATTTCCACATCTGGAGCCACTGTCACTTTGCAGTCTGCCTCGGTAAATGCTGGTGGCCCAGCCTATTTCCCTAATCTCCTGTAAAATTCATGCTCATATTCTTGTATAGTTGAGCTCTCAGTGAAATGCTCAGCTATAGAAATTTGTAAAACAATTTTTTAACTAGTGTGTCAAACCTCAGAAACTGATTTTGTTGAAAAACTGCATTCAACCTCTTGCTGTAATACATTATAGACAAAAGTATGTGGGCACCTGACCATCACACCTGTATGTACTTGTTGAGCATCCCAGATTAATCTCCGTTTGCTGCTGTTCTAACTTCAAGTCTTCTCACAAGGTTTTCCAATAGATTTTGGAGTGCATTTGTGGAGACTCGCTCATTCAGCTAAGAACATTACTGATGTTGGGAAATGAGGCACAGTTGGTTTTCCAGTTAATTCCAAAAGTGTTCATTGGGGTTGTGTGTGTGTGTGTGTGTGTGTGTGTGTGTGTGTGTGTGTGTAGGTCATGTGCAGTATCTGGCGTCTGTCTTGAAGGAGGGAAAGCACAGAACACGCAAAAAGTATGGGGTTCAGTACATCCTGGATTCCATTCGCTCACATTACAGGTAATAACAGCAACCATGAGACAGCACTGTTACAAAAGATACACCGTCACTGCGGACATATAAAGTGTTCTTTTGTGTGTGTGTGTGTGTGTGTGTGTGTGTGTGTGTGTTTGTGTAGTGTGGAAAAGGATGGCAGCGCTCTGTCAGATGAGAGAAAGACGGTGCAGACGTCGCTGTTTGATCTACTGAAGGATTTCCTGTTGAAGTCTCCAAATACGAGGGAACTGCACAGTATACTGGCGTATACTGCGGTGGTGCAAGACCAGCAGCAGGTGACACTCTCTCTCTCTCTCTCTCTCTCTCTCTCTCTCTCTCTCTCTCCCCCCATCTCACCCACCCTCTCTTTTTCTCTCCCCTCTCTGTATATCTTTCTCTCTCTCTCTCTACCTTTCTCTCTCTTCCTTTCTCCCCCTTCTCTCCTCTCCCTTTCTCTCTTTCTCCCACTCTATCTCTTTCTCTTCCCCCTTCTCTCTTTCTCTTTCCCCCTCTCTCTCTACCTCTCTCTGTCTCTCTCTCTCTCAGTTAAATTGAAGTTTATTCTGTTTATATTTAACCAGTTAAAATGCAAATTACAGATATGAAGAATGTAATTGTAATTATATTAAACCTTTTACCTGAGAGAGGATCATTCTTGCTATTGGAAAAAATGTTAAAGATTTTATTCAGTTCTTTTATATTCTATTCCAATCTGTTCTATACATTTTTATTCGATCTTATTCTCTTTTTGCTTTGTTTATTTCTGTCTGTTTTGTTTTATTTTACTCATTTATAATTTTATTATTTTTATTCTATTCTATTGTATTCTATTCTGATACATTCTATTCGTTTCAACTCATTTCTACTGTTCTGTTTTTTTCTGGTTTTGTTCTATTTTGTTTTAATTCTATTGCTTCCTTCTATTTTATTCAATTATATGTAAATTTTGTTCTATTTTATTCCATTCTCTTCACTTGTTTGAGGAATATTTCTGTTTGTTTATGAGTGAGTTTAAGTGATCATCATGCGTGACATGAAACTTAAATTGAAAACGGGAGCTCCAGTTCAGTGCGGAGACATCTCTCTCTCTCTCTCTCTCTCTCTCTCTCGCTCTCTCTCTCTATATTTATATATATATATATATATAGCTCTCTCTCTCTCTCTCTCTCTCTCTCTCAATAATAATCCCTTATGTTTTATATTAAAAAACAGGGAACTGTGCTTGATATAACTGATAAGTGAAGATTAAAAGAGTTTGCAGTTTGTAGTATTAACATTATTTTTTGGTTTTGTAAGCGTGTAGTGAATATGATATTATTGATATTTAATTATGGAGACCTAATTTAAAATACAGACAACTTATTTAGTCTGAGTTAAATGACTGTCTCTTCACACTCTCATCACAACTTTGACTGCAGAAAGTTTTTTAGAGTTATGGGTACAGTGGATTGTAGCATAACTTCAGGAGACTGATGGAGACTCCCTAGAGAGGTGAGGGAACAGTTATTTATAACAGCTGCTGTAGTATACAGTCCGTTGGGCTTTTACTGACTCATCAGGCCAGAGCTTATCCCCAGTTTATATAGCGTGAAACAACTAGGAGTTCAACTCTTCCTGGATGGGACACTAGTCCATCTTGTGTTGCCTTCCTAGTAATTTTACTGGTACCCATTTATACTGCAGGGTGGACAGAGGTACATTTGTGATTAAGACAGGGGTCTTGGTGGGGTCTAACCGGGATTCGAACCCACAACTTCTCGATCGTCACCGGCCACACAAAACATACAGTACCAGTAAAAAAAATAAAAAGTGGACACACCCACTCATTCTAACTGAAGTAGAAGATATGTCCAAACTTTTGACTGGTACTGTATAT